>OX439474.1:36680520-37280520 GCA_949320105.2 Crepidodera aurea
CCTAAAACCACTATTCCTTTGACTACTTTCCCCAACAGGTATTGAATTACATCGGTCCGGATGCGTGTTAGAACCCCTACTAGGGACAGCTAACCCTTTAATATTGTTATTCAAGGAGCCCGTCATTCCTAGACTGGTTTCGGCATTGTTATGCCTCATCAGTAATAAGTAGACAGCTCTACACGGCATCCAAGCCTTGCCTGAAGACCACGTTCAGATTACCAAGTTCATAGTAGAACTGTTTGCATAGAAGCAAGTGTTCAGAGCGAGTTGCAACGACCGTAATTCAATACTTGTGGGGGCAAGTAGTCCCAGGAGTAGTTGTTTTTGGTTCAGATGCGGTGTGAATTGAGAGGAAGCAGTGCGTTGCTAATTTTATTAAAATAAAATACCTCTCAATTGAGTTTTAGCTTGAATTGAATTTATCTACAAAGACCTTTTTTAATTGGGTATATATAAGTACACATTAAAATAAGTTAATTAACGCCAGATATTAATTTTTTAAATAGGTGATTTGCACGCCAGATTTAAACATTTAACTCCAAGATAGATCAAATTTCCTAAGTATAAAACGACAACACAAGCGTGTTCAAAAAAGAATTAAAAACGCCAAATAGCGAACATTTTGAGTTCAAATAAGGGTATGTTGGTAATAACAACTAATCTGAAATAATTTCGAAAATAGCTATAAATATTAATTTTAGAAAAATGAAGGTAGACAAACACTGCATATATGATGTTATGCCATCTTTGATATTTATTAAGGAAATGTATGTAAATTTATTGAATAATTAATGCTTTCCTTGCTTTTGATGGGCGCCCACGTTTGTAATGAATAAATGTTTTTTTATTTCTGTTGACACCTTTAAGCCCCTTAATTTTTTTCAACATTTTGTAAGACATGAAAATAACACATTAGTCGTATGGAAAAGTAAGAATATTCCAGCAGGGCACTCTTCTTTACGATAATTTCCATGTTTGCATCGAAATTCGGTTTTGTCTCCCTCCAACGTTTTCTTTGTGGAGCATTTGCTTCAAATACCTTCTTTTTTGATATAATCATCAGCTTCTTCAGTATTTTGGAATTCCGAAATTTTGAACAATTGACGGTTTTTTGATCTTGGTGCTCGGTGTTTATTATTATTAGCATCTTCTTCCAACTCGTAAATTTCTATGAATTCTTCTACAAAATTGTCCATAATTTTCACCCTAAAATATTTATTATTTAATATATACACTTATATAATAAAATAATATTATACTTACGTAATTTATAACTAAAAAAACCTTTTTAATTTGACATTTAATATGGCGGGTAAATTGCAAATCTAAACAATTTTACCAACTTATTATAATATTAAGATGTTGTTGTTCATATTTAAAATAATTTTACGTTATACAGCTGTAAATTAAATTTTAATGTTGTCAAATAACCATTGTTGCAGTTTTTTTTCATACATAGATGTCCAATATAATATTTTTCTGTGCTTATTATATAAGAACTGTTCCCTCTTATTATCTGGCGTCAACACACATTTTTTGACGTGATTTTCACCTTTTTAGGCGTATATTTATATCGCACCCTTTTTTAATAACATCGTAAGGAACCAGGTTTTGTGTTAATTGTATTAATTGAATTTAGATACCGAACAAATTTGTTTGGTGAAAATTAAAGATTTCTTGGGTGTCGTATACGTCCTCTTATTTTTTTGAGTTGAAAAATTCCCACGAAAACAAAGTAGTACAAATCGAAAACATTTTTTTTATCTTGTTTAAATAATATTGTTACTTGATAACGACTACAAAATTTCTCCTAATCAGATTCAAACATAATTTCTGCAGTGGCGCTCACTCGGCGTGAAATGAGCTTTAGAAAACAAGTTTATCGTTCACGATTTTTAATTAATCAACACTTAAAAGTAAAATGTAAGCGAAGACGAGTTAATCAGAATCAAATCTAAGTCTTGTGCTTCGATGGTACTACGTTAGGAAAACAATGGGAACCACTGACCAGCTAACCCAAATAAGCTGTGAGCGTAAATGATATTGTCGAGTGAAATTTAGATGTTTACTGATAGTATAAAAGTCCCGAAATGGTAGTGTGACAATTTTTTTTATATTTGACAGATTTTAATACAAACCATTTTTTCGCCTACCGTATATGAAAATGAATCATATCAACCCTAAAAATCAGACCTAAAATTAGCTGCCCTCGCTTCGCTTCGCTCGCTCATGTAGCTAATAGCATCGGACTGCTAAAGCTTATTTTCTGCCCTTGTGACACAATATACTAATGATTCCCTGTTATTTTACAGATTTTTTGGGTCCCACATTTACTTCCCTCTTTTGCATACAATACGGTACATCCAGTACAACAATATCAACGTAATTTTCCATGAAAAATCGATCAAAATGGGTTGCAAAGTAGCACAACTAATTTTTGAAAAGTTGCAAGCGTTTTTCTGAGATTTTGAAAGGTTTTTGGGTCAAGTAAATGGATTTTCAACAATATATCACTGCTTATATTCTGCTCACATACATAGATTCCATCCATTTTTAATGTCAAATAATGAAGAAAATAACATAAACTATAAATACCAAAGATCTTGACAACTTCATCGTTTGCTAGTTCGGGGAATTCATTTCGTTACAAAACGGAAAAAGTCTATTTTCAATATTCCATTACACATATCAAAGTTTTTCGTTCATGTTTGTTATTTTTCTGTTATTTTACAACTGCTTCGAATTCATTCCTTATTGATTCTTCCATCCTTTATAATTTTCCATGTCTTCGTATATTTCCTGGTTACTTTCAGCTCGATTCAGGTCTCTCCTATTTAGTAGCTCTCATACAACTTTTGTAGATTCTGATATTATTATTTTTGTAATAAATATTTTTTTTGATATCCTGATCCTTTTCTACTCTTTCGATAAATATTCGCTCAGTAGTCGAAAGCAACAAGATGCAAATGATTTCTCATCATCGCGCATCGCTGCTTATAAGAAGTTTAACCTCAATTTCTAGTGGTCCACAGCGCCGACTAACAGCATAACTTGAATCTTGAATATGATGGAACACTAAACAAATTTCACCACTTGGTGATAGATGGTGACAGTTATTTGGTTATAAAATTATAGATGTACGTACCAAAGTTGAATTCGAAGTATGGCAACTAGACGTGGAATTGTTAGGAATGATCATGCTTTACGGGCTCAATTTTTATTAATCTAACAAAAGTTTACTAGATGTCAAAAAAGACCATATGGCATTATTTTTAATTGCGTTGTTTGCTCTGAAACATTTGGTCTATACAATTATTTTTAATTGCACTAATAATATTTTGTTGTTACTTTTTTCTATATTTCGCTTCATTGATTTTATAAAATTAAAATAATTATTTAGTCCAATTATCTAATTATGAACCTTTTGTTATCGTTAAAGGTTTTTCACAAGGATTGTAAACAAATTAGGTATTATAATTCGTAGCTAAAAGTAAACACAGTAATTTTTGCCTTGATCACGCCCTCGTCTATAAAATTTTATCAATTTGAATTGTGTATCAAATTTTATGGTTATTCTTGTTTACAGCTATTATTTTTCCTAATATTAAAAGCTTATATAGCCGTAATTATTGCGTTGTTAGAATAAACAATGCTTTTGGTACTAGTTTGATAAGGAAAAGAAAGGTAAACTTTTATTTTTCCACGGGGGAAGCGGGACCCTTGCGGTCGTGCCATTTGCGGTCAAAACAATTTCAGAGGTGATCTCACTTGCGGTCAAGAAAATAACTTTATAAATCGGAATTCCAAATTGTGGATTAGGTTAAGTTATGTTAGGTTAAGTTCGCTTATATTCAAAAACTCGAATAAATAATTAGATATGTAGGTAAAATATTATAACTTGAATAAAAAAAATGAATAAACTTTATGTGTATTTTAAATAAACCTATTAGAAATTACCAAATTTTCTTTGACCGCAAGTGGGATCATTCCTAACATTATTTTCTTTTGATAATATCGATTGACCGCAAGTGGGACGATAATTGTTCTGAACGCAAATGACACGACCGCAAGTGGCACTATTTTTTTTTTCAGGCACACTAAAGGAATCTGAGGATTAGGTTTGAGGGAATGGGGGGGGAGGTATCTGAGGGAATGCTACTGACCCAGCATTAATCCAGGGAATTTAGACAAAAATTAGGTCCAACTTCGGAAAAAGTAGGGGAAAGCTGAATTTTTGTGATCCTAAACAACATCTCAAAAGTCCCCGCCTATACATTTGCCGCTAAAAAAGTTATGCAGGGTCAAAGGTCAAGAAAACCGGTTTTTTGCAAATATCTCGCTAATGTTAAGTTTTATCGAAAAAATTCAAATTACAATTTTATAGCTTAGAAGATTTCCTACAAAAAACATGTATAACTTTTTTTTATAAGACTAACGGTTTTTGAGAAAATTCGTTTCAAAAAGTTGTAACTTTTATTTTTCGCATAATACGTGCACTCCTTTCCACACCAGCTTTGAGTTAGAGTACTAGATGGGTTTTTTTTCAGTGGTGTGCCCAATAGACATAATCTACGTTCATTTGTGATTAAAAAATATTTATTTATTTAAGAAAATAAACAAATTATAAATTATTTTTTATTAGCAGACTCATTAACTATTTATAAAAAAATATAATAAATTACAAAATAGTATTTGAATTTTTTCGTTAAATTCAGCTTTCCCCTACTTTTTCCGAAGTGCCACGTCTTTATTCCCTGGGCTACATTTGCATATTGCATGTGAGAAAACCACTGAAAAACTCATCAGATCAGGCGGCCGTCAGAATCGAACTCTGAATGCGAGGCAGATGCGTTGTCACAGATTCACCGCTGGTTGTTTTGTAAGTAGAATAAAAAGTATCATACAACAATTTTAGTTTAAAGCATGGAGAGGTCTTAGTATATTTTTTAAGTGAGTTTCAAAACTTGACCCTTTCATATAACATAAATAACAATTTTGTATAATTTTTGCATTTTTTTTTTTTGCTTTTTTGACTGTTTAAATCTTTTGTACCTTTTTTTTAATTCCCTAATTTATGTATACACTTATTTATTTACTGTTATATTTAACTATCGCTAGAATGCTTGTCATATCATTTTTTTCAAAACGAGCAATAAATATTCTTATTATTAAATGAATTCACTTAACTCGAAAAAACAACAAAAATAATTTATTCCATCCTTATCCCACCCTTCAATACTCTTTTAAATATTCATAACAAAAACAAATAATTCAAGAAGCCGCATACCGGCTCACTTCCGCATCCATCCAACCTCCCGCCACCCCCACATCAACCCCAATAAATAACTTCTCCAAAAACAAGCGTCGAACACAGACAAAGCCACTCTTACGTGCAGAAAAAAACAAGAAACCTACCTCGGTGTACTTGCAGCTGACATGCTCCCTTTTTGCCACCCTCGATCGATGTTATTGCAGTGAAACTGTGATTTTGGAGTCGCACGAGGAACTAAGGGTTTGGAGGAGAATCGCGCGGTTTCCTCCATGTCAGGAAAGGAGAGCGCAGTCGTAGGGATCGCGGGATAACGCGAAAAACGGGAGAAGCAAAATGAATAAAAAGTTTCTGTCTTGAACTGTCTTCACTCTAAGATGATGAGGGGATGATTTCGGGATATGTCGGTTGATTTGGCTTATGAGGGTTGTGAATGCAAGTTGGAGAGTATTTGGGATGCAAAAATAATAAGTTAAGCGTGTTTAGAATTTGGGGAATCTTGTATATCGTACTAGACGTAAAATTGTATGAGAAGATGAATAAAAATGGTCCCAAACTTGCAACAACAAATAAATTTGGTTTGAATTGTTCAAGAAATCCAAAAACAATTACAAAAAAATATTGATTTTGACCTCAAAGAAAAAATAAGTGGAAACCAAACACAAGGAATTTATTCTTTTAGGATTGAATCGATCTAATTTAAAAGTAAATTTAGATGTGTGAGTTAAAAAATTTCGATTTTAGATCATTTTAAGGACATAGTAATCAAACATTCCTGTAGGCTTTATCCGTTTTAGACAAATCAACCCACATTAACCACTTAACACCTCACAATTTTCACTCTCAACTTAAACTATACGATACCGATAAAATGAATAAACAAATTATTATTATTTATGGTTGCACCTCTGCCTGCAGAAATTTACAATGTTATTTATAATTTTTCTATATTTTTAGAAAAGTACTATGTAGATTCTAGTTATAGTCGTGATAGGATGTGTATTCGTTTGACCTTGTTCCGTCCAATCAGCTTTATTGTAAAAAGTTTCAACTTTTTAGAACTGTTTTTGCATATACAATAAAATTAATGTCGATGAAATGAGAATAATTCAAATGAAAAAAAAACCTCAAATAATTCCATTTTTTAATGAAAAAGTACACAAAAAGGCGTGAGTATCTTCTAGGTCTTTTAGACCAGGGCCGAACCGACTTTAAATAGCCGAATTCTAGAAAAATTCTTATAGAAGAAAATTTAGGCTAATACATTATAAATTAATTAAGAAATATAAAGATAACTGAGTAAAGTTCCGGAAAGGGTGTGGGGGTAGGTAAATATAGGTAATAAATAGGTAAATATACGTAGGGATATTGTTTTTTTACGATTTGTGGCCTATCCAAACAAGTTCTATGTAATATAAAAGTAGATAATTAAAAAATCTAAAACTTTGCAAAAAATTTTTTCATGAAACTTGGTGAAAATATTCAGAATAGAAAGGAATAGAAGTTTATTCACTACAATACATTTGCATCAAGTCATAAAAAAATATATGTTCCAAGATCAGAATGGAAGAAAAAACACAAAAACATTACAGCACTTTTTTGTGTTTGAAATAAATAAAATATTTCTTTTTCGATTTTATACGGATTCAAATTAAAAAAAAGCCGAATGTTCAATCGAAAAAGTTGGTGTACAAATTTACAATTTTTTAACTTTATCAATGCTTATTTTCTTCGTTGAAACCTCGACTTTAAGATGGTATATTATTCATATGGTATTCGTATGGAAAAAGGCTTTTTTCTACGAGTGTACGCAAAGTAGCTACTTTGCGTATTGATTAGTAAAGTAGCACTTTTCCGCACACTTGCACTATCCCGCATACTTGCAGCACTTTCCCGCACGCTTATTTTAAAGCAAAATTACCATATTATAGACGCGTTTTTTCTTATATTTTATAATTTTTTTAGTAATGTACGTCGTTCGTCTAACAGATTTCGCCATGCGGGAAAACATAACTTTGCGCACTAATTAGGAAAACTAATATTTTAAAGAACCTCGCACAAAAAGATAGGAAATGGCCGCTCGGTCAAATTATCTGAATTTTTGATATGTTATACATTTTGTCATTCTGAACAAAAGTCTCAATGGGCACTAAGCTTTAAAGTCCATGGTTTGGCTGCTATGAAGCTCCGAAGCTCCGTGACTCAACCATAGTATAGAAACCTTTAAACCGCACATCACATTTTTAAAAATCATATTTTAATTATTTTAATGTATGCCCTTAAGTTTTTGAGGATGCTGAATTTAAATATGACAACTGTCAATATTATGGATTTGACATCACATTTGAATTCAGCGTCCTCAAAAACATATGATAACATTCTTTAATATAAGTTTTTTTCTTATAGCATTTGACAGCTATTTGACAGCTGTCAACTGTCAATATTATGGATTTGACATCATATTTAAATTCAGCATCCTCAAAAACTTAAGGGCATACATTAAAATAATTAAAATATGATTTTTAAAAATGTGATGTGCGGTTTAAAGGTTTCTATACTATGGTTGAGTCACGTAACTTCGGAGCTTCATAGCAGCCAAATCATGGACTTTCGAGCTTAGTGCCCATTGAGACTTTTGTTCAGAATGACAAAATGTATAACATATCAAAAATTCAGATAATTTGACCGAGCGGCCATTTCCTATCTTTTTGTGCGGGGTTCTTTAAATTCGTATAAATTCAAAAAATAAATATTTTGCTTTGAAGAAATTACAGCTTATTTAAAACACAAAAAGGAACATTTTGATAAAAAAATGTTTGCGGGAGATGAAAATTAAAAAAAAAAAGTTTTGTATTTTTTAATTACCTACAACTTTTTTGATAGGATGCATATTTCAGCTACAAATCGAAAAAAGCAATATCCAACCACCATTTTGGAACTTTTACTCAGTCGTCTAGACTTTTCTTAATTTACTTATAATTTATCATAAATTTTCCGACCATCCACATTCTGCTAAGAATTTTTTTGAATCAGAAATGATTGGTCCTGGTCTTTTTATAGTTTTTACATATTGAATTTTCTTTCGTGCAACTAGATTTTTTTGGTTATTCAAATCAGGGCTATGAGTTAGCCAAGGATATTGGCTTTTAGAGGCAAATGAGGAGATTACTATATTAATATTATAAAGCACTTTAAACAAGTACCAATTTGTTGATTTACCCGAAGCTGCAAAAACCCGTTTGTTTGAAATTTTACATAAAAAACTAGATAGGTATAGATTTCTGATAAGTAAAAGAAAGTATTTCGAGCTGGGAACGGTCATATTCTCGATAAAATTGAAGAAAAATTAACTCCCACGAGAAATATTGACTTAACTTCAGCAAGTCGACTAAAACTTATTCTATTTTCCCCAAATTTCCTAATTCATTTTGGATTTCTTAAATAATTCCAAGGAAAAAGTTTTGATATGACGTTATTAACATTCGATTTTCATGCCTTCTTTATTTTGATTCACGAAAATGTCGCTGACCCGCAGAATTTTATGTAATACATAGGGTTTAGGGATTTGAGCTCGATCGAGAAGTCTTTCAAATTCATATATGCGCAAGTACCATTGAGCGTTTTAAATTTGACTTCTGGTAAGATGTCTTTTGAAAAAACAATAAAAAAATATGTTCAGTATTTTGTTTATTCCTTTTTTAATACATTTTGTGGTTATTTATTGACAAAAATATACGGCAAAACGACAAAGTACTGAATGCTTAAAGTGTAAGATCAAAATGGCGTTTTTGTTTCCTCAAAAAAATTTCGGGTAATGACCATTATCTTCTTTGCTTCATTTGTCAGTTTGGCTGATAGATTGCCAGTTGCGTACATAAGTATATACGGACCAACAATTTAGGGCCCCCAAAAATGATAAATAATATTTCTCTTGTTATAGATACAAAAAAGCAACAAAAATTGTAAATTAAATTAAATCAGAGATTATTATGACATCTGTAGCATTTTACTATTATTTATTATAATAAATGTTTTAATAACTACAATATGGTCTTAGGGCCCCCTCTGTTGAACTTACTTATTATTATTATTATTAATAAGCGTTTTGAGTGTTTTTTACTGTAGAGTTAGGAAAATCACTAACTAGAATCTTTTTTTTGTATATAATTAAGGAAAATACCGTCAAAATGAACGCTTTTTTACTGTCAAACAAGAGCACCTTCGCAGTAACGATTGATAACTTTATTTTGCTCAAAGCCTACAAAAATACTGTGTATTCGTTTTTAGATATGAACAAATTCAAAAAGTATTTCATAATCATAAGAAAAGTTTTCTAAAAATTTGTACAAATTTCTTAGTAACCCATGAACAAAAATTTTAAAATAACTTACATGATTTGCTTATCACTTATTACAATACAATTTTCTCACGTTACTCCACAAGATAATATTCCGGCATACACAAACAATAATTAAAATATATTTATATATATGCAATATTTACACTCGAATTGCTATAAACCATCACATACCGCATATTACAAAATTTAAATTTAGAACTAGATTTATTTTGTAACTGATAAGCATAGTAATCAAACTCGGATTTAAATGAGAACTTCCTAACACGAATTTAGATCAAATTATGGTACTTTTTTTCATCGGTGTGTATATGTGTAGTTTGTTTATTTTGCGGCCTTCGTTTAAACAATTTATTCAATGTTTCACATGCATCGACAATATTACGCGAATTTTTTAAAACTCCCCACCGGTAGGACATATTTATAAGAATATACAGAGCGTCCCAAAATTTTAATCTCGAAATTAATTTCGCGAGTAGGGGGTAGGCTCAATATTCAGATAAATTGAAAGAGGATTTAGTTTTCCAAACAATTGAAGCCTTTTTAAAATTGTTGAAAACAATAAAAAAATTCTTCTCAAGCTTAAGATGTGCCAGAAGCAACTTTAAGATTAAAAAAGCATTAAAAATAAAAATCTAACAAAGAGAATTTAAACCTGAATCTCTATGAAGAGCCGACGTTTTTTCACTTCTTCAGGAAAGAGAAACAGGCAGCAAGAAAAAAAGTAACAAAAAATATTTTAGAAAACGATATTGATGAAGAAAGCATTGATGAAATGGACGCTACTGATCCTGTAGAAATATGTCCAGTATGTGGTGAATTGATAAGAACAATGAATTGTGGCTTTACATGTATAAAGTCGTGTACAGGTACAGATACATTTGGAATCAGTCAAAAAAAAGTGTTTTTCGGTGTTAAGTTATATCCCCCCAGTACAAATAACTTCGTGACCCCCCCCCCACAAACTGGAAGTCTGGATCCGCCTCTAACAGGAATAGAAAGTCCAGATAACTATAAATACAAAGAGGGTAATTCTGGATGAAATTTATTTAAAAAATGCTTCGTTCAAAAAGGAAGAAAAAAGTATGAAAAAGTTCAGGAAAATAATGAAATGATGTGGAAAATTAAGTAAAATCATAAAATATCTGCCAAAATCGTATTTTGGAATAAAATTACAGGAGAAATTGTAAATGTGAAAAAATTACTATTACTAATAGCCTAAACTGAAGATTTTTCAACTTTTTTTCCAATTTTATTATTATTATTCCTCAATAAAAATCCAGTTTCTTTCACTGTCAAACTAATAAAAGTATGACATGTCATTTTCCCCAAATTTTTGTAATTTAAATCTATGTTGAGCGGGAACGACTTGCCTGAATGGATATTTTTGGAAAATCAAAGGTAAAGAAAAAATCTGCTTAATTAACACATGGCGACCCTTTTGAGTCCTCGAAATTCTGAAGTAAATGCTCTGGAAAAAAGGGAATACTTAATTAGAAAGAAGATCGGTCAAGGTTCATACAGATGTCTGGTCTTTGGGTATAATGTCTTTCATGCGAAACAAGTGCAGTAGCACTTATCGCTTATCATTGTATTTATTAAATAAATAAATATAAAGCGTAATTTTTATGAAAAGTAATTGACGTTTTCCATTTTACAAAAAAAAGTTAACGAAAGAAACACAATAATAATTTTAAAAAAATCGACAAAAATAGTGAAAAATTAAAAAATATACATGCCCAAATAGAGAATTTTTGGCCTATTTTTACAATATTTTTAGAATAAAAATTTAAATTTTGCAATAAAAATCATACGACATTAAAAATGCATACAAATATATTAGCCCAGTTGCCAGAGAAGGATATTGACCAAAAGCTCGCACAAAATGTGATATCGATGAAACTTGGCACTTAAGTACTTGAAAGGGTGTAGAAAACGATAAAAAAATCTTTGCTGCTCTAAAGTGTATGCTCACTTCATAATTTCGAAAATTATTATTATTATTAATTAAAAAAAAATTCAAGAGGAGACCCAGGAGACTCTCGGGAAGCCATTAGTTTTTAACTTTTTTTTTGTTTTCTCATAGAAAAATTTACCGGAAGTTACAATTTCTAAAACTCTCACTGATTTTTATAAAACTGAAGATATCTATTAATTTTACTTTTGGTTTAAATATAATTAAAATGATGAAAATTATCTATGTTTAATAAAACTTATGTTTTAAAATTATCATTTTTTTACAACATTCATTCGACGCAATTTTTATTTTCAAAATAGAGTTTATACAGGTAAATCAGAAATTATTATTTTTTAAATAACTTTAAAAATAATTTAGAAATTGATTTATATAAATAAATAAACACTATTTTGAAAATAAAAATTGCGTCGAATGAATGTTGTAAAAAATGATAATTTTAAAACATAAGTTTTATTAAACAGAGATAAAACAGATAAGAGATAATAATTAAAAGTAAAAGTATAGTGATGATAAATATACAAGGATTTTTTTTTGTTATGCCTCTATTAATAGATACCTTCAGTTTTATAAAAATCAGTGAGAATTTTAAAAATTATAAATTCCGGTCAAATTTTCTATGAGAAAACAAAAAAGAATTTAAAACTAATGGCTTCCTGAGAAAGCTTATAGTCTCATCTTTAAAATGCTTTTTTTTCTTCTTTGGGTACATTTTAGGCAAAGATACTTTAGTCACAGATTATAGAACTACAGATAGGAAGGTCAAACAAGACAAACGAAATTAGACAACCAATTTAAAACCCACTTTGAAGGCTGTCAGCAGTATATGTGTCAGATTGAATATTTATTCAGATAATTCAGAACAATATGAGAGCAAAAACTCAATATTCTTCTTCTTCTTTCTTCGGTTCTGACTTGCATACTAGTTCATTTGCCAGTTCATAAAATCATTATATTAATAGTTTACTTTGATTTTAAGTTTCTAATGTTTATTTATGCCAAAAATATTATCTTTCAGAACTCTATGACAGCAAACACACAAAATTTTATAAATTTATTTCTTATTTCTGACTCTAATGATTCAAAGTTATACATGAAAAGGCAACACTGTACCCTGGACGTTCTTTCAGAACTGGCAACATGGGTGCACCCCAATTTAAAGGGACAACGTCACAGAAAGCGGCAATCGAAACATCAAAGGAAATGGACGGAGCTTCATATCTGAAAGTCTCTAATTGCTTTAGTTTTTTGAGCGCCTCGCCTGAATATCTGTATTCCACGGCTCGGCGCGCGTAGAGTATTCGAATTTGCTTTCTTATTTTTAATAATTTTTTATAGTAATACAAAAAATTTTTAAATAACAATAATATAATTTTTTGTGAAATTTTCGATTTTATTTTCGAAATTGTGAAGTTAGCATAGTACAAAAACAAATTTTTTTTCCAAAATTTATTAATTTCAGATTAATTAAGAATAACAATCATGTTAAAGTACACTGACGATATATTTTGTTTAGGACAGCCTGTAGACGCAGACTTTTCGATATAGAAATACTGAAATGTCGGTGTCCATATAATTATGACAATGAATATTGCATTATGAGTGACTGAGAATCATTATGGATTTCGCATATAGAAATCGAGCGGGTCAATTTCCTAGGGTCAGTGCTGACTGCCGGCTAAAAAAGAATACATAATGAGTCTATAACTAAATTCTAAACTAATTGCAGTAAATTATATACAGGGTCTTTTACCAAAACGTGACGAATTCCATAGGGCTATTAGTAGGTCAAAAAATAAGTTTGTTCAATCATAATAATGGTGAAAAAGGCTGAATTGTTGACTGACTTAACCAAATTTTAAAACATTTAATTCGACATTTAAAAAAGTTATACCAATTAAGAAAGAATATTTTAATGAATGAAAAAAATTATGTCCAGAGTAAAATTATTGTTCATAAAGAGCCGTTTAGTCTAAAGACTAAAACCTATTATAGAAGAAAAGAAACTAATTCCATCACACCAGTTTGGATTTAGAGAAAACCATTCAACTATAGACCAAGTCCATAGAATAGATAATATCATCGAAAAAACCTTAGAAGAAAAAAGTTAGCTCTACTGTCTTCCTTGATGTAACGCAAGCTTTCGATAGAGTTTGGCATGAAGGACTCAAACACAAAATGAATCGATTATTGCCAAAACAGTATTCAGAATTATTAGCATCATATATATCAGGAAGATACTTTAGGATTAAACAGGAAGAAGCATACTCTAAAATTAAAGAAATTAAGGCAGAAGTACCACAAGGAACAATTGCCTGCCACCTTTGCAGATGACACCGCTATCATGGCAGTAGGGAAAACCCACGAAGAGATAGAATTAATAAATGGACCAATCGTTGGAGAAGCAAATTAAAATGAAAATAAATCGGTACATGTTAATTATACTAACAAAAACAATGAGTATATACCAGTCGGAATAAATAATACCCAGATCCCTTATGCTAATTCACCAACACGTGAATGTTAAGGTTATCCAGCTCCAGGACAACAGTGATCTAGTAAGAAGACTCAAGAGGAAGTTAGTGTAAGTGAAAGTGACAGAAAAAAGTGGAGCATAGTGCGCAATAGTGAATACACGTTAAGTAATGTGTAAATAGTATATTGTGCAACAAGTTTTGAAAATAGCACACACGCATGTGACGATTTGTGGCACGAGCCTGAAAGGCTATACTTTTACTACGGCTGCGACTTTATTATCATATATATATATTTTTATTGGTACCTATTTATTGTTAGGTAAAGCAAATCTTATTTAAAACGACCAGAACTGATTTATATTTTTATTTATAACCATATAGTTACATATTTACAACAATGAACAACAACAACAACAATGAACAAACAATTTTTATTCGCATATTAATAGTCTTCACAGCTGTTTTATTTGAAATTGTAATTTACTGTTATGTTAGAACAGTTTTCAAAATTAATTGCAGGAAGGTCCTGCCCTTTCAACACATTTTCAGTAATTGATATGTTTGTTTTGTTTGAACAAGATGGCTCAGAATATTGAGAACTAAAAGGAAGCATTTCGTGTAGCTGGTTATCTGATTTGTCTATTAAGCTTTCTTCTAAATTCTGTCCAGACCGTCCAGAAGGATTTACTGATCCGACAATTTTTTTGGAAATTTCAATTTTGAACTTTCATACCTCTCTTTGGAAATTAATGGTAAAATATTTTGCGTGATTTGGGAGGCCCTTTCAAGTATTTCTGGAGGAGTACAGTTAAATTCATCTTCTATCATCGTGTAACACTGCTTTTTTAAAATTTTGCAATAAATTTGACTTTATTTTAATGAGAAATGAGAACTGTCAGTAGTGACAGTGTCCGCATGCTAGATTTCATCTCGATTCATTGATATGTGTTGTTAATATGAGTTGTGTTGTCATTTTAGTTTGCACACAGCGTGTGTAAACGTTTACACACGCTGTTTGAAATTGACGTTTTTCAAGGGAAGTTGACAGTGCGTTTTTATGCATATTCTAAGCAGCCGTAGGAAAAAAAATTATCAGAACTAGACTTTAGTTATCCAATCTTCACGTATTTAAATTGGACAAAAATTACTCATTGATCGTTATGTGATCAGATTGTAATATTAACAAATGCCCTGGAAGGGGTATTTTAATATAAAAAAAAAAACAGCCGTTTGTAAAGTTTACTCCTTTGAATGACGCACTATAGTGGCGTGTATTTGGATACTCCTAAACGATTATTTGACAACTCAATTTATGACAGTTGAAACGTAACTGGCACAAAATGGAAAGAATTTGCGTGTTAATCTCATTTGCCAAAGGAATTTTCACCTATTTCCATTCCGGAATTTCAACCATTCGGGTTAATTCATTTAAATGAGTGTAATTGATTTTTCACAAGTGGAGTAAACTCTAATAGCGGGTGGGAGTCAATTGCACCAGTCAAGTCTATTTTAAGAGTGTAGAATTAAAAAACTTTTTTACATTTTTTAAATATTCTGGTATCAAGAATACTCTCCTGAAATACTATTAAAAAATTTGTAAAATTTTCAGGATATAAGCATTTTTATTAAACTACTCAAAAATAGGTGAAAACTGAAAAAGAAATTTTAGGAGAACACGGTTTGCTTCAAACTCTTCTATTTCTTTAAATTTCTAAGAAAGGCAAGATATTCGTCCATAACATTCTTTTAAAAAAATCTTAGGATTGTACACCATTCTAATTCGATTTCTCATGAAATTTTACTTAAGTATATGTATTGAACCAAAAAAATTTTATGTGAACATTAAAAAATTCCAAAAGAAAAATAGACCTATTATTTTATGAAAATCCTGAAAACTGAGTGCATATATCATCCTCCCTTAAAAGTTGATCGCGTGCCCGTTGATAATAATTATGTTTTATGGGTTTGGCAATGGCCTTGACACATTAGCCTTGTACTTGATTCCCTCTGGATTTGAACTGCAACACCGGATATCCGATCAATTTCACATTATGTGTGAACTTCGGGAAATAATTTTTCTTGTGGTCATATACTTTAACTACGTAAATATGTTCACCGAACAAATTGTGTGTGTGTGTAGCTTTTTTGTGTTTATGAATTTTAAAATTCTGACTTCAGATTTTGATTGACCATTAAAAAGTAAGATTAGGGTTTGATGTGCCCCTCCGTATCTCTTCGGGAATACCTTCAAAATGAGGTCCAAAATATGAAAATTTTGAAGTTTAAAATGACATTGAATTTAAAGTATGCAGTGAATGACGATTTTGGTAAAAGTGGGTATACTGTGGCTGTGTTGATTAGAATAAAAACAGTCAATCTAAAATTTTATTAATACTGTCATTACAATTTGTTCGGTCTTTGGCAATGTTAGAAGAGCATTCTCAACTGGTTTTTTTCAGACACCGAGAACATTTATTAATGTTACCATTTAATTTAATGAATAACGAGTGTTTGTTTAGAATCCTTTTTTAAATAAAAGATAAATGCAGAAAAAAATATTTAATTATAGGTAATTTATTTTAGCGAGGCCGTGACGTCAAAAATCTGCGGCGTTGCCAGGTAGAATTTTTTTTCGTTCACTTAAAGATAAAATTGTGCCAGTTACTTTTTTTCCTAGCTTGAATATAAGTATTATAAGTGCATCTAATGTGCTATCAACTTGATTGAAGATTGGAATGGATGTAAAAAAGAACTGCTAATGTCTATGGAACAATGAAATCTTGACTATTTCAATAGTAAGAAGTGTTTTAGATTGAAATAAAACTTAATAGTTATGTAGTTTTGGAATTTTTATTGTAATATGCCACCAAGTTACAGTACATTGACACTTTGGAGGTCAATTTGTAACTAGTCTAAGTGATCAAGAATTTTGGCTATATCACATCGGCAACGTCGCGAAGTCTTGCCAACCTTTAACAGTTAATTTCACCTGCACGTTAAGTTTACATCGTATTTGCTCTTAGTGCTTTAGTGTTTATTCCGTTGACAACAGAAATAACTAGAAATTGCGTCACTGCCTCGCTAAAATAAATTTCAATGATCGAAAATCAATAAATATTTAGCTTTGAAAAAATTACAGCTTATTTAAAACACAAAAGAAAACGTTTTCATCGTGTCTCAAAAAAAAAGTAATTGTTGAGGGAGATAATAAAAACGAAAAAAAACCGTTTTTGGCGTTTTTCTCGATACTTTTGAGGTTATGTTGAAAATGGTCAATACAAAAGTTTTAAATTTTTTAATTTTCTACAACTTTTACATTAAACTTCTTTCGATAGGATGCATATTTCAGCCACAAATCGTAGAAAACCAATATGTAACACTCAAAACGTAGATTTAGCTACCCCACCCCCCTCAGTCGTCTTGATTTTTCTTAATTTACTTATAATTTACTCTAAATTTTCCGATCATCCACATATTGCTAAGAATTTTTTGTTCTTGCTGCAAAAAATATCCAAACAGAAAACAGATTTCAAATTATTTAAAAAGCATACTGGATGTTCTGGACATTCAAATCACGAAAAATATTTCGAATTTTCAAAAAGACCCCGGTAAAAAAATTATTGTCAAGAGATTACCAAATTAGAAAGATAAAGGTACTTTTACAAGTTTTAGATTTTCATAAATTTGTTTCTATAATTTTTTTTTTCCACAAAATGTTTTTTAAACGAACATTATTTCAACAATTTTGAGCTTTTTTGGCAATTCTTTTCATCAAAATTATTCAATGAAAAAATTCTTTGGTTAAAATTTTTAACAGCATTTTTTGTTGAAAATCGAAATATGGCTTTAAATGAAGATTTTTACGTTTTGTATTGAATATTCCTAATACAAGCTATATTTTTAATTAACTGTTTGAATTACTACCAAAACCATTCATCGATGCGCAAAAACGGACTTATTCAAGCACTTAAAAAAAAATTAACTTACTGTTCTTTTTTTCCACTTTATCACTAATGATACGCTCCTAACCATTAAGTCAGATATTTATAAGCCGGTTTATCAAAAAGTGAATCACTGTTTTTAACAACCCATCGGGAGCAAATTAGTAATTGTGAAACCATGAAAAATTGAAAAATAAACGGAAAGTAACCATTGAACCAATTGATCCATTTGAAATAATCAGTTTGTTATCAACACTTTGTTACAAGGTTGTTATTGAACTATTTTTGTAATTAGTTATCAGTATAGTGCAATTTCCTTCTCTGATTCATCCCATGAAAAAAAACCTGTTGAAACATGTTTTCTGCATACACAAGAAATCTGTAATATACACTCTTCTATATTTTTCAACAAATACGTGAATAGAAGTCAAGTAAGCCCCGTTTTTAATAACTTGAAAATTTGTTGCATCTGCTCGTTATGTTTTAATTAATAATATCGTTAGTTTTTCTAGATGTTTTCGATAATATGAGGTCTGACACTTTGATCCCTGACGAGCTTCTATATTTTTTGAGACAAATTGCTTTCAAATTATTTCCTAATAAAATAAATCCTAGTCTATGAATTCGAAGTAGTTTCAGGTTCGAATATCTACTCATTTAGGTTTTAGGATTTTTTGAATGACTGGGTGTAGCATTATTTTAATTTTAATCGAAAACTGCCTGCAGTTTTGCTCTATGGAATCTCGCTTTTCCGATAATTCGGAAAGTATAATGATGATGATGCGAGAAAAAGAAAAAATCTATCAATTTTGGGTCAAGTAACTGTAAGAATTATAATTTAGTTCCATCGCTTTCCTCAATTTTTTCGATAATTTGACAAGTGTTCTCCTGACACCTGACGTGCTTCTATAAATTTATAGAATTTTTTCTTATTAAAATAAATCCTCTTCTACCGATTGGAAGTCGTTTTAGTTTCGTATAACTTTTCGTTTGGCATCTAGGATTTTTTTAATTAAGCGTGTATAAAAATATTTTTATCTACTGAATCCAGACAATTTGAATTTTTAGAAGGCATAATTATGATACAAAAAGAAGAGAACAAAATTCTACAATTAATTTTTGGATAAATAATAATGAATTATTATTTACTTCCAAGATTTGTTTTAAATAAATATAAATTTATCTGTATATTCCCTAATACAACTAAAGACTATAATTTAACAAAATAAAAACACATTTGGTACTTACAGGTTTACAAAAAAAACTCAATTTCAACCAACTACTGACCTAGATATAAAAGCAAACCTTTTTATAAACTGGCATAATATCCTCCTGTTCTGACCACTGCAAAAATTACTACTTTTAATTTATTGCCATAATTTAAAATGATGCCACATTTGCAAGATAAAGTTAATTATAAATAGCTTTGTTCAATTATCCCAACAATGGAAAACGGACTTCATAAAGAAATTTAAATTAAATATTAAGGATGATACATGGGGCTGTTTATTTTTTCGTTTAAAAAATAATTAGTTTATCATGTTTTAAAAAAAACGTGTTTATTAATATTCCTATCGGCTATTTCTTACTATTAAATTCGTATTTAAGTGTCGTTAATAAAAAATTAGTCAATTTTGTTTAACACGTTAGCTGCTTTAGGCGGTATTTGTGTTTCGTTAACTTTTAGTACTACTAAAAACCTAGTAAAACTAACTTTCCGGAGTAAAATGTTTACTTGAAATGTTTTATAAAACAATAGACCATTCCAGAATGACGTAGGTGACAGGTAGGCCATATTTTCTGGGAGGCACACAACTTTATGACACAACGTTAGTTTCATATGTAAACATCAGAAAGATTTTCTTAAGAGGGGCGTCGCGACAGGTATGCCAAACTACAAACACCAAAAATCCCCATTTTTATCTTTATCTTTTATCACTGTCTTTCTGCAATAATGAAGAGAGATAGATATCTTAAGACTTCAGTGAATCTCCTGTATCCTAGGTGGCGCTGCTAGTATTAAAATATAATATATTATTTGGGATATCTAAGGAATCCGAGAGAATAAATTTTCTTTATTTTCACTATTGGTCTTATCGCAGAGAGCGCTAATAATCCATTTGTCATGAGTTCGATACCGGCTTCAGCCACGACAGAAATATTATTTTTTATTTTTAGGAAATGTCATTTTTTTTGTTTACTATTTTTTTTCTAGCATCAAAATAGAGTTTATATTTTATAATTTAATTAATTTTCAATTATTTTCGAATAAATCCGTTTATTTTAATATGAATAGCGCTGCCACGCGACTAATCTCTCTAAATACATCAGATAGGAATGGAGCTCGGAAAATAATATTTCTAACATAAAAAAAATATTTAAACATCAATGGATTCATACGAAAATTGAGAATTATATAAATGTATAATCTTTAAGGTGAAGCAAGAATTTTTTTAAAAAATGAATTAATAAATAATTGGCGGCCCCAAACGCAAAATGTTTTTATCAAATCTAAGTAAGTCTCTATCTGAATGAAAAAATTGCAGAATATTTAATTTTTTTTATCTTTCAGAGTTCAGTATCCAAAATTGATGTTTGAAAAGCTCATTGAAATATAAATAATAACAATCCCATTAAATATTAATAGTAATTGTGACCCTTACATACCTAAGTAAGTACATTCAAATAGAAAATAGTTTTTTTTATTCTTTTATCTTTTAGAATGCAGTCTATAAAATTGAAGTTGAAGCCCATTAAATATTAATAGTAATTGTGACCCTTACATACCTAAGTAAGTACATTCAAATAGAAAATAGTTTTTTTTATTCTTTTATCTTTTAGAATGCAGTCTATAAAATTGAAGTTGAAGCCCATTAAATATTAATAGTAATTGTGACCCTTACATACCTAAGTAAGTACATTCAAATAGAAATTAGTTTTTTTTTTATTCTTTTATTTTAGAATGCAGTCTATAAAATTGGAAGTTGAAGCCCATTAAATATTAATAGTAATTGTGACCCTTAGTAAGTACATTCAAATAGAATACTTGCATTTATTAATCATAAATTTATTTTAGATTCTTAGTTCTAGTACTTGCATTTATTAATCATAAATTTATTTCAGATTTTCAGTTCGAATACTTGCATAAATTTATTTCAGATTTTCAGTTCGAGTACTTGCATTTATTAATCATAAATTTATTTCAGATTTTCAGTTCGACTACTTGCATTTATTAATCACAAATTTAATACAGATTCTTAGTTCTAGTACTTGCATTTATTAATCATAAATTTATTTCAGATTTTCAGTTCGAGTACTTGCATTTATTAATCATAAATTTATTTCAGATTTTCAGTTCGAGTACTTGCATTTATTAATCATAAATTTATTTCAGATTTTCAGTTCGAGTACTTGCATTTATTAATCATAAATTTATTTCAGATTTTCAGTTCGACTACTTGCATTTATTAATCATAAATTTATTTCAGATTCTTAGTTCTAGTACTTGCATTTATTAATCATAAATTTATTTCAGATTTTCAGTTCGAGTACTTGCATTTATTAATCAGAAATTTATTTCAGATTCTTATTTCTAGTACTTGCATTTATTAATCATAAATTTATTTCAGATTTTCAGTTCGAGTACTTGCATTTATTAATCAGAAATTTATTTCAGATTCTTATTTCTAGTACTTGCATTTATTAATCATAAATTTATTTCAGATTCAGGGGTGTGTAAAGTTAGCTCGCCTCCACGTGGTGCACCCTGGGTAATGCTAAAGAGCTAACAAACTTGGCAGCCGGACAATCTTTTGATCTCCCGGCTAAAGCACATGATGCCTGACGCGACATTTAATCCAACCATCCAACCATATGCAGTGATACTTGCATTTATTAATCATAAATTTATTTCAGATTTTTAGTTCTAATATACTTGCATGTATTAATCGTAAACTCATTTCTTTAATGTTAACTTTATTGTAAATCATTAAATATTATAAAATCATTTTTGTAAGAAAATAAATTGAATAATTAATAATTATTTCTTTATTTAAAAGTACCTAATTACAGTTATTCACTAAAACAAAAACAAAACAATACACTATGAAAAAACTGCATTGCTTTTTAGCAATGAACAAAAGACATAATAGCAAATAAAATGTGTAACAAACCTATATCAAGAGTCCCATGGATGGGTTAATATGTGAGACATACTGTAAATATTAATTTCTGCAAATGTCTGTGATTCCCAACTATGCAGACACTATTTTGAATGCACGAATAAAAATCACAAAAAACTGTTGAATTGCACATTCTCCATATTACTAATCACTAATTTTTCACATTGAATATGCATAAAAATTGAAGATTTTTTGAACAGCCTCTCGAGAATGGAATTTTTGTTCGTGGAAATATTTTTACCCGTTATAGCTTACACCTTGGAATAGGACATCTCCATTAATTGAAATACTTTAAACTGAAGAACTGGTTTTAGTTAATACTAATTTACTCATTAAAAAAAATTGCAAAACACAAATAAATTAGCCAACATAACCTAAAATCTCAGTTCTAAACATCTAAACTTTCTTCGTATTCGTAAAACTGGTTGCATACATCGTTCAAAATAAAACCAAAAAGCGCCACCGTCTCAAAGTGTCAGGCGGAAAACGCCTGAACTATGGAAAGAGAAAATCTTACTGGGATATAGGCAACTTACATAAATTTTTTTTTTCTGGAGAGTTAATCTCAAAAATTATAAAGTTTTGCGAATTGGTATTCTCGGAAATTAATTCTGTATCCTTCATTTAGGACATCTCCTTTTCACGTTAAAATTGGTGATCACAAATTGTCAAAACTGTCAAAAACACACCTCCACTAAATGGCTGATATCTTTTTTATTAATCCTTAAAATTGACTCAAAAAAGGAGATGTCCTATTCCAAGGTATAAGCTATAACGGGTATAAATATTTCCACAAACAAAAATTCCGTTCTCGAGATTAACTCTCCAAAAAATCGTCAAATTTTTATGCATATTCAGTATTGCCAACTGAAAACGAGGTCGGCAGTGGCAAGGCCCCTCTTAACGTTTTTTATTCGGAAGAATAGAAAATGCCACTTTTTGTAGTGTTATTAAATGCTCAATGCGTTCTGAAAGAGGTAATGTATCATTTTTCCGGTTTCCTGCTGTTTTGACAAACTGAGGGGATCATTTAAGTGTCGTTGTCTAGTGAACAAAGGAATGGTTGGATTAAAGCTTTGAAACCAGGTACATTTTCTGAAAGCCAAGTGAATAATAGACGTATTTGTTCTAGGCGTTTTATAACAGGTATTTTTGGCGATCTTTTATATATATTTTTGTATTATTACTTGTGTAAATTTTAGGTAAATCTGCTCTGTTAAAGGACTAGTGACAAATTTTTGACAGAAAACTGTGGTTTTTTAAATTTAATTTTAATTGTGTACCAGGTGATATTGTTTTTGCCGACAGAGGTTTTTATTTCAAGATTCTCTACAAATATTAGGTGCCAATTTAATTGAATTATTATTTTTTTTTCATAATTTATTTTATTTTATGAATATATAAACATCTAAGATTTACAATTTGTTTTATTTGTATTATTTCAGTATATTAAATACAATTTAGCTAAAATACTATTAACAGCCCCGGCCTCATACTGCTTATAGGCTTGCAAACTTTTGTAAGCCTTAAACTGTTAGTGGTCCTGAATAAAAACTGTGAGTTAGTATTAAATAATTTACTTAGTCCATAACAACTTCATTATGTCGAAAGAACAATCACTATAAAATAACCTACCACATAAGCGTCAATATTATCTATAATTCGAATTTTAAAATCATAGCGGCACTTTATATCACCACTAAGACCTAAATAATAACTGCTTCGCAACATCTTAATAAGAATTAACCATAAAACATTGAAAAAACTTTAAAAAAACCCAAGTCAACACAACATTCCAATGTAAATCATATGCACAATCAGAATTGTTTGTGTGCCTTCCAGCAAGTATGGCCGACCTGTCAAAGTGACGTGTTCTGGAATGATCTATAAATTACTTTAAAATGGATTTTTCATGAAATTTTATGACTAGAGAGGTATGTGTACTGACAAAAAAACTCAATTTAAAAAGAGATAGAAGCTGTTCATTTATAACGGTAAAATATGTGATGAAAAATGAGAAAAAGAACAATACAAAAGTTATAACCGATGCGCAGCTAGTGCAAAAACATACAAAACTGCTCTCAAGTATTTTAATATACAGAACCTCTCACAATTTTGCCACTTTTGGTTTTATTTGTTTTAATAAATCTAGATGTCATTTATACTGTTTGTCATAAGTCAAGTCATTTGACAAATGTCACATAGTAGTTTTGTCTGAGCTACAGATAAATATACTTCTGTATTCATCCTGATTTGACAAATTTTCTATAACTTTAAATTTAATATTTGAACCTTGAATACTAAATTTTGTATTTTGACATGATGTACTCAATAATCATAATAGACGTTGTTAATCACTTGTCATAACTTACGTAATCTGTCAGTCATTTGTTAGCAGATTTATTTAATTTACGGTTAGAACTGTTTGTCTGTCATTTAAATGTATTTTAGTTTACATACTAATTTATCACTTTCTACAGCATCGATACAGATATTTAAACGACTAATAAAGAATGACAGAATCATTACTAATTCATTGAAAAAAGTAAAAACAAGTTTAAAACAAAAATTTATTTATTACATACAAAAATCTATTCAAATTACATAGTTACACATACTTAACTAACGTATATACATTTTTGGTTTTATATTCTTCATCCAATAAACGATATTCCAAAGCACATCTGTTTCTTTCGCTTTTCATATTCAACCAATTATAGAGCTGACTCTAAAACCAATAAAAAAATTTCAACTGCAAAAATGCAACAATTTTTTTTTGGCTTGAAGAACCATGTGCAAAATTCGTAACCCCTTGAAATAAATGGCTTTTTAAATCACTTATTCCAAGGAGACATCATCACTACGTGAAGACAATTTAATTTGGTTCCAAATAAAATACTTAATATTATAAACAAAAAAAATTAGAGAACAAAAATTCAATGAATAATAAACATAAAACAATATTTTTGTACCTGCAAAAACAACACGTCCTTCACCCTATAAAAAGCCTCGACTCTCCTAAATTCTTCATTTACTTTTTCCAACATATGAGCGCATTTTACGATTACTTTTGCTCTAGCTTCGTTTTCCAACTTACTAGAATCTGCTACTAGACATTTCGCGTAGAGCAGCGTAGCTCTAGCTCTGTCGTAACACCCACCGTGGCCTAGTATCTGGAAAAATTAAATTTTTAGACATATTTATTTAAAAAATAAATCATAAGATTAACTTAAATGACAATTTATTAACTCCAAAATAACAAACACTTGATTTCTGTTTGATAAAACCCACCTGTACGAGGCATTTATCCAAAACACCAAGCGCCTGAGTAGTTGAACCCATGTGCATCATACAATTAGCCAATTGCAGATGGATTAAAGCCGTCTGATAGTCCAATTGAGAACTCTGAGACTCGAAAAGACAATTATTCAGAGTTGTTATTATTCCCGGAGAAACAGTATCGGGATATGACATCGCAAACTGTATTTCCATTTTTAGGATCTTAGCTCGAACATAGTAATATCTAAAACAAAAAAAATCCACGCTCAAACGCCACACGTCATTTGTCAGTTGAGTAAAATAAATTCTCGAGAATCTATTTTATTTTTTTAGGGCATTGAAAATTATATTTTTATCTCTAGAATCTTAGCTAGAGGATAAAGATTTTAAATAAAAATGCTCTCTCTTAATAAGTCAGCTGTCAAATGTCACAAGTTATCTGTCAGATGCCAGTTGTCATTTACACACGTTATATGTTAACTGCTGGTTATAAATTATATAGTTAAACAATTTCTTGGGATTTTATAAATTTATTCGATAATGCAAATTGTATTTTTATATTTAGAATCTTAGCCAGAGCATAAAGAACTAAAATGAAAACGCTCTCTCTAAATAAGTGGACTGTTAAATATCACAAGTTTTCTGTCAGGTGCCAGTTGTCATTTAAACACGTTTTCTGTTAACTGCTGGTTATAAAATATAGAGTAATGCAAATTGTATTTTTATCTTTAGAATCTAAGCTGGAACATAAGATCTAAAACAAAAAGCCGATTGTCAAATTTTACGTCATTTGTCAAATGCCAAACGTCATTTGTCAAACGTCAAATGTCGTTCATAAACGGTATCTGTTGATTTTTATAAATGTATAGCTGTAACTTCTTACCTGTCGCTAAATTTATATGCATTATCGTTTTCGTACTGATTCAACAAAATTTCGATACAATTATCGGCTTCCATGTAATCTCTTTTATAAAAAAACACTTCTGCAAGTCTTAAATAACCCTCCCATTTATCAAGAACTAATACTTTTTGAGCGGCAGATTCGGCTTCGCCCCATTTTTCGTGGTGTAAACACCTTGTAAATACAAAGATATTTTCGCATAACATCCAAACGGAGCTTTGAGGTTGGTTAGGAAATCTAAAAAAAAGTTTTTTAAAGCTGTTTACATATCACGTATATGTCATTAATTTACCTTTTTTTGGCGAAACTAAGTACACAATTGACCAAAGCGTATTCACCTTCTACCAATAAATGATTGGCGATGTTGCAGACTGCTAGACAAAATCCTTCTCCATAAAAAGCTTTGCTGGGACTCACCGAGTCCATATTTTGGTAGAGCAACAATTGACTCCATAAAGAAGACATTTCTGTTTTACCATAAAGTTGCCATAAGGAAGATTTCATTGAGTAATTGTTAGAAATTAAGTCTTTATAGTTGTGCTGACAGTTGATCATGTCGCTTTTGGCTAAAGTCTACAAAAATAGTGTCAAAAAAAGTTTTGGATGATTTTAATTTTTAGTAAGTTTAAAAAACTCAAAAATATTTACTTCAAATATGGCATACGTCTTTCCCGTATGCAAACATCCATATTGTCCAAAAGTCTGTAAACCCAAGGATGCGGTGTAACTCAAACTTAATTCGGAACTTTTTAGGATACAGTGAATGATAAGTTTATCCTCGTTGACAGTAGTTAAGCGATACAACCAAGAGAGGGCGTGTTGAAGACAAATATTATCATTAGCCTCTTGCGAAATTTTTATGGATTCTTTTAGGGCCGCTAAAGCTTCTTCCCTAAAAGAATTTAAATTTTGAAATATAATAGAATATTTTTATGTAAGTAAACATTTTAAATTTCTTACGTATGGCCGAAGTGATAATGCAGTATTGCTAAATTTAGTGCAGCAAAACGATGCCTTTTACTTTTTTCATCATTGTAACACTTTATATCGGGATCTACGTTTCTGTCAAAACAATGAAGAAGACTGTCGATCGCCCCGCAATATTCATCCACTCGTAAATAGTTCAAATATGAAATAAAATGCTAGAAAAAATATCTAAGGGTAAATCAATCAATTTAATTGTTTTTACTAAAAAAACTTACAGCTCCTGATAAATCTGGATTAGATTTCAAAATATTGTTAATCCTTTTTTGTAACTCAGGAGGGGCCAACGCTCTCCCCTCATTATTTGATAACAGAGTTGCTTGAGTGGCTATAAACAGTTCTGCTTGACGTCTAGACCACTGCTCTCTACTATCAAACCTAAAAACCCAAAATATGTTCCTTATTTTCTGTTAATGTTAACTGATTTAACATAAACATTTTGCATGTTTTCTGAAAATATAATTTATGTTCATTAAATCTGACTTCATTTTTTTAATAATGTTTGGCCTACATAACTGATTTAACAGTACAAGTTTTGAATATTTCATTTTAATACAAAAGTAGTGTTACCAGGTATCTACGTTATCGTCCTTAGCATTTGCAAACTTTGAACTTTTTTGACACTCTTCGTAATATCTTTGGAAATCTTCATAAACTTTAGTTACTTCAGAAAAAGTTAGTTTATCAAAATAAACTATAAATCTTCTTAAATAATAACCTAAAATATTGTTATACAAGTATAATATGACCACAGTGAATTGGAATGGTGAAAAATATAACAATATTAAAATCCTTAATCATTTTATATTAGTAATCCAAAAATATATATTATAATGATATTATATGGGTTGGGTTGTTTGTTTGAAGGGAAAAATTATGTGCAGTGGACTTTAAAAAAAAATTGACAATTTTATTTTTTGATTGATGTTGTGTTATATAAAAAAAAGTTGTCAGTCAGAATTTTTGAAAATAAATAAAACTAAAGTTAAACTTTTATATTTATTAAATAAGGAATAAGGAGGCTCTACAAAGTTAAAATTGAATAGTAGTTTAAAATTTAAAAGAAATAACATGGATTTGAGAGATGGTAAAAGAATAAGATTAACAAGACAGCAAGAAGTACAAATAGGATAAGAAGATGAAGAAGCAAGTGACAAGGAATAAGATATAGACAATACAATATTAGAATAACCTGAAAAAGAACGGGAACAAGAAAAATTAAATCATGACCAAATGGATGCTTTAATAAAAATGATGACTGAAAAAGAAGAAATGAAAGATACAGAAAATAGAATAGAAGAAATAACACAAGAGTTAAAAATTTTTACAGATAAAAAATAGAAGAAACAAGGAAATATATTAGAAGACAAATGATTGAAACAATAACAGAGGTAGAAGAGTTATAGGAGCAGAAAATTAAGAAAGTAATAGAAACGGAGTGTGTTGATCAGACTTTTGAGAAATAAAATTAAAAGAAATTATCACAGATGGAAGATTAAATTAAAAATATTTTTGTAGGGATCATAGGAACTGGGATTCAAAATTAAGTATTATTGAGAAATTTATGAACAGTATTCCTAGTATAATTACAGAAAATCCACCAATCACTATAATAAAAAAAAATATCCAAAAAGACCTTGGAAGTAAACAGTAGGATAAAAAATCATGAAAGATATATAAGAGACAAGAAAAGAATAATAAAACAAAATTGAATTTAAAAAATATTAATAATTATTCCTCATTCAGAAAAATAAATTTTCATAGTATTTTATAGTTACGCATGTTATTTATAATGACACATTTATTTTCTTTTGTTTAGTTTTATGTATGTATTTCTTTAAGGCTGAGACTAAGATCAGCTGATCTACGACGTAGATCAAAGCTGTTTTCAGGCTTTTTCGTGGTTACTTTTTTTTATATTTATGTATTACATTGTATTTTATTACACGCAAATAAATTATTATTATTATTTGGTTATTATGTTTCATTTACTTATCAACAAATGATAATAAATAAAACGTTTTTTCAGGGGATATTCTAATATTATATGGGTTGGGTTGTTTGTTTGAAGGGAAAAATTATGTGTAGTGGACTTTAAAAAAAAATGAGTTTTGTTTTTTGATTGATGTTGTGATATATAAAAAAAAGTTGTTAGAATTTGTGAAAATAAATAAAACTAAAGTTAAACTCTTATATGAAAATGTCAAAGTTTTTTTTTATTTTAATTTTATTAAACTAGCAAAAATGAATTATCGAAATTGAAAATTAAATGACTAATTAACACTCACACTCATTCACTCATTAAATCTAATATTAAACTATTAAACAATAAAAAAATCCGACAAAAATACTCTATAACTAACACTAAAACTACCTTTGAACTGTGAATTTAAACTTTTTCCTCTTCTTATTAAATATTACCAAGTCCTTCCTCCTCTTATCAAACTCTACCTCCTGTCTTTATTATTAATTAATTAATCTTTTCTATACATTATACAAAAATTTTCTTCATCAATACAATTTCCTTCCTTAAACCTTTTATCTTATCAAAAATTAAAACCTTTTGACATTTCTCTTTTCTTTCTATCAATCTCCCCAAATCACCTGACACTCTTTTTCTCGTTACCTGGTTACCTTTTCTATATACAAGGTGATTATTTCATTGCAATATATCTGCGCCTATGACTTGTGATTAATTTAAAGGGATTTTTACAACCAATTTTCTCACTACCCTCCACAATCATAAATTAGTTTTTGACTCACCTACAATGCTGGATTTAGCAATAACACTCCCAGTAGTATTTAAATGGTCATCAGATCTATTCATAATTTTAACTAAACTATCAACAATATCCAACAAATTTCCTATACCATCCTCATTTAGAGTTTCTAAAGTTATATCGAAAGAGTCAATCAACATTTCTGGTATAACATACTTCTTTGAAGTTAACAAACTTCTTAGTTCATAAAGAGGTAAGTCGGGGCTTTGTAATAAACGTAAAATTAAAACACAAAAGTCCCTTCTGTATTTACACATTAGTACTTGGTCTTCCATTTCTTTGAATTTGTCTGCAATATTTTTTTGGTTAAAAGGAGTGAAAATTTATTGAAACACGGCTTACCGTCGTCCCTAAACAAGCAGAAATTTCGAATAAGGACTATAACAATTATTTTATGGGGTGTTATCATTTCAGTGGACATTTTTTTGTTATTTCCTGCGGTTTCTTTAGAAGACATCTTTACTTCGAGTTAAATTATTAGAATTTTAGCAAAAATATAATCTGTTCCTACCTTAAAAGGAGATAGGTAAAAATGTATCTTCCTAAAAAATACATTTGTATATATAAAGTTATTAACTAACATTACCTCAAACAACTTCTTCTTCTTCTTATTCCTTTTTTGGGCTATGTCCTGAAACCTCAAACCACTGGATTTTAAATTTAAATCAGTGTTGACAACTTGGAAATATTAAATTCCGAAGAACCAATTATGAAAAATCGAAACAAAAATCTTTACAGAAAAATTTTATTGTGATAATAACAATAATAACATCAAAAAGTATTTTTTGTATAGGTATAAAAACTAAATTAATTTTAATTAAATTCATTTCATTGGCTACACTAGATATTGATTGCCATGTTTTCGTTAAGATACGATAGATGTCTAAGAAGAAAGTTTGTATTGTCAGGATAACTCAAAACATATTCACGAATATACGATAATTTGATTAGTTTGCTTTATTCATTAATATTTTACCTATATTTTCAATTTTAAAAAGTTAAATCATGCTAAATCATTCGCTTAACTTTAGTGGGCCATCTTTTAATAAGTAGTTTAACTACGACGAAAACTTCATACTTCCGTTGATAGACAGCTCTACTTGTACTAAACACAAAAACTAAAAATTCAACTAATTTAACGGCATAACCTCACTTTTGCTATATTATCGTTTAAAAATGGTAAGACTTTTTCCCTACGAAAAATATTTATACTAATTTAATTATAAATTTCTAGTTATTCTACTCGTTCTTTAAATCTCTGGTAGGAAAAGACGTTGTTGTAGAACTCAAAAATGACCTAAGGTAAATATAAATCCTTTAAATTTCCTTTGTAATAATATTTTTGTTTTCAGTATTTGTGGGACACTGCATTCAGTAGACCAATATCTGAATATAAAATTAACAGATATAAGTGTTACTGATACGGAGAAATACCCTCATATGGTAAGAATTTTATTTTTTGTAAAAAATCTTTGTGGTTATGTTTGTTTTTCAAAGTACACTTAAGTTTGACTCAAAATTACAAGTTTTCAATTTTCGGTTGTAGCTTTCAGTTAAGAATTGTTTCATAAGAGGCTCAGTAGTTAGGTATGTCCAACTACCTGCTGATGAAGTGGATACACAACTTTTACAAGACGCTGCTCGGAAAGAGGCATCTGCACCTACGAGATAGGTTCAACATAATGAATTAATTTATTTTAAGAAGTATTTTTAAGTCCTATTTCTAATTTTTAAAAAACATTTCGAAGTTTAATATACTATTTCAATATAACTTTTTGTGTTTTTGTTTAAGACATTGTCTTTATAGATTAATTTGACTACAACTGTGGTGTACAAGTATATAAATTTGGCAGATTGCATTCCACCAAAGGCAAAAATATCTGAACCATTTTGTATTAAAAATACCTAAAAATATCAAATTTTTGTTACAGAATCTTTAACTATGTAACTTGATCTGTCAGATATCACTTGTCCAATATGTACAAGGAAATTCACAAAAACCTATCAAAAGTGAGAATTTTGGCTCTTTTGGGTGTAATTAATAAAATAATCGTTTTCTACTTAGTATAATCTTTTATTTAAAATATACATAATAAAATCTAGACAATATTAAATCCTGTATTTGGCAAAACATTTCATCACAAGTAATAATTCGACTCATTTTGAGATTATCTAAATGTATTTATATATTTACACTTATATTAAATTCTAAATAAATTCATATACGTATCTTGCACTTAAGTACATAAATAAAATTTCTGTTCAAGGGATTTTAAACCCATCACAAATAATAAATATATTAAATAAATAAATAGTTTGTATAATAAAGTAATTTTTTTCAGTGACAATTTTTTTGTAATTATTAACAATTTTATAAAAAATTGTCGCTGTATATACAGTGTTGAAAAATGTATTTCAGGATTTTTTTTTACTCAAGCGCCAGTACTAATGTAAATAGGTATTTTTATTTTTGGACCTAAATAGGCTTTACGCCACGTGTATTAGTACAAAAATAAGAAATATCACTGGTATTAAGTTTTCTTTCTTACACACTGTATGTTTTGAAGATCTTCATGAATAGTTTTTTATTTTTCTAAAAATTTGAGACTATATATTGATAATTGATAACAATTGACAAAATTACATATTGCTTTATGCTTTTTATTCGATATTATATATATTTTGTAACCTGCTATTCATAAAGCTTCAGAAAAAATAAATAATAAAATTATAAAGTAGAACAACAGCAAAAATGACTAGAAGTTATCAGTCGCGGTATGAATTAGTTTTTAATTTAGCAATTTGCAAAAAAATATTTTAATTTGCACCATAAATATAACAAAATGACTTTTGTACACTCTCATTTACAAATTCTTCCATTTAATAATAATAAACAATTTAGTCATATCTATAGGCGATACACTACAAACTTAATTAATCTTTTGTTTATTGTTCTGTGCTAAAGTAGGAATTTTGCATGAGGTAGAGCTTGTCTATGGGATTTGCTATTGAGGTGGAGGTAGAGGTGGAGCCCGCTTCGCTGTGATGGGAGTGTGACTGTAATTCTAAATTTTGTAGAGATATAGTATCTGAAGTTGCTTCATCTAATTGATCGAAATTTGTACTGTCGTCCAAAGAAATGTCGGAGCTGCAGAAGCTTTCTCCTGAATGTGCCGGATAATTGTCTGAAATAAAAATATTAAAATAAAATAATTGTTTAACACATATCGTATTGATAAAAGTAGTTTCTACTTTCGCTAAACGTTATACTAATAATAATCTTTACCCAATAAATACAAAGTTGCTGCACTTGTTTGGCAGAAATAAAATAAATAAATACTTTTTTTGCTCTTTTTAGTCATAAAAGATGTCAACAAAAGTAATTTTACGTAAATAAATGTAGGTACATATTCATTGATATAAAAAAATTAGGAAGATTGTAACATCAGCTTTTATAAGCTTAATTCGCATTTGAAAATTTAGTGTTATCTAAAGTACCTAGCGCTAGAACAAAATAATAGTTTTTTAAATGATTATTTGATTTTACATTTGGACTTCCTCATTGGCTGCACTCTCCCCAAACATTAGAATTTCTTTTCGAGTAATAAAATAAGGTAATCTCCGTTTTTGCTTATATTAAAATATAAAAAATAAGTAAAATATTCAGTTTTTTCAAGATTTTCCTGCAGTTAGTTCTTTTGCTCGATATCAAAATATTTCCAACTACTTAACTACTACTTACTTATTGGTTATTTATTATACGTGATTTGTAAAATCGAATTTTTAGTCATATATTCCATAAAAAATACGGATCTCACCTATTTTTAAAAAAATTCAAGGTAATAGACACCGGTCAGGGGCGGATCTAGAATTTTTCTGTGTGTGGGGGGGGGGGGGGGATTCCGGACTGAGGGGGGGGACACAGTAATAATTTTCGAAAAAATATTTTAATATAGAAACTAAATAGTGAAACTTATGCAAAATAATGCAAACTAAAATAATATAGTTAGAAAATTAACCCAAATATATTACTAGTAGTCTGAATACTACTGAATAATAAAACGCGTTTCGCCAGGGGGCGGCGAAAGCTCCTTCGCCCCTCCCCTAAATCCGCCACTGCACCTGGTGTATGGCAACGTTGGAAAAGCCCTAAGTATAATTCACGATAATAGTGTATAAAATATTGACATTAATACCCTAAATCCGCTCCTGTAAGGTCCATTTCTCTTATAAAAAAAATGCATACAAAGTAACTACCCAAGACAGACAAAAAAAATGGAATTTTGTTTACATATCGACCACCCCTTAGCATCGCCACTCTGAAATGGAAAGTGATACAAGAATTTGGGTCCCCGGAATGTGTGCAGCATACATATACTTGTATTGTTAGCTGCATAACTTCGGTGCACGTCAAGCACAATGAGGTATAGGTTTGTGTTATTAGGTGGTAGCGACTTTTGGTGTTATGGCAGTAGGTATAATAGTATTTACAAATTTTCCACAAATGTTTTTTATGTGCTTTTTTAAATTGTTCTATTATAAATAGTTTTTCATAAATTTTTAATCACGTAAAAGTTGTATATAGGTAAACATACTTTTTTTATTTCTTAAATAAACTGTTAATTATTAAAAAAAATTGAACTGGTTTAATTTTCCACAACTATTGACAATTTTCCCGAAGTTTTTTCCATGTTAAGCGCTAATAACGCTTTGTTATTATGTCAAAAATCTCCTATTTAGAATTTTGGACGTTGGCATTGTCCAAATTCACAATTTCTTCTCGGAAAAAACAATTTTGGCATAAATGGTTGGATTTGACTTATTTTTTAACCCATTTTTCTTCTGAAATCCCCCTCCGATTTTTATTGTTGGATATTCATACTTCTAGCAATAAAAAATCCTCAAAAAATCTACTTTTTAGATTATCTACACCCATGCATGGCTACGTTTTCACTTTTTATTTAGACGCCCCGTATATCTTTATTATTATATGGGTGTACACTGAATATAATAAAATCAAGTATTTACCATCGGGGGAGTACGGAACGTTAGGATTAAGCGGTTGACTAGAACTCTGAAAATGGCTGTCGCCTGTCAAATTCCCCAAACCCATATAATGTCCATGTTCACTACTCGGAGATTCCTGCTTAATAATCTTATCATCCTTATCACCTTTTTCCTTATCACTTGATGATTTCCCGTCGTCCTGTTTCGCCTTCCTTTGGATCTTCTTCATTTTGGCTCTCTGGTTCTGGAACCACACCTGGACGACTCGAACGCTAAGGCCGGTTTCTTTTGCTAAGGCTTCGCGGACCTTCCGACAGGGTTTCGGACTCACTTCGAAGGAGGCCTTGAATTGGCGGCGTTGTGCTGACGTCAGAATTGTTCGTGGTCGTTTAGGTCCTCTGCGGCCGTCGCGCGGTCTGCTGAAAATAAAAATCAAATATTCAGTATGAGATTTGCTTTTTTTAAATTTCAAACTTCTAATTTTGAAATAACTTGGTGTGATAAAACAACAATATAAAATTCTTTAAGATCCAAAATATTTAACCTCTTGTATATTAAAAACATATGATTTTAAAATTCGGTCCTCAGTAAAATGTTTTAACGGTTTCTTACCTATTTTCGTCTAACAAATCGTCATCTCCCGAACTGGCCTGCTGAAGAAGGTACAATTCTTTTTCAAAGTCCCCCCTACAAAATAGTTGTCCCGCTCTAAGAACGAATTGTTCTCCTTTTTGAAGAGGTTGTCCACAGGCTACGCAGGCAAAACATGGCAGGTGAAAAACATGTTGTTGAGCTCTCATAACCATCTCGTGGGGTAAAAGTCGGTCGCCGCATCTTGAACATTTTACTCCAAATATCCTGCAAGAAATTAATGTTTTATTAGTGATAAAGTTTTAACCAATAATAATAATAATAATAATAATAATAATAATAATAATAATAATAATAATAATAATAATAATAATAATAATAATAATAATAATAATAATAATAATAATAATAATAATAATAATAATAAACCAGTTGAGAATAAAAAATAAAAAGACAACAGTGAAGCACAAAAAAAACACCAAATATATCACATTCGGAGTAAGACTTGTTATAATTGAGACAAATGCGATCAGAGAATGTCCTTTGTCTATAGTTGGTAGAAAACTGATCTTTTCCAACAAATTGCTGCACGAGATCTCTCCGTTAAGCAATTAAGCAATTAAGCATAATAATAAACGCGTTTCGTACGAAGAATTTTGATGTGGAAAACGAATCTTAAATAACAAATACTTGGCAAACTTTCGTTGCACCCGTTCAATTCTGTCGATGTGACTACAGCACAGTACTCAAGAATGCTTCGAACCAGAGAATTGTATAGAGCCATGATGGACTTGGTATCATGAAAGTGACGAGTGTGGCGTTTAATGAATCCAAGCATTCTAAAAGCCTTGCAAACGATAGACTCGATATGAAGATTGAATGTCAGACCGGTGTCGAGGAGGATGCCAAGATCTAATGAAGCATCATCGACTTTATAGACATTTTTGGTAATGTTGATGGGAGATCTTCTAAAGTGAATCATCGCACATTTGCTAACATTCAGAGACAAACGATTAATTTTGCACCAATCGGTGAAACGGTCCAAATCTGATTGTAAGTCAGAATTATCACTGGTTTTTGTAGTAAAGAACTATAGGTCGTCTGCGAATAAGAGGTAACAACTGTTTAAAAAGCAATTTGATGCATCGTTTATAAAGAGTAAAAATAAAACGGGACCAATGTGGGAACCTTGGGGAACGCCGGAAGTCACTGATATGTCACAAGAGACCGAATTAAGAACCAAAACACGTTGAGAGCGGTCTGTTAAGTAAGAGTTTAGCAATCTCAGATAGTTGCCAGAGATGCCAATGTGAGAAAGTTTCCTGAGTAACAACTTGTGACAGACACTATCGAAAGCTTTAGACAGGTCAGTGTAGATAGCATCCACTTGGCGACCTGCTTCCATTGATGAAATTAGGTAATCCTGGTATATAGCAAGATTAGTAGCTGTTGACCGACCCCTAAAAAACCTATGCTGGTGAGGAGAAATGTAATTTTGAAATGTGGAAAATAATTCATCAGTCAGAATGGATTCAAATAGTTTCGGTATAATGGAAGTCAAAGAGTTCCCTCTATAATTTTTAATGTCGGATTTGTCGCTCTTCTTATAAATTAGAATTACGTTGGAGAATTTCCAGACTGTGGGAAATATTCCGCTGTTGGATTTTTGAAAAATTAGACTCGGGTCAAGAGAGCGTGCTACAACAACTCTTTAGCAGTGATGGTGGTATTCCATCCGGACCGGCATTCTTGGCTGCATTTAGGCTGTTAATTGTAATGAAAGTATTAATAAAATTTTAGATTGACAGTTCTTATTCTAATCAACACAGCCACAGTCTACTCACTTTTACCAAAATCGTAATTCACTTTAAATTCAATCTCATTTTAAACTTTAAAATTTTCATATTTTGAACCCCATTTTGAAGGTGTTCCCGAAGAGGTACGGGGGGGCACATCAAACCCTAAGCTTACTTTTTGATGCTCTTTCAAAATCTGAAGTCAGAATTTTAAAATTCATTAACACAAAGAATCAACACACATACAGATAGAATTCAGATTCCGAACAAAGGATCAGGCACACTTTTAATGGGATTTCCAACAATGTACGAATTTAATAAAATTTTAGGGCCCTATGACTAGTTTCCGAGATACAGTGGCGGGTAAGGGGTATCTTGAAAAACACGAATTAAATGAAAAATACTATAAAGATTGGTATTTTCTTTAAAAAAGCAGTTTAATTTGAACTTGGGCGGTCGTGTTGGATGTCACCTGTCGATTTATTATGTACAGGGTGTACTCATAAGTAATATTAATACTATTTATTTCCATACTCTCAACAAAAAACTGACTAAGTTCAATCTCACCTTGCAAATATTTTCTAATTATTTTAGAATAAAACGTAAATAATTTTATATACCTCCCTATAGGCAAATATTGTATGTACAACTTAATTTAAATATTTAATAAGATACTACTTAATTTAAATGTTTTTAAATAATTTCTGGAAAAACATTTTCTTCGATTTCGTGGGGATTACCAACATCTTCAACACACTCTAAACCACTGCAGTTTGGATATTTGACCACTGCTTGAGATCGGGCATAACTTAAATACCAAACAACATTGCAAATGTGGCAGCACATACCTACTATCCCCGCGGAACAAAATATCTTACCAGAAATTATTTAAAATATTTAACATTTAATTAAGTTTTACATACTCTATTATTGTTATTTTTCAATTTACCCCTGTAGGTAGATATATAAAATTATTTATGTTTTATTCTAGAATAATTAAAAAATATTTGCAAGATGAGGTTGGACTTTGTCAGTTTTTGTTGAGAGTATGGAAATGAATAGTATTAATAATATAAAGTGAGTAAAAAAGGGATAAAAAAGAAGAGAGTGACATCTTGACTAGATTCAGTCAAAATTTAATGTCAATACTCTCTTCTTACCATAGATGGTAGCACATCTAAAAATATTAATAATATACTTATGAATACCCCCTTGTACATAAAAATCGGCACGTGACATCCTAAACCAAGATAATATTGAATTGTTTGTATTATGACTTTTTTTTTAATAAAATACCATCCTTTACAATATTTTTCGTTTAATTCCTGTTTATTCAAATTAATAATTTTTATGAGTACCCCTGTACATAAAAAATCAGCACATGACATGAGACACAGCAAACTAAGATCAAATTAAATTGATTGTGCCACTTTTTTAAAGAAAATACCAACCTTTATAGTATTTTTCATTTAATTCGTGTTTTTCAAGATATCCCTTACCCGCCACTGTAACTCGGAAACTGGTCATAGGATCTCTTTGGGCCCATGAGACATTTTGATCAGAAGGTCGATATCTATAATATACTAAAATTTTATCAAATTCGTATATTGTTGGAAATCCCATTAAAAGTGTGCCTCCTCCTTTGTTCGGTAAAAACCATAGATTTAGAACAATAAGATCGAGTTTGTTGACATTTCGGCTGGGGACAACAACACGTAACAGTCTAAACGCTGTGTTATTGAATTTATATTATCACTTTCAATGTTGTCAAAGTTATCATATTTTTTTTCGTCATTACCAAAATCCTAAATCTATTTAAAAATTATCTTGGAAAATGAGATATTTTGTTTCGCTAAAATAATTGTACATCTACGTTAACACTAATTTTCGAAACTAATAACACAACAAATTATATTGCTAGATAAATATTGACAAAGATACTTTACAATCATTTTAGTTTCAACCATTTCTGCGAAAATTTGATAGAAGCGGCAACGAAGCGCTATCAAACATTGTTATTTATGAATGAAGCGAAACCATTAGAATGGTACTAGTATATTTGTGTCGGCCATGTTCAGTACATTGGTGTTTGTTTACTGATGTTTTTTATATCGTGCTAGATTAAAATTTTCTTTTTCATATTGATTTATTGGTTTAAATTGATTGAATAGAGAAATATGGTTCAACAATTTGTGGTATGCCGCAAACTGCATTATTTAAATCCCGGTAAGTTTTATTTAAGGTTATAAACATAGTTCAGGGGAGTAGAATTTAGTATTTTATCGACTGTATAAATTCTTTAATAATGCATAAAGGATTGTTTTAACTTATTGCAACGACTTATAATTATGTAAGTTTCATATATTGTGTTAAAATCACATTTTGACATTTTGTTTTTCTGTCAAACTACCTAAGTATTTAGGTAATATTTTTCATTTAAACAGTTATAGGAAGACATGACTTTTAGGATTCCTGCAAATGTTGAAAGGAGAAGATTTGAGGCAGTGAAGTTCATACCTACAAATGATTATATTTGTTCTTCATTTCCGTGATAATGACTTTGAATATAAACCAAGTGGAAGGAAATATTTGAAAACAGATGCAAAACCAATATCGAGGTAATATACCTATGTTTATTTGTTTTTTAATAAATTTAGGCTATAAGATTTAAAAATACTTTTGCGAAGCTTTACTAGAATACAAACATTTTTCACTTAAAATATAAGGTACTTCCAGTAATATTGTTTAAACATTATGGCTTAAATTTATATAATGTAAAAGGTCAAACCAATCTTTTGAGAATATGTTGAATATTTTAAGCAATCAAAAACATTTCCATAATACCGACTGCTTAAACTCTAGTGATTTCCCATGAATCTTATCTTTTATTGAAAATTTTTGTGTTCTGTAATTGTAGTTTTAACTAATTACTTATTTGATTCGATTTATATGTCGTTTCACTGTGAATGCCTTCTCGCCTGCTTCGTGGATTATGAATGTATATAATTTTAATGTAGCGTAGTGGAGAAAAAATAAAATAAAACGAGGCTTGCCTCACAAAAAAATAGTAGATGTAGAAATTTGTTACTTCTGCCAACGTTTTCGTTAGTTGATATTTACTAACTAATTTTTTTCTGTTATAGGTTCGATAAGATTAAAACAGTTTATATATTTTTCAGGATTTATCTAAACGTAGAAGGTTCCTACTATACCAACATTATTTTTTTTTATTTCAGGATGATACAACTAATAATTCATCAGTGTTTAATTTGTAGTTAGTTCCCTATTCCTACCTCAATCCCGAATAGCCTGATAGTCGAACAGCCTGATAAAAACAACATCGACACATTTGCAAGGAAATGATGAATTTTCCCTTGATCCTGCATTGACGAACACTAGGTGTTCAGAGCGGACTAGCGAAATAACTGATCCTAAATTTTTTTACAATTAATTTGATTAAATAAATATATTTTCATTAGTATTTTAAATTTCCTATGTAACCGGTAAAATTAAAATCGTTAAAAAAAATAAATATATTGTGTCACATCCCATTTCCCTCTGTAACGGTACGCCCATGCATCGAAGCATAAATTCGTTGCCATGTTCTGGACTTTTATATATCTTAACTTATGAATGACTTGTTGGGGATGTGGTAAAAACAGTAAAAGACTGATTACACAATATACAAAAAGAATTGATGCAAGATGAAAAGTAAAACACCGAAGGATAGTTTTATAAAATTATAAATCGTTGGCGATACAAGTAGATTAATTGTTTGTTTATTATTATTTTAATTCTCAGGTCAACAATAACGTGCTAATTTCATTTATTGCAAACACTACGTTTTACTATCACTACTATAAATTAGAGTTTCTTATCGTTTACAACATTTTTTTTCATTCGAAATTGAATGAAAATATGTACAAAATTTTCTTTGTAACATTTTCCCTCAAAAAATTTTTATTCCAGATCTAAATTTTGAGCTAAAATTATTTTTTTTTTCAAATACATCGATATAAGAAAATAATTTCAATGAAAAAAGTTCGTCTTCGATGTTGAGTCACACAATTTTATTATATAAAAGATTCTAATTCTCAAATCTATATTTACATTTTTTTAATTGTAATATCAGCAACATTCTTAATATCCTGTGAGTTACAAGTAATTTTAAATACACCCTTCACTCAATTATGAAAAAAAGAATAAAACTCCGAAGCAACTTCCATAAAAGCGGGCTTCAGCCGAGGAGGAAAAAAGAAAACGTCTTTTTTGAAAAGAAAAACGCAGGAAACGCTGATTCTTTATTAGAATCGAGGACGATATATATTTCGGAGTTGCAGCTCGCGCGATATGAGTTTCGGAAAGCGTTGGAGCGGATCCAATAAAGCCCTTCTTCGGTGCCCTCCAAAGGGATCTCGGGGATGTATATACATTGTATAGACTTCGGTTATTACATCAAGCAAAAAAATTATATTACAGTAATACAAAAAAAAGAAGTGGTGTAGGAAGGAATGAAAAGTTAACGAAAATATTTGACTGGAAACATTTTTTAAGAGAAACAATTTATTCTATAAAAAAATAAATATTTACATTTTTGTTGTAAGTATATAATTATTACTTTCATGGCTTGACCGTTTGAAACGGTCTACTTCGAGGAAGTGAACATTTTTATACTCTGTTTGAAAATGATTGATAGCAATTGAACTAATCTGGGCTCAAATGAAGGGATATGTCGCGAGAAACAATACATCATTTAGACTTCAAGATGTTCGTCAACTATTATGTGACTCCATTTCACCGGACAATTGGAAAAACGCTATAAGACATGTCATAGCAGAGGAAGAGAAATTCTGGAAACTTGATATGTTAATAGAGGAAACAATAGAACCAATTATTATTTCTGTGGGAAATGAGGAAACTGATGATGATGACTCCTTATCGGGAGAAAACGACTTACTTATTTAGGTATGTAGAAAATATTTTTTTGCAAAGATTTTTTGTAGTATCTATATCATATAAATTTGGTTGTGTGTATATTGATTATTAAATTTCAAGGAAATGTCCTAACCTAATATCTAGTAGGTATACTATTTTTATAAAAATAAATAATAATAATAATAATAATAATAATAAACATCTTTATTATTTTCAAATAAAGTATATACATAATTATATATAAAAAAAAAGATTTGTTGAAAATGAAGGGCGAAGTTTATTTTTGGTTGGGTATTGGACTCAACCAAAAATATTCTTCCACTTAAATGTGGGTACTTAATATTAAGAGTTTACTATTGTTTATATCAAAGTAATTTCGTGTTCCCCGTTACTGAGTTATAGGATTATTGGTTAATCCCTTAGGAATGGTCATACTAAAATCTAGAGAAAATTCAGATAAGAAGGTATCAACATTTACTTTTTTCTGCATTGAACAATCCGGTATAACCTTTGCCATAAAAACTGTGCTATCATGCATTTTCAAACGGAGTATAAGTGGCTCTGATATTACGGCGCTTTAAATAGTTACGACTATTTGTTTTGATGTTATAACTCACTTTTTCAGATCTATGGTATGTTCAAAAAAGCATTGGTGTGCTTAATTATTCTACAAGTTCTATCGTAGCCAGGACTTCTTTTAATTTTGGATTAATTCTTTTTTGTAAAACATTAACCCAGTTTTTAACTCACCTATCATAATCAGCCTTGCAATAAAGTTTGGTATTTCTAGTGTAACAGGAATGCGATAATAGTACTCCACATATCGAACAACAAAGACAGTGCTCGTGCCAACTAGAATCCGCCACTCGCATCAGGTACCTGTCGTGAATTTTCTGTCCACATCCTTCGCATATTTCATAGGTTTTTTCACATTTTATTATGCTACTATCTGCAATAAAGATTAAAAAATAATTTAGTAGTGGATGAAAAGATGCTGTGATTAAAAAAAATTATGTAGAAAGTTTATTTTTAACAGAATAAAAAGTACGTTAAAAAAAATAATTCAGTTGTAAATAAAATACTTGCTTTAAGTACCTATTTCCAAATATTTAGTACGCCTCTGTCTATACGCGTGAGTTAAATGGACGTGGAAATGTTTTTATGAAGACCGAATTTTATTTTATTGAGTGATTTTCAACTTGTGATGTCCCAAAGTCAAAATTTGTGACCATTCTAAAGCATCTTGAGGAAGAAGCTCACAATTTGGAAGAGACGAGTAAAAGAGATATCGAAACAATTTTATACAAATCGAATTCTAGTATCTTTTCGGTTTTTTAATGGCGAGATGTCAAATAGTCCAATAAACGAAGGTGCCAACCCGGGCATCAGGTCTGTCCGGCACCATTTTTTTTAATTTGCACGTTTTCATGGGTACATTCACCCCCGAAAATCTCAGCTGTCTGAAATTTGTGGAAGGGCAGGAAATTGGCCCATTTGTTTGGACGAAAATGAAGATCAGTTCATTACCTACAAAAATGATCCTCATCATTTTTGTCAAAAATATGATACTTTTTGACATTACCGGCTCCAAAACGCACTTCCATTTTTAGCTCCTGCCCTGCATTTAGAGAGCACGCTCTAAATGAATAACACTCCCAAGCGGATTACAAATTTTTCAATAAATCACGTAAAAATGAATATTTTTCATGATTCAAAGTTCAGATGAAAGAAGGAACCTGTAGCTGTAATATCACGTTACTTTTTCTTTTTATCTATTTCTCTGGATTATTGAAAAACCGGGCCAAAGTTTGTTTTTGCTTGATATTTTGACCCTCCTATAAATGTATTCATATTTTTTTCCATCCTTTTGGATAATGGGGCTTTGCAAGGTGTTAAATATATTCAGAAATATTCAATAAATTATTTTTGGGTATTTTCATAAACAATATGCTTTTTAGGGCGTTTTTCTTTTGGATTTCCGGAGTTTTCGAAAATGCTCGGGTCTATTGGAACTTAATAGATAATCAAGGACCATATCGGTTTTCAACGCACATCATTAGAAAGCTTTGTCGATGGCATTTTTCTTTTTTTTCATATTTTTTTATTGAGTCTTCAGACAAAAACGGAAGGATATTTAAGTTTTGGGAGGATATTCAAATTTTCCGTTTTCACCACAATAATTTTGCGAATTTTCAGATTCTCAAAATTGCGAATTTTTGAAACGCCGTTTTTGCAAAAAATATTAGTGTAGCGAAAAAAATCATAGGTAATGAACTGTTCTTCATTTTTTGTTTAAACAAAAGTGATCTAAGAGTCTTATTTCAGCAGATATCGTCGAAAAACGGATTTTCGGGAACTCTAGAGCCATTTTCCCACCCTTCGACAAATTCCACGTAGCTGAGATTTTCGGAGGTAAATGTAGGTAGGTACCTATGAATAGCTGCAAATTAAAAAAAAATTTGACTAAAGTTTGGAAAATAGTTAAAAAGATTTAAAAATGTTTTCACAAACACCGAATTTTGATACCCTGATTGGTTTTCAACTGGTGAGGTGTGAAAGTCGAGATTGTCATTTATTTAGATTTGACAGTAGCTTTTTATAGCAGGTTGAGGTATAGAAGTTTAAAAAAAAAATTTATTTTCTCGATTTTCAACTTGTAAAGTGTCAAAGTGGATATTTAATTTTAAGTTAAAACTTTTGTTTAAAAAAAGATGAAATGTGTTATCAGCTGTAAGATTTATTGAGAATGTACTCGTTGTTCTTCCCGTCAGAATTTAGTTTAATACTCTATCAATCGGGAATGAAGAAAAACATCGTTTTTTTTATTTTCTACTGTTTTTGAAGAAAAATCTTAGTTACAGATAACGTTAAAGATAAAACATTACATCCGACAATTATTTTTTTTCGATATTTTGACTTTAAAAATACTATTTAGGTATGGTACTGAATTTCGAGCGTTCACAATTTATTTCAAATTATTTCAAAATTATATTATAAGGCATTTTCTTTAGTTTCTATATTTTCAAATTCGTAGTCTTCATTTGTTACTGATTTTCCGCTTTCACTGATCTTTTTAACCAATGTCGGGTATTTCTAGTATTTAAAGTAAGCAAACGAGTTAGGTTTCTGCTTTTCGGCTTCGTCAGTTAGGTTTTCGAATGCAATAAATCGAAATCCGGAATTCCAAGCATATTTACGAATTTCTAGTATTTGTTTTCTTATGTATTTTGGCTGAAAAACAAATCTGATCAGGAAAATTAAGGATCTATCTTATTGGAAAATTATGTAATCACAAAAAAGATCCAAAATCTGTCACCAAAATTTTTTACTAATTTATGTAAGAAAATCATAGATAGCATGATTATTCGCTTGATTAGGCTAATACAGGCATTGAAGCGTTCGTAAAAGTATTCCTGAAGAGTACCTCTTACTGGAAATTCTTTATCTAAAATAAATGAACACCTCTTGAAGAATTTTCGCTGATTCCTTTCGAGTTGAACTATTTGGTAGTTAAACATAGGATTCTAGATGATGCACGCGTACCTATTCCAGCTTTGATCGTACAAGTGTGGAAAATAGTAAGTTCATAGCATAATGTTTTAAATATTTTTTTAATTATTTGCTCTAAAATCTATTGATGCATTTTCTCGAAACAAGTGTTTAGTCACTTATCGAGTAGTTTATTTATTTACAACTGCGTTTCAGTCGAAAAAAAAAGTATTTAATGTATATTTAATTTCTATAAAAGTGTGAATAAATATTATTATTATTATTATTTTTATTTTTTTTATTATTATTATTATTATAGTAGAGAATTCAGTAAAGTTTTTCATATTGCGAGTAAGAAACCCAAGCATTCGAAACGCAGAGAATACTGCCTTCTCGATGTGGCTCGAGAATGTCAACGCAGGATCAAAGTAAAATCCCAGGTCCTTAATTAGGTTAGGTCGTGTTAGAATACAGTTTTCAATAGAGTATGGGAATAAATGAAACGAGTCTTTTCTGCAGAATGTCATTACATTGCACTTACTAAGGCATAGTTTATTCCTAATGCACCATTCGTTAAACTCTGATAGATTTTTTTGGAGGTACCTATATTGCACTGACAGAACCGATCAGCTATTCGCAACCCTCAAATTCAATGAAAGAGTGGTGTAACATTGGTGTCGTTTATAATAACTCAAAACTTTGTGTTTATAAATTCTACAAGCTATTTTCCTTCGAAAAGTATTGTGTATATTTTATTTATTTTAGTAGTTCTTACACTATACAAATACAATGAAACGCGTTTTTTAAAAATTGTGTAGCTTCGTACCTACACTTTCTAACACAAGACAAACTATAAAATTATAAATAGAACTAGTATTTTCTTTATTTTTTTAATATTTTTTATATTCGAATAAAAAATATTGCATGATAACGCGGAGGAGAAGTTTCCTTTTCCAACTCTTATAGTTTGCCGGCTTCAAATAACGTCTCAGCCGGAAAACTCCATAGCACTTCTCGTCCTTGTATCATTAACCTCTATGGATTTTCAAGAATTTTGTGAAATTTTCTTTTTATACTCTATTCGATATTCGCTATAAGGAGGCAGTAACAAAAACCTTTTAAAAGCAGTAAACAATAGGCGCTTCAAACATTAAGTAAAATTTTTATTTTTTTTACTTCTGTCAACGGCATTAACTATTTATTGGCCTCGTGTTCTGTGTAAGCTTTGTTACTGTTTCCCAGCGCCACTTTAGAAACAGCACTGTTAATTAGAACCCAACCCTGAATGTTCGAATGAGGAATCACACCCTGTATATAAAAATCAATTTCTAAATTTTTAATTATTTAAAAATCAGAAAATGATTTATGCCGTCGATAGCGAATAGAGTATAGTGAAAAAAACTGAGGCCATTGTTACAATCGCTTAAACATAAAAAAACAGTATTTACCTAAGGGATTGTGGAGATTGTTATTGTCACACCATGCTTTTTCACATTTTATCAGTCCATTATCTGTAACAGAAACAAAAGAGTAATCAGTAAATAACATTAGACAAATCATCTCGATATTAATAAAATGGATGACCGATATATACATAAAATATACAAACGAAAATAGCAAATAAACATCATAATTCCATCAACACAAAAGTCAATTTCATTGGATCTGAAAGTGTCTCCAGGATCCAAATCCTGTTGAAAGAATATACAAAAGAACTCGAGTGAAGCAGCATTTCCTAGGCTTACAGCCTGTTTTCAATTCTTCTCCCTAGGGGGCTTTTCAAAAATATGCAAGTAATTTAAAAAACTGAGAAGGAATATGATTCGGTCTATGTGTTTGCAGATATTTAATAATTATTCTTGGGGATTGATTTTACTATAAAGTTAAGTTTTTGAGTTTATTTTTTTAAGATTTCTGTATAAGTTCTGTATTTTTATAAGATTTTATAGTAAAATTTTGATTAGCTACAGTTCTTGCGAAAGTTTAAGGATAGTATAAAATAAAGTCGATTTTTATTTAGAATATTTTTTACAATCTTTATATCAAAGGAATAATTTAATAATTGCGCGATTTAAAGGAAGTTAGCAATAATTGGAAAATAAAATCACCCTAAGTTCGAATTAATAGCTACAGACTGTGTTATGGACCACCCTGTATATGATTTTTTACATTTTAAATTATTTTATTTCCAATAATTAAGAGCAAACCGAACACCTTTTAACCTTTCAAGCCTTTAATTTTCGACTGATTTTTGTGAAATTTTCAGGAAATACTAATAATTCCAAAACTTAGAGAAATCTTGATTTTTTTGTAAACCTTCGAAAAGTATTTATTTTATTAATTTTAAATGGAAAATCACAAAAAGAAATATCCGCGCCATTCTGCATTAAATCTATGAAAATTTGCTCCCATTTGTTTTAAAAAATATCAAGTACTTTTTAAATAATATGGTTTCCCATTTTTTCTTAAATATCTTTGTAAAGTGCTGCCACATCGTTACAGACATTTAAAGCTGTCGAGAAATATTTTCTCCACGGCCACTACTGAATGTAGTTATTCTGAAACCACTTATATTATCAGAAAAGAAACATTCTCGCTCTTGAGATTGAAAGAAAATTCTGAAACACTTGTCTCTTATGTATTTTATACGTATTTCATTCTATCTCTAGTGACAGAATATTCGTTCCGTAATTCTTTAAAAAAATAAGGTTTGCCATGAATGTCAAATTAACTGTCAGTATTAGCTGACGTGGTCTTAATATTGGTTTGTAAAAACTTTTCTCCACGGCCACTACTGAATGTAGTTAATTCTGAAACCACTTACAATAACAGAAAAGAAACATTCTCGCTCTTGAGATTGAAAGAAAATTCTGAAACTTTTGTCTCTTATGTATTTTATATGTATTACATTCTATCTCTAGAGCTAGAATCTATATTCCGTGATTGTTTACAAAAATAAGGTTTGCCATGAATGTCAAATTAACTGTCAGTATTAGTTGAAGTGGTCTTAATATTGGTTTGTAAAAACTTTTAATTTATTAAAAAGGAGAAGAAAATCAAACGATTCAGATGTAGAATTTGAAAATACTCCTCCAGAAATAAAAAAATTGCCGATAATATAACTCAAAATTTGCAACCGCAAAAATCCAAGCTTGAATATAAAAATACTACCTACACAATGTTGAGAGATTGAGGTTTCATTTTACTATATTTAATTTCTACTTTCTGTGTCCGTGGAGAAAGTACAGTCTGTTACTTTGTTGGAATGAAAATCCGACACTCGTGGTTCCTCATGCTCGCATTCGCTCGCGTTCGGAATCCTCCACTCGTGTCGAATTCTCATTCCAACCTTGTTACAGAATATACTATTAATTTATTAAAAAGGAGAAGAAAATCAAACAATTCAGATGTAGAATTTGAAAATACTCCTACAGAAATAAAAAAAATATGCCGATAATATAACTCAAAATTTGCTACCGCAAAAATCCAAGCTTGAATATAAAAATACTACACAATGTTGAGGTTTCATTTTACTATATTTAATTCCTACTTTCTGTGGCCGTGGAGAAAGTACAGTCAGTTGGAATGAAAATCCGACACTCGTGGTTCCTCACGCTCGCATTCGGAATCCTCTACTCGTGTCGAATTCTCATTCCAACCTTGTTACAGAATATACTAGATATTATTGGAGATAAAAGTCGTGTTGAAAATGCCGACTCGTCAAGGAAAATTTGCCGACTGTACAATACGACTAGCCGATTTCCCAGTCATATTTCTCGAGCATGATGACTACGGCATGAAAATGCCGACTCAGACGAAAATGCCGACTCAGTACAAAAGTTTGGGGGGGTGTCACACCCCAACACCCCCGCCTCGGTACGCCCCTGCATATGTTTGTTTCTTAATAACATCTAACATGCTTAGATTTCCTGGTACTTTTGAACACTTTTCTTTTCTAACTGAGCTATTTTCTGACCAGCTCTATCAGAAATCTTTTTAAAATTAGCAATTTTCTCGAGGCAAACCATAGTTTATTTTACTACAAGTTAATATTAATTATATCTGTGAAGTTTTGTACTCGCTATCTTTATTTTCTGGTTACTGTTCAGTACAACGCTACATTCGAGCGCAGTTCTTTTAATAGGAGCATTTTTAGTTTTGTTTATTAAGTTTTTCGGCGTACAATTTTAAATTAAATATTTGATGTGAGTCAACTATCCCTCCTGGTCAAATCTTTCGCCCTCCTCCCTACCCCACATATACATTTTGGCCAATATCAGCTTTCTGTTATCAAAATATCATAATTTTTTAAGGATAGTAGGTATCTGTATAATATTTATCGTTCATGAAAGGATTCACGTTGGTCGTTCGTCATATACATTACAACACGCACAAACTAACAAATGTTGAAATATTGTTAGCTAAAAGCAAATCAACCCCTTTAAAGCTTTTTCATCAAATTCTTAAGCTCAAATTCGTTAATGGACAAAAACCCGAACCGAAGTGGCCTCTGTATTTGTACACCAGCCACCATCTTCTCGACTTCCATCATCCACTCATTTCTAAAGACTAAAAGGTTGTTGCGACGCCTTGGATTAGGCAACCGGAAACTTAGCAACGACGAAACTCCATCCAGTGTGCCGTGGAACATCGAAAGCCTTTTCTGGTCGCGTATAATTTCGTATGATTAGTGGTGCACTGAAGATTACATTAGGCAACCGCCGCCATCTTACGGTCGAATTGGTACTTGGCGAGGCGTGAGGAGTTGTGAGTTACATTGAGCTGCCATTTCCATTTGAGCCGGTTTTAAGTGCTCGAGAGCCTTTTGGGAATTTCAAATCGGTTTTTATCGAAAGGGGTTTTTATTTATAGTCAGTAAATGTTTGACGTATATATATGGAGTTTAGAAATTTTCTAAAAAGGCTATGTTGCTTTTAAAGGTAATTGGAATTTTCTTTTTTCTTTGCACATCTGTATTTTTTAAATTTACCATTTGCTATTTATAATAAGATATTAATAATGAGTACGCATTTAATTCTCATCTTCAAACGGTGTCTATCATTTAGGTATATACATATATGTTCTGCGGTAAAGTTTCTAGGTTTCCCGGGAAGAACCGCGTTTTAGAATGCAAAAAACTCGACGTTTCGGCCATCTTCAGGAGGGGTAAGAAATTATTCGGTTACGTGGCATCGATCTGCATATTCCACGTATAGAATCGTTAATAAAAGGGGTAAAAATATAAGAATGACTCTTTAGGTAAAGTTGAGAGGAAGAAAAGAAGAAACAGAGAGGTTGTGGTAAAGAGGAAAAGTGTGTTCCCTAATTTTAAAGTTTATATTAGTAAATATAATTTTTATTTTTACTACTTATTTGTCGCCCCATGAATTATCATGGGGCATAAGAGATTTTAGCATTTGATGTAATTTCCACAACTTTTTTTATACCCTCTCAGCTTTAGTCTCATTTTTCCATTATGATTTTTTCTCAACAATATCGATAGATTCTTCAATGAAAATTATTTCATTGTGTTGTTTTTTAATCGGGTAAGATTTGTAAACACAAAATAGAAGAGTGAGTAGGTATAGTTTATCCATTTTCAATTGCAGAAATATAAAAACAAAATTCCCAGATGTGCCGACAAGTTGCTTTGATGTGCCGACATGTTACTTTGATCGGCATTATTATTTGTTCTGCAATTGTAAATAGATAAACTGTACATTTGTTTACATTTTTTGATTGTAATTTTCTATTTTGAAAATTTGAAGAGCAGTAACACACAAAAAGACAGCAAGAGTTATGTCATAGACGATTATGCATATAACATTTTTAAGGCTTATTGTGTACTCAATCCGATCGAGGTAATATGAGATGAGCACAGTTAAAAAAATATTGGAACCAAAAATGTTTTCAAATAACCTATTATAACTGATTGGACCAGTCAATTAATTGGAAAAAGGTTATTGAAACTGATAATGGTTATAAAGGTGACAAAATCAGGTAAATTTAATAACAATTAATTTGTAAATATGACGACATGCCACAATGCAAAAAACATAACTTTTAACCACACCAGTTAGTATACAGGGCGACCCAGAGTTAAACCGACAAACGTTCAGGATCGGGGTTTCAGGAAAAAAATAAGATTTTTATTTCCAACTGTATCTTAGCGTGCTTCGTTTTTAAGAACAGGGTATCAAAGTTTTTAGACAAAATCAGTTTTTTATTAATTACTCGAAGACTCAAAGTTTTTAGACAAAATCAGTTTTTATTAATTACTCGAAAACCTTTTGGTTGATTTTGATATAATTTGGCATGCTTATTTGAGAGCCTCCTTTTGATGAGTGAAATTATTAATTTGTGAAAGTTACACGTTTTCTAATAAAATAAATAATTTTTTCCTCATATGAATTAGATAGTTTTTTCTGTTACATGCAGGGAAATAGTTTTTAATTTTTTTCTCAAGAACAAAGCGAGATACGAATAAAATTGATGAGGTAAAAAATTTGTGTTTTCAATTGCTTAATCCAAGAAAATAAACATACAAAAAAACAGTGGCGTACAAATGATTTGTCCTAATATCAATTAGATTACCTTGTGGGAACCCATAACAAGCATGCCAAGTTTTATCAAAATCAGCCAAATTGTTTTTGAGCAATTCCTAAAAACTCATTTGTTCTAAAAACATTGACACCCTGTATTTCGAAAACGAAGCAAGTTAGGACACATAATTATGAGACTAAAAAATCTTATTATTTCTTGAAAAACCGATCCTGAATGTTCAGTGTAAAAAAGTGATTTTACGTTAAATTAGGGTTGTAACATATTTAAATCGTAATTTAACGTAAAATCACTAATTATTATTTACAGTGTTTGACGGTTTAACAGTGGGTCACCCTGTAGCTGCCAGTCCTAAGTCTTAGGTCAGAAAAAGTAGTTATAGACTTTTATATGAAGATATCTCAAATATTTATGATATATACAGGGTCGGACTCAGACTCAGACTATAAAATTAATAATGAAAAAGTTTTCCATATGGTTCCAACTTAGTGAGACATACTGCATATATATGACAACCTAAATATACATGTGTCCGAAATTCACGTCACCTCAGATGAGCCGCTACTGCTAAAAATATTAACAGTAAGTTCTTCGAGTAAAATTAAATTACATATAAAAAAGACACATACAAATATTTCAAATTGTAACTTGTCAAATACAAATAACCAACCTGTTCGTCCATTACAATCCGGTCCACTCAGGCCGTTCCTTTCCGGCAACATGGCGGGATTCAAGTTCAAATTAGGATAAAACTCCAACATCGCGCCCCACACAAATCCTTTTACGAACTCAAAAAACTAACACACAAAAATACTCGCGTTTTTACGGTCGTATACGCACATGCACATACACATACCACGAGCTTTTTGGTCTGCGTATAGCACGAAACTGTCTACTGTCTCTTTTACTGACAGATCACCGGCAAGTCGATAGGCTCCGCCTCTAAGGCTCGATGACAGTAAATGGGCTCCGCCTGATCCGAACGCGTTTGCGCGAGGCGTGGCTTGAGGGGAGGTTGTAGTGCTTGTAGAAATTGGTTCTAGAGATGCTGTTGCTGTAAGATTAGGGGAAACGTGTTGTTGGTGGAAAAGCTTTTGGCTAAAGTTTTGTTTGTTACTTAGGAGTTGAGTCAAATGTTTAAATGTAGGTTAATTAAATTAGACATGAAAACCTCTAATTAGGTAAAGACATATCTGGTTGAATTTTACAATTTTTACTTTTTAAACGTTAATTTATAATTTATTAATTGGTATAAATAGTAGCATAGTATTTGCAAATAGCCAAAAAGTGCCCTATATAAGCCAAATTATATTTTTTCAGCAATAGGCGCATCCTATCCAGATAAACAATTTTTCGTTTAAACTTCTAGGTGTATTTAAAACCGTTTTAGTTTTCTTCAAACTGCTGTTTTTTGATACTATCATATCAATATAGTGAATTTTGAATGTTTATCGTACTGATTATAATGTACGCTGTCCTACCCAGGCCCGTGCCTGGATTGCGCAGGATTGGGGGGGGGGGGGGGGTGTTCCATTAAAAAAAATCGAAGGAACTATAGTTTGTCCATCGTAAAGAAAAGTTTTTTCTAATATTTCAAGTAAAGAAATTTTCATCTTGAGGGGGGGTTCCAACCCCCAAAACCCCCCCTCTGCACACGGGCCTGGTCCTACCCTCAGAAAAGTATTCCTCTTCACTTAAGCTAAAAACTCTCTGAAATTCTTTAAAAAATGGAGAACATCGACCATGAAAAGTGGTTGTTGGGATCATCGTTCATATTTAGAAGATCATAAAGTAATCAGAAAAAATAAAATACAGAAGAGAAAATGTTCTAGATAAAAAGAAGCATATCAAATATAATAATTAACAAATAAAACAATTCTGATAGATGGAAGAATAGTATAAGAAGGCGGAAAGCTATACTGAAAGGAGTATAGACGAATATGAACTACTACAAAATACTGATTACAATATACCTACAATGGGGGAGTTCTTTCCAAGTTGCCAACCTAGAAAAAGGTCTACCATCGGGGAAGCGTTATTTTTTGTCAAAATCTACTTCATTATTTCCGTAATGATTTAATATGTTCACTGAGCTCTCCAGAATATATCGTTTTAGAAAAATAATGATTTTAATAAACTCCATTTCTGATTGGTTAAAATTAATGTTGGTATCGAGACTCGGGGTGAAAAACAAGGCTAATATCGTGCTTCTAACGACAGTATGAATATGGTAAAATGACATTTGACAACGAAACATGTCAACTATCACATCAAGTCTCGATACCAATTTTAATTTCAACCAATAAGAAAGGGAGTTTATAAAAATTATTCTTGCTAACGATACTTTTTGGAAAGCTCAGTAGAATATTTTATCATTGCGCAAGTAATGCAGTAGATTTTATCCCAATAAAACGCTTCCTCATTGGTAGACTTTTTTTTTTTGATTTTGAGGTTAGTAGGAAACTCCTCCCTTGTATCCATATCTCGTATCTCGTCGGCTGTTAGGGTTATATATTGAGATGGTTAAATAAAGTTTTTAATTTTTTGTTTTTATTTTCAAATTAACCCTTTGACATCTATCAATACCAAAATCAACAACTAAAAACTCTAAACACTACAAATTTTTGATCATAACAACATTTCTAAAATTTCTTCATAATTTCCCCTAAAATTTATTTTCGGATTATAAATACTTTTTTATATTTTTCATCTATAATATTTTACATTATGATACGTATTTGAGAACTCTAATGTTTCATTAGAGTACGCAACTTTATGTGTTATACGGTTGGCAATATGAATCAACAAATGACATGAATTGACATTTGTCTATTGAAATTAAATTTCAAATATGTCAAATTTGAAAAATTCTACAACAGTGCTACCAACTCATTTTTTTTAAAGCAAACTTCTCTATAATATGCAAAGTATAAATTTATTAAAAAATTAATAAAATGGCAAAATATAAAAAGTATTATAAGCAATTTATTTCATATGGCTGTTATGACACTCGTCCTTTAAATTAATGTACTATACTGAAGATAATTTTATTTTATCTATTACTATTAGTTCCCCTTTTTTGAATGCAATTTTTTTTATTTTACTCTTCCATCTGTGAAAATATTTCTCCATATTTTTTCTTCTTTTCCTATGGTTACTTCCACTCATCATTGATGGTACTCTTTGTAATCCTCCTGCATTTATTTCCGAATTTCTAAATCTCTCCAATACTTGGTTTTCAATCCTGTTAACTTCTTTAGTACTTATTAAATTTTATCTTATCCAGTATCCAGTATCTCACTTTGGTCATTTTGCATATCCCTCTTCATATTTTGATATTCACTTCTGTATTCTTTTCGCACATCTAAATTAGATTCTATTTTTCCCTCTAATATTTTTCTTTGATTTCCTTTCTAGTTTTTAAATTTTCTTCCTCTGCAATATTTGTTTGCTGGATCCAACTCAAATATTTGCGAGAACCTTCGGTGTTCGGACGATCGATTGCACCTGATCTGGTCATTTAGCCGCATGAGCATCATGTGTGGTTCTAGACCGCTCTTAAATTCGGCCCTGGTTACCACCAGTATCATGTAGACAGGGTCTTATAATTATTTATTTTTCAAGAAATTTACACATATTGTTTGTTTCGGTGTTGCCAAATTGTAAAAATGTGTTGAAATAGTTATTTATGTAATAAGTGTGTAAAGTGGCCTTTTTTGACGAATGTGATTATTGCGACAATTACATAAATTGCATACAATATTTTTTCTATTAGGTACCGTACATATTGTCCACTAAGATCAGAAATACTCAAGTTACTTTACGCACTTTTTTAGAAAGGTTAGAATAAACCTTATTTATTTTAGCGCGGCAGTGACGTCACACGTCAAAAATCTGCGGCGTTGCCAGGTAGAATTTTTTTTCGTTCACTTAAAGATAAAATTGTGCCAATTACTTTTTTTTTCTAGCTTGAATATAAGTGCATCTAATGTGCTATCAACTTGATTGAAGATTGAAATAGATGTAAAAAAGAACTGCTAGTCTATGGAACACTGAAATCTTGACTATAAAGAATTTTCAATAGTAAGAAGTGTTATACAAATAAAAATTAATAGTTATGTAGTTTTGGAATTTTTATTATAATGCGCACTATGTAAGTGAGTAGCCACATTCCTTGCATAAATCAAGAATTTTCGCTATATCACATCGGCAACGTCGTGAAGTGTCGCCAACCTTTAACAGTAAATTTCCCCTGCACTTGAGTTTAAATTGTATTGGCTCTTAGTGTTTTAGTGTTTATTCCGTTGACAACAGAAATAACTAGAAATTGCGTCACTGCCTCGCTAAAATAAATAAGGTACACGCGATTTATTTTAAAAATATAATGAACACATGTTACCTTGAAAAAATGTTTTGTTAACCCATTAACTGTCAGATGTTGATACTTTAAAATTTTTTTGCTTTGTACAATTTTTGACATATTTTACTTTACGCACTAGTGGAAAAAAGTAAAACTTTACTTACTCTCCACGGTAGTAGAAAAATATTTTATGTAATTTTTTGGAAAAACGGTTACTATTAGGGCCTGTTTCGATAGGATTTCCGTAACTTCCTGTATATATCGATCATCGAATACCAAGATTATATGTTTCGAAACAATACAATACCAACAAATCAGTAGTAAATGTGGCAACGGTGACATTTAGCAGCGTTGCCGCGGTAGCCGATATCGGCTGAAGACGAGTGTTTGCGGTGGTCGCGGGGCACACACCTGCTTCGAATTCCTGACGCTTCTAGGCCATAGTTTTCGCTGTCCGTGAGATTCTGTGCGGTCCACGGCTACCGCAGACGCTTTCGAATACTCCGGGAATATCCAGGAATACGTAAGGGATGAGGCCGAGTAGGTATTTCGGTTTTTGTTAAGGTAGGAATAAAATAATTCCCGGATTGTTTGGGTTTATTAAAATGGCTCAATTTTAGCAAAATGTTGCGATATCTACTATCAATCTTGACACTAATACGTTATTTTTTTTTATTAAAAAAACGAAGTTTATTTCTGTAGTTCATAGTGAATTGTTTGATACGTTTTTCTCTAATAGTCAAAAAATCGCCAAGCACACCAAGACACGCCTAACTTTTATATCTTTCAAAAACAAACTAAAACTGGAAAATGGCTGATCATATCAACATATGTTAGGAACAATTATTTCCTCCACAAATACCAAACAAATTAAATCGAGATTCGAACGTACGTAGCCAGCGAAATTGGAAAGCCATCTTTTTTTGTACAAACCTCTTCTCGTATGATAACAACATCATGTTATCACATGGAACAAAGAAATAGATTTTAAAGATTAAGAGCAATCCGGAGCTCTTGTGAAAAGCAAATTTCACTTCTGTTTTGTGAGGATTTTCTAATGTATGTATTTATATGCGCCCCACTGGGAACACTTGGCGACGGAATGTTTCTCGACAGCTTTAAATTTCTGAAACGATGAGGCAGCACTATGCAAAGATATTTAAGAAAAGGGTGGCAAAGCATATTATTTAAAAACTATTTGATCTTGATATTTATTAAAACAAAAACGAGCAAATTTTTATAGATTTAATACCTTTAATACAGAATGGCGCAGACCCTTTTTTTTGTGATTTTCCATTTAAAATTAACAAAATAAATACTTTTCGAAGGTTTACAAAAAAATCAAGGGTCTCCACCTTAAGTTTTGTAATTATTAGTATTTCCTGAAAATTTCTCAAAAATCAGACGAAAACTAAAGGCTTAGAATGATTTTAAAATGTAACAAGGGTTAGGTTTGCTCTTAAGATGTCAAATTCAGGGAACAATCTGAAAAGGATAGTGCATTTGCATATTAGTTATATGTTTTTCGGGGTGCTGAACACGAATCTGAAGTTTGCTGCTTCGTAGCAGGACCGGCTCAGGTCGAAAAACGCAAAAAACCTCGAAATTTTCGGAGTTTTTCTGATTTTCTGCTCATGTCTTGTAAACGACGCATCGTACGGAAAATATCACAGTATTCAAAGTTGAAGAACATAAAATTCTGCGTCGAATGACCTCCATAACTTTCTAACTTCCAAATTTATAAGGGCGCCATCGTCATTCGAAAAACGCCAATTTTTACCAACTTTTTTGAAAACTGCAATATACTCACTATTAGACGACTTTAATTTAAAAACAGTCACTCTACATGAAAAAGTGGTAGAATAAAAGTTATAAAGCATCAAATTTTGAGTTCAGTGAGCATCAAAATTTTAAATTTGGATCAATACATACGCATATACTGATCATTTCTCCATTGTCCCTGTATAAACGCTTATTTGACCAGTATGAAGGGGTCCAATAATAACAAGTCTGCGACTGTCAATATGAACCCCCCTACCTCTCAAACCCCTCTTCACAACCCTTAATTGAAGTATTAACCCCCCCTTTCTCTCTAAAACCCCTGTTTCCAACCCTCCCTCCATTTTTTTTGTAAGCCTGACTTGAGGATTTATAAGTATTATGTAAATGTAATAAGAAGTAATTAGTACCCATTTACAAAAAATATTTACTCATTTATTACATTTAAATTTATATAGATAGATAAAACAAGCAATGTTTTGGCATATAGAAAAGATATATTGGAGGAAAATTCATACAGACATACATCATATTGGAGGAAGACCATACAGTCAGCTGAAAAAAAAAAGTAACTGTTCAATGTCCATTTTATTTTACTATTCTTCGTTTGGCTGGGACAGTGGAAGATCCGGGTGTAGGGTGTTCAATGGACGATGATAGTCCAGGCGCAGGCTCTTCAGCACCCGGAGTGGCAAGTTGGGATGGCTGTTCTTCAACTTAAAGTAATCTGATCGAGTTTGTATGGTGTAAAGTAACGCATAAATTAAATTACTTTCTGATGTCTCTGCTCCTGCCTCTGACAGTGGTTTAGCAAACGCAGGGTCGTCTTCTTGCTCATCGAGGTTGGTTCGTTCGTCTACGTTGGTGCAGGTATCGGCACAGTTGATGCAGACTTGGGTGCAGAACAGAACGCGGCTGTATCCACAACGCCTACCGCAGTTAGTGCGGCACTTACATGATATTTTCTGCATTAGTTTGTCAGGAGCCGCGGGTTTCAGGGTGGTAAGTGGGATAATACCATTTTTGGTTGACTTCCAACCCCACAGTTTCGGATCCAAAATATTGCCAAGCTATGCTGGTAAACTGCAGTATCGGTGCGATACAAGCAGTACGTGACATCTACCTTCAAGTTCTCCAGCAGCATTGCATCCATAAATAAATAAATAAATAAAAACGTTTATTAACCTGTTGACATGTACATTACATATATAGGAATCGTCGAGTTTACAAAGAAATCTAAGTAACAAAAAAAAAAAAAATAGATGAAGATACAAATAAATAAAATATTTATCTAAAAGAACAAAGTTAGGTACTTGAATTAAAAAGAGATAATGAGAAACAAAGGGTATTACACTACATACAATTATAATATATAAATAAGACGTCTCTTTAGTTACCAAAAAATTCATCTAAACTATATATAGATTGTCTCAGCAGAAAACGTTTTAATTTAGATTTGAAATTTACTAAATTTGGACAATGAATCACATCTTGAGGTAAGTGATTATAAATTTTAAGTGCTAAACAATTTGGTGCTTTTAGCGAGATATTATATTTGTAAAAAGGTACGTGGTATTTGTTACATTGCCTTGTGTTATATTGATGTAGTTCTGAATTTAGGTGAAATTTATTTTTATTTAAATACATATAAACACCCAGTTCAAATATATATAATGAAGTTAAGGTTAGAATGTTAGTTTTTATAAAAACATTTCTGCACGAATTTCTTTTGGAAATATTTTCTATTATTCTTAATATTCTTTTTTGTACGATAAAAACATCAGGTGATAGAGTAGACAAACCCCAGAACGCAATGCCATACCTAAGCCTCGACTCAACCTGAGCATAATATAAGCTAACTAACTGACTCTTTGTTAATATTTGGCTTAGATTTCTAAATAAATAACAGAGAGAATTTAATTTTGAAATTAATGAGTAGCAGTGCTCTTTCCAGTTTAAATTTCTGTCAATAGTTATGCCTAAGAATTTAACACTATCTTCATCTGAGGATATTAATGACTCTTTTACAGTTATGTCAATATTGTTGCACTTATTTTGCCAGTTATGGAATCTAATCATTTTTGTTTTGTCACTATTAAAATAAAGAGAGTGTAATTCGAACCAGTTAACCAGCTCATTCATGGACACTTGACATGTATCCTTTAATTCGGAGTCATTTGGGGATGAAAACAATACAGTAGAATCATCAGCGAAACGAACTTTTAATACTTTAGGTATTACTTCATCTAGATCATTTGTATATAGTATAAATAGAACTGGTCCCAGGACTGAGCCTTGAGGGACGCCCATGTTACATATTCTTGTATCTGAGGTTACTGAAGTTAAATTGTCTTTGTTATTATGGTTTATGTTAACATACTGGGACCTATCTTTTAGAAAGGATTCCACCCAATCCAAGGCAACTCCGCGAATGCCGTACGATAATAATTTCTGTAATAAGATGTCGTGCTGAACGCAGTCGAAAGCCCTGCTGAGATCACAGAATATCCCAACAGGGCACTCACCTGCTTCCATAAAGTTTACAATATTTTCATAGAAAGATGTAATAGCAGAATTGATGGATTTGCCAGCAACAAAGCCGTGTTGGTTTCTTGAAAAGATATTATGTTTCTTCACAAATGCTAGAAGTCTATCTAAAAACGCATATTCGAATGGTTTAGAGAAGCAAGATGTAATAGTTATGGGTCTATAATTTTGAATCAATTCAGGATTTTGTTTTTTAAAAATGGGTATTACTTAGCCCTTTTTTAGAAGTGTAGGAAAATTCCCTGTCACAAATGAAAGATTTATTAAATATGTTAAGGGCTTAATTAATGTACATAACGCTTTTTTTAATATAAAGAGTGGAACTTCATCTGCCCCCGCAGCAGGTTTATTCTTTATTTTTTCTACTAAGAGCGTCAATAATTCATTCTCACTAAAAGGATCTAAAAATATAGAAAACCTATTTTTTATGTTACTAAAATGCTTATGTTTAGTTTGCCGTGTAATATTTTTTATTATATTCTCTGGTTCCTCAATGAAAAAATCATTAAATAATTTTGCAATATCATTAGGGTTTTCAATTAACTTATCATTTTGTAATAAGTTTAAATTTCCAGTTTTACCCTTGGCTTGAGACAGTTCAGAAACTACTTTCCAAGCTTCTTTTGAAACGTTGTTTGAGTTAAATATGCGATTTTGATAATAAGCTTTTTTTGAATTTTGAACTAATTTTGAATGTTGTTTTTTAGTCCACATATAATAATTGTGTAGCTCTGGAAAACTTTTTTGTAAAATATATAAATCTTTTAAATTAGTACTAGACATTATAACTTCATTGGTTACCCATTTACTATTCTTGTCTTGGGAATAGTAACATTTTTTTAAAGGAAAATATTTGTTAAACGAAAAAAGAAATACTTTCATAAAATTCTCATAAGCATTGTTTAAATCATTAGACGAAAATACAGTTGACCAATCCTGAGTTGCTAAGAATTCAAGGAAAGCTACCGTATTCTGTTCATTAAAGATACGTTTTAATTGTGACATTTGCTTCTTGTGAGAATTATTTTGATTATTTGGCGATTCAAAAAGAACAAATCTGTGGTCGGAGGTAATATTGTCACTTACGCAAACAACTGGATTAGTCATATTTGTATAGATATGGTCAATTATAGTGGATGACTCTTTCATAACTCGGGTTGGCCACTCTACCACCTGTTGTAATGCAAAACCTTTTAGTAAATAATTTAAAGTATTATATAAGATTTTGTCCCTAATGGGATCTAAATTAAAATCACCTGCCAAAACAAAAGTACAGTTAGACTCATACAGTTTCTCTAAAACATTTAAAATTTTATCATATAAACACTGAAAATCGCCATCTGGTGATCTATATACTACTAAGATTACCATTTTACATTTATCAAACTTATAGGTAATCCCACATATTTCAAAGTCTTTTTCTACACACGTACATTGCAACAACGTAGATGAACGATGATGAGCAAAAGACGACCCTCCGTTTGCTCTACCACTGTCACAGGCAGGTGAGACTTTTTTTTCGAATGACGATGGCGATCTTATACATTTTAAGGTTAGGATTTTATGGAGGTCATTCGTCGCAGAATTTTATGCTCTTCAACTTTGAATACTGTAATATTTTCCGTACGATGCGTCGTTTGCAAGACATTAGCGAAAAACTCGAGGATTTTTGCGTTTTTCGACCTGAGCCGGTCCTGCTACGAAGCAGCAAACTTCAGATTCGTGTTCAGCACTCCAAAAAACAAAAAAATTCTACCGGACTCATGTTACGAAACAGGCACTTTTGCACACAATTTGACTAGGCTAGATATCCTTTTTGCAATGAACTATTTTTGTAAAATAGGCATCCACATTTTTGAAATATCGACCGAACAATTAGAAACACATTCATTACTATTTAAGCATGTCAGTGCAGCTTCTTTAAAATTGCGGTTATATGTAGGTAATTATTAGTTTCTTTTAATAATCTAGTTGACGAATTCCATTGTACTTTATGGCCAAAATTCCAAGCATGTTCAGATATCTATTATTGATTTTTAATGTATGATTGGTGTTCGTTAAGTCTTATATGAAAAGGTCTAGATGTTTTTCCTATATAAAAATTATTACTTCGCATGGAATTTTGTAAACACAAGTTTTTGTATTAATGTATTATTTGTTTGAAAAACTGTTTTATGTTTTATTGTCCAGAAGGAGGAACATTTGGAACAAAATTATAAAAACAGAGTAAGTATGTATGTTCCGGGTGAGTTGGCCATAGTTTTTTGTAAGGCAAACTATATCAGGATGATTAGTAAAGATGCAAAACACCATTTTTGAGCTCATTTTTATATCGTACATTTTAAATCAATTAACATTGTTAAATATTTTATAAGTATTTCGGATAAACGTTTCATATCAATTTGGCAACATTTCAAAACCCATTTAAATCATAGCATTCAAGTTCATTCAAAATCAAGAAGATTTTTTTTATCATTTGAGCTATGCGGGTCATTAGAAAATCCTCAGTGTCTGGTCTAGTTATTTTTCTTCTACTAACATGACATCACAATTATTTCCTCAACAAATAACCTCTCGACAAATTCACACGTGGTTTATTTTATCCGTTACCCTTTTACTTCCTCTATATTTACTTTCCTAACCCATCCAAGATCCGGTCAACCGCTATCAAGTGTCCTAATATTCGTACCTATGTGGTCCCTATCAACACAAAACAACATTGCGGTTAAATAGCCCCATCCATATTCGAGTTTTTTGAGTTAAAACCACTTGAGAGTGGTTCTATGGGACTCCCCCGGCGGGAGAGAGGATCTATTGAAAAGATGTCTCTGATGATGCATTTATTGTGACTTTTCTTGCGTGAGGTTGTTGTGGCATATGCGTTATTGAATTTTGGAGTTTTATTTTTTGTAAGAGGGCGCGGTAAATTAAAAGATTTTTAAAAGAAATAATGTTAGTGGTATGCTCTTTGCTCGAAAATTGGAGTATGGATTGAATTTATACTAGAAACTTTGATAAGATCTTCAAGGAACAAAATAGTAGGTATATATTTTAATTACTCTTCTATTTGGAAATAAAACCACTTATTCAAATAAAAAAAAGGCTTCAATTTAACTTTTCGACTTTACTTCGAATGTCAAAATGTGTTTCCATCATATTTTTGTGAAGTTTCTGGGAACGAATTTAAAAAACCCCGTGTACTAAACCAGTCATGTTGTCTCCACGTACAAGTTTGTTTACATCCTTTTCTTTACGATGGACAAACTATATTTCATCAATAATATAAAGCTGCGAAATGCAGAAGTAGTAAAATCACAACTGCGTTTAGCAGATTTGTTGTCAGTATTTTACAATATGTTAATATTGTTATTCATTTGTTCTGTCTCAAGCCAGGGAAACCACCACATGAGGCATCGTCATACAGACCGATCTCATTACTGCCTGTTATGCCGAAACTATTTGAGAAACTCCTACTCAAAAGACTAAAACCACTTATCGAAGAAAGAGAAATTATCCCTGATCACCAATTTGGATTTAGAAATAAGCACTATACGATCGACCAAGTTCATAGAATAACCAACATTATAGAGAAATCATTAGAATAGAAAAACATTTGTGCTTTCTTGAGGTAGCACAAGCATTTGATAAGGTTTGGCATGAAGGCTTACTACATAAGCTCAAGCTTTTCCTTCCAAAACAATATACAGATAGACACTTTAAAATTAGGCAAGAAGAAGCCTATTCCGATCTTAAAGAAATTAAGGCTGGAGTACCACAAGGAAGTGTCCTAGGAGCTGTCCTATACTTACTGTACACATGTGATATTTAGTTTAGGTAGAAAACAATACCATAGCCACCTTCGCCGACGACACTGCCATTCTAGCAGTAGGAAAGAGCAATGAAGAAGCAACCTATAAGCTGCAAACAGCTGTCCACCTTATGACTGGACGAAGAGATGGAAAATTAAACTTAATGAAACTAAATCACTCCACATTAACTTTACAGGCAAAAGGATAGATAATATTCCAGTCAGAATAAACAATAACCTGATTACATATTCAAACACAGCAAAATACTTAGGTATTACCTTAGATGCCAAACTCCGATGGAAAGAGAAAAACTTGGACTGAAGTATAGAAAAATGTACTGGTTAATTGAAAGAAACTCCACTCTGTCTCTATATAATAAGCTTATACTTTATAAGCAGATACTTAAGCCTGTATGGACCAATGGTATCCAACTATAGGGATGCACCAAAGCAAGCAACTTAGCAATCATCCAAAGATTTCAAAACAAAGCACTGAGGAACATAGTAGATGCCCCTTGGTACATTCGCAATAGTGATCTCCATAGGGATCTGGAAATGGACACTGTTGACCAGACCATCAAGAAATTAGCCAAGAGTCATGAAGAAAGACTTCATCATCATGTCAATGTCGAGAAAGAAGACTTAAGGGGATCAAGCCCTTTGAGTTAGTTTAGTGTTTTTAGTGCAAAAGCAGAGCTTGTGTATGCACGTTAAAGTTAGTGCAATCCTTTCTACAAAACCTAAGGAACGCTGATGAGTATACCTTAGTTTTAAGTTTCAAACTCTATTAGATTAAGTTAGAATTAAATTGCTCATTGGTCACTGTTGACCAGATTGTAATATACTAAATGCCTTTATGGGTGTTTAATAATAAAAAAAATTTGTTCTGTATCTCAAAAATAAAGCCTCTTATGGCTTATGTTAATTTAGAGAGATTGCTATTTGCTATGTTATTTGAAACACTTTGCCTCAAATATTTTTAACTATAAAAGTGTAATAGAACTTAATCGCACTTATGCCGCACCCTGTATTAGAAAAATATGGAAAAAAAGCAATTAATGCAGCTCTAAGTTGGAATAATTGAAAATAATCTGGGGTCGTTTATTAAATAAATTCGGATGACTTAATTTGTTTACGCTTCCAAAGGTAATGAACGGCTTTTTCAGCGTTTAAAGATTCTATCCTGAAATTTTTACGTCAAAATTAAAAATTAAGTCTAAAATATAAGACTGATTTGGGATTATAATTCACTTTTAATAAGCGGACAAAGTTAAATATTCCGAATGTTAATTGACAGATATTTCCTTGACGCCTTTATTGTTTGGGAAATGTTATGGATTTTTTCCTCAAATAACCAAAGAAAATAAGAATATCCTTTGAATTTTTTTAATTATTTTGTAAAAATAGTATAAATAAAAATAAACAAATTAAGAAACTTCTATCTGTTTTGACCGGAAAAATTGTAAAAATTATAGCTAGAATAGATAAAAATACATAAAATTAAATAAAATAAAATTAGAACTAAGACTAAGAAACAAAAATTTGGCAACCATCTCAACATTTAGAACTCTTGCAAAGAGTTAATAGGTATTTCTTAAGACATTGCTTGAATGCTTTCAAAGTAACACATGATTTAATATTATTTAATTTATATAATATTATTTTTTGAACAACCTTTGCCCTGTCAGTGGGTGATCTATATAAGAGATTACTTCTTGAAAATGGCATATATGCATCATTTTGCTGCCTTGTATTAATATGGTGAATTTTCTTATTAGTCTTAAAAGAGTTTAAGCTACAAAATTTAAAAACACATAATATATATATATATATATATATATATATATATATATATATATATATATATATATATATATATGCAGATACGGTAATGTTAAAATTTCATAAGTTTTAAAAAAATCTCGACAACTAATGGTACGAGAGACACCAGCGATACAACGAATCAATTTTTTCTGTGAGATAAACGCATCATTAAAACCAATGGATGACCCCCAGAAACATATCCCGTATCTTAGTCGGGATTCGACTTGTGCATAATATAACATTATCAATTGTTTCTCCGTCAAAATTGGTCCCATGTTTCTAAATATATAGCTGATAGAGTTATTTTTTAATACATTCCCGGACGACAATGTAAATTGTTGGCTGAGGCGTTAAGCCGAGGCCGCCAAGCATTGAAGTAAATAAAACCAATACCCTAGATATATGTAGTGTGATTATATTTTTTATTTTTTTGTTTATTTCCATACTATCCATCCAGACAATTCAGCAAAGGGCGGAAGTGCAGTTATAATAAAGGAATGTATATTACACCACTAAGAAATGGGTTACCAAACGGTACAGATACAGGCCACATCTGTTAAAATTAAAACAAAGACTTACGAAGTTACAATCACAGCTTTGTACTCCCCACCGAGACATGCTATAAAAAGAGAACCATATGCTGACTTTCTGGATAGCCAAGAAGACAGATTCATAGTTGGAGGAGACTTCGATGGGAAACATACCCACTGGGGATCCAGACTAATAACAGCTAAAGGTAAAGAACTATTAGCAACATGCAACAATGTCAAATGTGAAACACTCTCAACTGGAAAGCCAACGTACTAGCCCACAGATCCGAACAAAATTCCTGATCTTATAGATTTCTTCGTAATTAGAAATATATCCTCAAATTATATACATGTAGAAGAAGCTTGGGACTCACCCATACTTCTTACACTGAGTGATAGTGTGGTTCAAAAAGAAAATCAACCTAAATTAGTCAACAAAAGAACAGAATCAAACTTGAACGGTTAATTAATTTCTCGATTCCGTTGAGAACAGAAGAACAACTAGATCAGGAAGTCGAACGTTTTGTCAAAGATATTCAACAAACAGCTTGAGAGAACACCCCTGATCTTAAAGACAAAACAAAAGGAAATAATTATCCAAAAATTCAGCGTATTAAAAATGAATCGATTGGTGAGTACTTGAATGAATTAACTAATGACAGCAGTACAGATTATTCACTTTGGAAAGCAACCAAACGATTGAAAAATCCTATTACACATAACCCACCAATTAGAAAGAAAGACGGAAGTTGGACACGAAATAATATACAAAAAGCAACCAGATTCGCAGAACACTTAGAAATGACTTTCCAGACCAACGATGGTGAAGAGGACCCAAGACTGGAATGAACCAGAACAGAACGATTCAGTCGTTAGAACTACTTCTCCAAAAGAAGTTTACGTAGAAAAAGAAACAAATATAAATCCTAAAAAAGCCCCTGGATTTGATCTCATTACCGGGGAAATCTTCAAACAACCCCCACGTAAAGCTGTTGTCAAACTGACCAACCTTATCAATGCATCATTTAGGATGAGATACGTACCTCAGCTATGGAAAGTAGCAGAGGTTATAATGAAACCTAAGCCAGGTAAACCTCCTCAAGAAGTAACGTCATACCGACCCATCTCTTTGTTGCCTGTTATTTCGAAACTCTACGAAATATTGCTTCTTAATAGATTAAAATCTACAATAGAAGAAAAGGACCTGATTCACACCCATCAATTTGGTTTTAGAGAAAAACACTCAACGATCGACCAGGTGCATAGAATCACACACATAATTGAAAAGTAAAGGAAAAGAAAGTCTGTTCCACCGTCTTCCTAGACGTGGCCCAGACTTTTGATAAAGTTTGGCATGAGGGCCTTAACCACAAGTTAAATTTGTTACTACCACGTCAGTATTCAGAACTCTTAAAATCCTATTTATCAAACAGATATTTCAGAATAAAACAGGAAGATATATATTCTGATCTAAGAGAAATTAAGGCAGGAGTACCCCAAGGTAGTGTACTAGGTCCAGTACTCTACTTACTGTATGCCGAAAATTACAAACATTAAGTTAAATGAAAATAAATCTGTTCATATTAACTTTACTAATAAACGAAGCCAACACATTCCCATAAGAATAAATAATGCTCAGATTCCCTATGCTAATACAGCAAAATATCGACGGAAAAAAATGTTTATTTCCAATCATCAGTTATCTCAATGCTTATATTTATAGGAGTTTTATGAACAATTTTTTTTAATGAGTTGATTAATAAATTTAAATAAATTTTGCTTTTGATTTTAAAACAAACTACAAACTTTAAAAATACTAGTTTCCTTCCCTCTTTATCCAAACAACTAATTTTAAATACGATTACACGCAACTCCAAACAACAATTCTACAAAATCCAAACACAGTCAACAAGTGTTTCGGCTCTCTCATCCTCCGTATAATAATAATACCTTTCCATAATTGCGGTTATGAATAAGATTAGTTTCCACTTTGTTGACTTCAACTTTCCGAATATTTTGCTTTGTTTCACTTACAGGGCACTTCCTTCGACAACACTGGTTGCTTTTAGAGTCCTTAATTGACGCCTACTTTGTTTCGATTGTTAGCTTTATGCTGTTTTAATCTCTCCTAATGTTGTTGGAATCGGAAACTGAGACAGGCAACTGTTGAACGTTGATCATTAATTTTAGGTATTAAAAAAACAAAAGCCGGTTGAATTTTTAGCTTGGTTAATTAGAGGAAATTAACCAGCCACATTTAAAAATAAAAATAAACGCGTAGCTTTAAATTAAATCGCGCCAAAGTTGATCCTGTTTTAGATATTGATCGTTCCCACTACATAAACATTAAAACAATTAATTTACACAAAATAAAAGGGGGAGATCATAACCCGAGATATAAAAATTCACACACTGACTCCCAAAGGAGCTTCCAAACAAATAAATTATCTTAAATCTTTTTTACGTACCTGAGAAAAGTTAAAAATAAAAAAGTCATCAGATACGGAAGTCTCCCGGCGTGCCCTGTTGAGCTTCCTGGGGGTGGGAAACCCCATAACGGGCACGCGTGGCGTTCTGAGTGCCTTATATCGGAAACTGATGACATAAACGATATCGGCGATGGATTTTTGAGAGTTCCCGGCAATTTCCTGGAGAATATTTGCCAATCTTTGGCAAGTGGTGTGCATTATGAAATCCGAATGTGCGAGTATAGGGACGTGTAGGTGACTTTATTTGGTTTTGGAGAGGGTGAAGTTTTTTTCTCATTGGAAAATCGAGAACTAGTGCCGCTGTAGGGGAAAATATTTTCGAGCCACTCAAAACGGGAACAGAAATCTTAATACACATTTCAGTCTCTTTGAAGTCTTGAAACTCTATCGAATGCGCTTCTAAGGTCAATGAAGATGCAAGCAAAGACATTTACCAGTATATACAACAGGAATTCGATGCATTCTACAGGAAATTCCCCCTATATAAGCGACAGCAGGAATATTTGTTAATTTTACGTGACGATTCCGGTCTTTTAATTCCTCTAGAAACCGGAATATGCTGTACTATTTACAGAATCGTTACATTGATTTAACTGGAATATTCCAGTTATTTTAACGAACTACCTTACTTTTACCGGAACGTCCTGTTTAATAAACAAACTAGATAGTTGTATTCAAAGCTTTGAACTTCAGTTTTTACAGGAATTTCCAGTAATTAATCGGAACTATCGATTTGTATCGATTTAACAGGAATTTTCCGTTGAATTAAAGATCTTTCTTTCATACATTACAGTACTAGTTAGTTGTATTCGAAGCTCATAACCTGAGCTTTTACAGGAATTTCCTGTAGTTACCTAGTATTTAACTGGAATTTCTTGCATTTCCTATTTAATTTCCATGGAATTTTACTGGAAGTTTCCGGTTAGTTCTACTGTGGAGCATTGTTGTAATTTAGTCAGTTTTTCTTTAGGATTTTCTCACTGAAAATACAGTTTTCTCTATTTCCCCTTAAATATGGTCTAAACTAAAATTGAAATAGTGACAACTAAACAATGTGAACACAAAAACATGCAGTTTTTTTACTTGTGCGAGACAGGGAAGGCAAAGTCTTACCTTTTAACGTAGGATTTTCCGGTATTTTATTAGGTTATTTTCTTCGGTCACCAAAAAATATGTTTTCCCGCCAATAAAGACTCATTTTCAAAACAGACTCGAGCTTTAACTTCCAACAGACGCGACGCTGATGGACGCAAGGCGTCGCTTGCAACGTCAAGACCCCACGCAAGAGAAATGTAACTCCAATTTTACTTTTAATTAAGTTCTATCATTAATCAAGGATACGAAACGGCTGGAGTTCGGGACTTCGAAGTTGCGTTCACCGGGGTGGTACGAGGGCAGGAAGGGAAAGTCAGTCGTAAGACGTGGCAACTAGGACCGCCCATCTGTTCTTTGAAAAATGTTTCGGGCTTTTCGTTAATTGTCATGATTTTTCAACTCCGTTTTTGGGGTGCTCGAAGATATACTCGAATGGCGGGTCGTTTTTTTTTCTCGATGTAAGTTATTGCAGAAAAAAAGGGATTTGGATATTTTTTTCTTTCTCGGATTTCTACGTGCTGTGTAAAATATAAAGACATTATACATTATGCTTTCTTTTAGTATTAAAATGATTTATTTATCACTAGCTGCCCGTCTCGGCTTCGCAAGAGTGTAGGTACTCATGAAAAAAATCTTCCAAATCTTCCCTTTACAGTGTAATGAAATAAAACGATAATGAAATAATTTAGACCATGCGAAAAACACGGCAATTTAAGATTTATTCCACACACTTCCAATGATTGACAAATTTTAGATTTAGATGAAACATGGGTAAATGAAGGACACTTGTACTGCGTTTGAAAATGCATGATAGCACAGTTTTTATGGCAATGGTCTTTATACCGAATTGTTCAATGCAGAAAAAAAGTAAATGTTGATACCTTCTTATCTGAATTTTCACTAGATTTTAGTATGACCACCCCGAAAAATCTCGAATACTATACATCATAAAATGCAAGCAAGCCTTAAGGGATTAATCAATAATTCTATACCTCAGTGACGGGTAACACGAAATTACTTTAATATAAAAAATAGTAAACTGTCAAAATTAAGTACCCACATTTATTTTTATAAAAATAGTATACCTACTAGATATATATATATTTCGTTTTTAGAAAAACTGGGTGATTCCATATAAATTTGTTTGTTTGTATATAAACTTATTATAATTAATATAAATATAGAGTTACATACCTAAATAAGTAAGTCGTTCTCTCCCGATAAGGAGTCATCATCATCAGTTTCCTCACTTCCCACAGAAATAATAATTGGTTCTATTGTTTCCTCTATTAACATATCAAGTTTCCAGAATTTCTCATCCTCTGCTATGACATGTCTTATAGCGTTTTGCCAATTGTCCCGTGAAATTTTTGATATGGAGTCACATAATAGTTGACGAACATCTTGAAGTTTAAATGTTGTATTGTTTCTCGCGATATATCCCTTCATTTGAGCCCAGATTAGTTCGATGAGGTTAAGTTCACATTGATAAGGTGGTCACCTTAATACTTTAACCTCCATGTTCTTTTGCTATTTCATCTACACTATACTTCTTAAATTATGGTAATGTTGTTTACATAACTGCATGTCTCTTTTTTGCCACTATTTATTTGTTCCATGTTTCATCTAAATAAAAAATATTTTTGTCTTCTCTTCTTAATTTTCTAATTTCCCTTAAATATTACCTCCTCCAACAAATAATTTCATCTTTCTCTATAAGCGCAGATTTCGTCTCCATTAATGTCTACTAAAAGTGTATCCGAAGTAGGTATCTTTTTTTGTAAATAAAACCAATGCACTTTTCTTCGGATCAGTTGTTTCATAGTACCGTCTATTTGAGTCGGTTTTCTCCCAGTTGACGTTTTAGGTGCTACTGTAATACTTCCATCCTTTCGTTGCTTCAAAAGTCTAAAATGGTTGCTTCTCCAACTCCGGTCATATGTGAACACTTAGAAACTATACTCAGAACAGTACTATTGAAATGTTCATGTACAAGAGCGTCATGTACATTTAATACTAAAGTTTTCATATGCACGGTTAAATTGCACTTTAATTTCACAGGAGAATAATTAGATGTTTGTGCCATTTTTATTGCACAAATTCACTTGATCAATATTGCTTGTTATCGCCTATTATTACAGAACTAACAATTCTGCCTGTTACAATCACAGGACTACACAAACAGAAATGTAAATTTTAACTAAAATAATTTACAATCTGCACAACACTTTCTGCCTATTAGAAATTTTAATCCTTTCTACCTACAACCTACATATTGATGGAATTGACAAAGGCTTTTTGGACAGGTTCTTATTTGCATAAAAAAACTGGAGATTATCATAAAGACATGAATTCAGATGATTTTGAAGACTAATTTGAGGAAATGATAAAATCTATTCCAAAAGGGTCAGGAATCATAATGGATAATACTAGTTATCACTCATGGCAAATTTAAAAAAATAGTTTTTCGTCCCATGCCCTCAATTTGACCATCCGTAATTTTCCGATCCTGAAACAGTCAAGTAGGAACACTTTGCCAGTTAATAATCGTAGTATCAGTATTAATCTCGATATCAATATCAAAAGTGAACTCAATTGAGTCAGAAACAACACCCGACACGCGTACCAGATTAGCGATTCTACCATACAACTTTTATTATTGTTTAGAACTCAGCGAGGGAGGAGATCGCTTGCACTCAACCTTAAAGAATAATTATTTTGTTATTTTATATCCAAAACGATATTTTTATGTTGTTAGACAGTTTTGGATAACAAAAAATCTAAATATAATATTCAAAATAGAGAAAATGGCAATAATAATTAAAAATGACAGTAAATATAAATGAAAAAGAACATTTCTCTCTCAAATCAGGCTCTTGGTTGTCTATTTCTTATTTCTTTATTTAAAAATAGCTTTAAATATTATTCTTTCAGTATTAATCAATGGCCAGTATTTTCTTCTGGGGCAGTAAAAGATTTTATAAATTTTATAATTTCAAAAATATTTTAAATTTCTTAAAAAAATGCTAAAGTCAAAATAGGCTCATGTATAAAGATAATTTTCTATGGTTCTATGGTTTTTGGAATTTTTTAGCATACACAAGATATTTTTTTGAGTCAACATACGCAATTACTAGACGAAATATTTGATGAGTTTATCGAAAATAGACGTCATGCCGATTTTTTTCTTTAGAAATATATTAAATTTTCTTTTTGGATTTAATTAATACTCATTTTTTAAGTTTTTTACGCCAAAAAATCGGAGAAAGTGATTTTTGAACTCTGGGAACATATTTAAAGTAGGTAAGTATTTTTATTAAATTTAAACTCGAATCCTTAGTGCAAAAATCATTTTTTCCGCGTAATGGGAGCAGCGATAGGATCAGGGACCCCCGCTGAAGATGACACGTGAACGCCCTCTATCGCCACGTGGCTCCACTTGCTTACCTGGCTATCTCTGCCTCTGTGCCTACTTTGCTACGTGAGACTGTCGGGCTGGAAGTGATTCCCACGTTCGGAAGTAGTAGTTGGCTGTGAACAAGGTGATAAGAGTTAAACTGGAATACGGGGATTTTTAAAAATATTTATCGACACGTGGATAAAACTATCAAATTGGGTACTACAGGATGAATAACAAAATATAGTTAAAAGTAATGTTCAATAGTTGGCAAATAACTTGGGTTTTGTGTCAGTAATCGGTATTAAAGATTTAGATAAACGTGGAAAAAACAGCTAAGGGCACAGAAAGCATATTTTTACAAAATTAGTTTATTGTTTTACGAGTGACGAAAGTAACATTTTTTGAAGCGAGAGAACAGTTTACCAGCCGAGGCTGGTAATGTTCACGAGCTTCAAAAAATGCTTTCGACGAGTGAAACACTATACTTTTTCTACAACCCCGTTTATATCATAATAAATTTTGCACATATTTTTTCATATATCTTTTTAGATTTTACTGGTAATTAATCCAAAGAGGTTTCCTCAGCTTGATTTTGCTATATTTCTGATGACTTATTTGGAAAATTTAAATCATTTTCTGAATCAGAAATCATGTTAACTTAAAAAACTAACTATGCTTTCAGTGCAAACTGACAAGTCTAAATAATTAACGAGAAACGTCAAAATAATGAAAACCAGGCAACTAGATATAAGTTGTTTTTAAATTTAACTATCGTCACTAGAAACGAAAGTTAACGTTAAGACAATTTCTCTCACTAGTGACGAGAATCACGTTTTCGCTGAAGATATTCTATTACAAAATGACGTCTTTTCATAAAGAGTTGTAGAAAAATACTTTTTATTCTGTATTTTGACCAGGGGCGGCTGTTAAATGTTTTCTCCGATGAAGCAGGTGGTGCTAAAATTCATATTTATATATGAAAGGCGTATTTTCTGTAGTGGCATCGAGATTTTTGCCTCTACTGTTATTATCACATCGATAACGATAAGTTCAACAAGAAATGCAATCAAAATAAGAAATAATCAATTAACATGTTATCGTAAAATATTTGATGTTAATGAATGAATTTTTTTGTACCTATATGTTAATTAATTACGCCATCTTTAACATCTCTATTGCCTCATTAGAGCAACCGCCATTGATTTTAATTTGAAATATGAAGAAAAATAATCAGAAAATACCTAAAAACGAACATAAGTGTTGAGATAACCGAAAATTATGAAAAATCTACAAAATTTTCGAAATTTCTGGTTGGTTGCAAATTTTTATATTAATTTTTTTACACGACAAATTTAAAATATCGTCAATTTTTTCATGAATTCGTCGGACAGGAACATATTTATATCTCTCTCTCTTCACTGGAATAAAACCACTTGGTTTTTCATAAAGTGGTTTTAATCCAGTGAGGAGAGAGAGAGAGGGAGAGAGAGAGATTATAATACAAACCACTATGAGCTTCCGAAATGAATATTTATATCATTTAAAAAAAATTCTCTAAATTTCGATTTTTTTTCTTGGCCATATCTCGACCAATTAAGAAAAACCTGTAAATATTCATGACAAGAATTTTCTAAAATTGGACAGTTATTGGCAAATCAACATCAATTTAACCAAAAATAATGAATTATCACAAACATTTTTATATCAATTTAAATTGTAGTGGCATTTTTACATGAACAGTTTTAAAAATCATAATTTTTTATGAATTCGTTGGATAGGATGGCATTTACACTATTTGAAGATTTCGGGAAAAAATCAACAACAAAATTACCAAAAATGAATAATCAGCATTAATATATTTATAGTGGAGTGAAATTAGACGAAAATATTCTGAAAATGGATGTATAAGAGCCAAGTCAAATTTTTTTAATTTTTTCGATTTTATACATAAAGAGAAGCTTGTAAAAAATTTGAAATTTGAAAATCGAATTTTTTTATTATTCCCTAAATTGGGCACTTTAAATAAAAAAATAAAATGTTGGATTTTCTTAGACAAAAGTACACACAAAATCCTTCTTTTTAAGATAAACAATTTTTCTCTACTATTCTTTTTCCAAAAATGGCGGCCAATTCAATTTTTTTTTCGAAAAATGCTGATTTTGGCTGGACAAATACATTTTTTTTTAAATTTTTACCATGTCTTACCGACATAAAAATACATATTTTCTCCAATTTTTAAGAAAATTCGAGGATTCTTTGGTTATTTATTGCCAATTCAGTAAAAAAAAATGAAGTGCGCGAATTCGTTTTTTGAGGTTAGGATGCATTTAAAAAAAACCCTAATATACGGATCGATACTCTACTTCATCACGGTCATTTTAATTTTATTTTTATTTTTCCGAGCTTCTTAGAGCCGGAGCTATTTAAAAAATAGTGAAGGAATCTACTCGAAAAATACCAAAAATGCCGTTTTTGGCACATATCTCGCGAAGCTCCAGCCCAAATTTATTGAAAAATTTGACTTAGCTCTTACATCCATATAAAATTCTAATTTCACTCCACTATTAATTTTGCCTTACAGAACAAAATCAGCTCATGTAACGCCCATAATTTCATTGAGTAAATAGCATCTTAACTTTTATATAGGAAATAATAAAAATAAATCATTGACAGGTTTCAACTAATAAATAAAATATATTAGCAAATTTCACGGAGAGCTCGTTTAGCATTCCTAGCAAAAATCGATGGTCATTTTCCAAGATATCACCCTCACGGCCCACTAGTAAAAAGGGGCCTTTTTAAACGTCCGTCATCAGGGATCGTTTTTCGTTGACAAACAAGCGATTGAGAAGCGGAAAATCACGCGTCGTCCCCTAAAGGGATCGCCCTACGGGGGACCGCACTTTGTGCGGATCGGTGAAACGATTATGCAGGGTGCATATTATATACGGTACGGACGGACGGGGCGAGTTAGGGGATTGATTTTTTTTAGAGGATTTACAAAAACATTTGTTAAAAATCTGATTTGTCAGAAATTTTGAACACCGAATATATTCTTTGTGCCTATTTCTTTCATCTTTATTTAGAAATAACTAAATATATTTTAATTACATCAAACCATTTCGTTCAATTACACATGTAACTATAAAATCATTACACCAACGCTTTCCTAAAAAATATCAGAGTTTGCGTACAGTGCTAGATCAGTATACAATTGGATACATAAAATTGGTTTCAGATCTAGAAAATTCAACAAAAGATCAAAAGAAAACTGCAAATTGATTTGATTACAGTTGAGACGTTAAGTTTTTTTGAGACAAGATTGTAATCGTGATTTAGTTGTTTTCTAAAGGGGCTTTAAGTAAGTCATGGCAAAAATAAAAAACATAAGATACCTACTTGATTAAATAAATAATTTTTTTTTATTATTAAACACCCTTAAAGGCATTTAGTAAAGTTCATTGCATAGCCCTTCAGTTGCACGTCATACGGTATCTATCTCGCTTTATCGTATTAAGTTGAAAGAAATACAAAAAACGGTACGTCCACTATAAATTTTCGTAAGGCAACAACATCATGAGAGACCTACACGTAGATATTAAATAACTACAATTGACACAATGCAAGCATTTCATTGGCTGCCGTTTGTTTTACGTCATGCCTCATAGTCAAATTGCAATATTGAACACGCTCTTTAGCTATTTTTGATAAACGTCAAAGTGTACGCCTGACAGTTTTTATCAGAACAGTACTTCCATTTTTAATTATTGTGGTTAATTACATTTTTAGAAGTTGGAATATTATTTTTAATTTATATATTTATTTTGATAATTATAAACATGCCGAGGTATAGCGAAAAAGAGCATTTTGTAATGTTTTGAGATCACAATTCTTATTAATTTCAAAGCCTTTTCCTATTTGGCTGAATACGATCCTGACAGCTGTCAAAATTTTGTAGAGTAGTCATCAAATGACATGTAGTAATCAAAGACATGCCGAAAACATGATATGACGTCATATTTGGTGACGTGCAACTGAAAGTCTATGAAATGAACTATATATTACAATCTGGTCAACAGTGACCAATGAGAAATTTAATTAGAACTTAATCTAAAAGAGTTTAAAACTTAAAACTAAGGTATCATCAGCGTTCCTTAGGTTCTGTAGAATGGATTGCACTAAACTTTAACGTGCACACACAAGCTCTGCTTTTGCACTAAAAACACTAAACTAACTTAAAGTGCTTGATCCTTTTAAGTCTCCTTTCTAACCCAGTATTGTCAAGGAGCTGGATAGCCTCGACATTGACATGATGATGATGATGAAGTCTTTCTTCATGACTCTTGGCTAGGTCACTGGAGGGGCATCAACTATGTTCCTCAGTGCTTTGTTTTGAAATCTTTGGATGATTGCTAAGTTGCTTGCTTTGGTGCATCCCCATAGTTGGATATAATAGGTCCATACAGGCTTAAGTATCTGCTTATTATGTAGAGACAGAGTGGAGTTTCTTCCAATTAGCCAGTACATATTTCTATATTTCAGTCAAAGTTCTTCTCTTTTCTTTTTAACATGCACTTTCCTTCGGAGTTTGGCATCTAAGGTAATATCTAAGTATTTTGCTGTGTTTGAATATGAAATCAGGTTATCGTTTATTCTGACTTTTGTTTGTAAAGTTAATGTGGAGTGATTTAGTTTCATTAAGTTTATTTTTCCATCTCTTCGTCCAGTCATAGATAAGGTGGATAGCTGTTTGCAGCGTGTGGGTTGCTTCTTCATTGCTCTTTCCTACTGCTAGAATGGCAGTGTCGTCGGCGAAGGTGGCTATGGTGTTGTTTTCTAACTCTGGAAGGACACTTCCTTGTGGTACTCCAGCCTTAATTTCTTTAAGATCCTAGGCTTCTTCTTGCCTAATTCTAAAGTATCTTTCCGATATATATGAATGGAGGATATCTGTATATTGTTTTGGGAAGAAAAGCTTGAGCTTATGTATTAAGCCTTCATGCCAAACCTTATCAAACGCTTGTGCTACATCAAGAAAGATAGTAGCACAAATGTTTTTCCCTTCTAATGATTTCTCTATAATGTTGGTTATTCGGTGAACTTGGTCGATTGTCGAGTGCTTATTTCTAAATCCAAATTGGTGATCAGGGATAATTTCTCTTTCTTCGATAAGTGGTTTTAGTCTTTTGAGTAGGAGTTTCTCAAATAGTTTCGACATAACAGGCAGTAATGAGATCGGTCTGTATGTCGATGCCTCATGTGGTGGTTTCCCTGGCTTGGGTATTATTATGACTCCCGCAATTTTCCAAAGGCTGGGTACATACTTCAGTCTGAAGGCAGCATTTATTAGGTTAGTTAGTTTAATTATTGCTTTTTTGGTTAATTTTTTTTTAAATTTCTCCAGTAATTAAGTCAAAACCTGGAACTTTTTTCGGATTGATATTTTCTTCACAATCTGTGGATGTTCTTTGCAAATCTTGTTGCTTTTTGCTCATTATTTCTAGCCCATTTACCATCTTTCAATCTGACAAGTGGTATTCGCATTATGGGTCTTTTTAATCTCTTAGTAGGTTTCCAGAGTGAATAATCAGTACTGCTGTCATATGTCAATTCTCTTACGTAAATACTAATCGATTCTTCTTTAATTTGTTGTATTTCTCTTTTGAGTCTTTGGTTAGCATTGTTGAGTATAGTTTTATCTTGTGGGGTTCTAGTTTGCTGCCATTTTCTTCTAAGCTTTATTTTTTCAGAGATTAGTTCTCTTATTTCTTATTATTTCTTATTTCTAGGATAGTTGTTTCCTAGCGTCCTTCTATTAATAGCAGGTGTAGTTTCCCAAGCTGCTTGTTGGATATTATCATTAAGCAATTTCACTTCGTCGTCTAGTTGTTGTTTATTTCTTAAAGGAACAGATAGAAATAAATAAATTGAAAAAATATTATTATATATTTATATTCCAATAAAGTGATTGAAAAATAGTAACCAGTCTTATTTTGTAATCTCTCAACCTGCATACGGTCGCATCCTCGTACATTCCCAATTCAGAAACCAGAAATAAATCTATACACGTGATCGGTACCCTTTTAAACAGTTATTAAGACACGATGACACGTGAGAGGGCTCAGTGTAAATCCCCGAATGGCATTTATTGAAATCCATCGACCACCCTACGCAGTTAAACTGTTGCATACACTGCTCGTCGCAAAATATTCAATATTCCCAAAAGCCTGACTGGCAATCAGAAATAGATCCTTCGATTTTTTATACGTTATTCTCTTTTGAGAAAAATATGTTTGTTTATAATAGCGAGAAAGTAAAATGTGTATCATAAATTTCTAGCTCTTAGGTGGCAAGTATCATAGGGCAAGGTAGCGAGAAAATAAAAATATAAATGCGTTAAGTAGTTGGAAAGAATGATTATGTCTAGTAACGAGAAATGATGTTGGTGATTAAGCAGGGAGAAAATTAAATTTTTCTTAGCGGGAAACTATGATGGTGGCTAGGTAGGTACAATTCTAATACAGCAAGCTGATAACGCTGAGCTAAGGATTGACCTTGAAGTGGATATAAATTAGCACAATTATCTTTACGGTTTTTATGGTGTTATTTATTTTCTTTATAGTTTCTGTAGATTTGGTTCATACAGAATTTTGAAATATTTTTCGTAGAAATTTGAATAAATGTTCTGTATGAGGGAAAGAAGAGGCGGAATACTGAATGAATTAAAAAAAAATAGAGGTCAACAACAAAATGCCATTAAATATCCGTTCTTATTTTGAAAAGAAAATATTCTCACCTATTTGATAATACCTCAGTGTCAATAATTTTGAGAAGCAGTGTATGTATCTTTCAAATAACCATCACATCATCCAGAAGGCAAGTCTGTCTTCGGTCACGTGACTCTGGCGAGAAAACATTCAAACGGGTATTTACGCCACGTGTATCGCCCATTTACAAATTGCCTCTCCTTCGACGGTGGGCCCCCAAGGCCCCGGGGGCCTTGGAGCCATCGAAACAAACACCGGAGAGACCCTGTATAGCCACCATGGGAACGAGCGGGATTATCGGCTTTCATAAATCGTTTTGTTTGCCGCTTATTTGACACAAATCGCGGATATGCGGCAGCGACACGTTGGAAATGTGGCATTTCATTTTAAAATTTCGCGTTCTCGTCCACCATTTTTGGGAAATTTATTGCGGGGGCAGATCGTAAATAAATCTGATTAAATACATTTTTGTGGTTTAGTTATCGCTGATAAATTACCCCAACATTGCACTTTTCTTTTGAACCCATATATATTTTCCATGGGTAAATTTAATATGTACGGTTTTGATAAATAAACTGAATTGTTATAAATTGATGTGTTTTGAACGATTTACTAAAATCATGACAAAATATATCATTGGGAATTCAATTTTCTTCATCCCTATATATATTTTTTCTAGGTTTTCATTTTATCCCTTAAACTTCTAAAGCTGCGACGCTTATGGCTAAACGCAAATTAAGGTATATTTCATATACTACCCGAAGCCAGTGTTATCTACAATTTCATTTGATTTTCATTTTTACATCATTGTAATTGGTATGCAATTTTCCAAACATGTTCGAAACTTTCCGCAATATTCCGAAAACGTTTCAATTTCAATTTCATTTCGAACGTTCCCAAATAAACATACGACTGAAGGTTAAAAAAAATACCAAATGTAAAGGGATGGTGCTATACCGGGTGAGTCAAAAATCATTTAAAGAATTATATTATTCAAATAATAGATAAATCTATCTTAAATATCAGGTTTTTAGACCTTTTAGGCATCAAGATCACATTGAATTATTCATATAAAAAATTATCGTCATAACTTATTTTTCAGATTTTTTGACCACATATATCTCGCCTTAAACCATAACGTCTAGATCTTAATTTTTTAAACAAAAAAATTATATAAAAAACATTTATGTAAATCGAAAATGTTTAAGATTTCAAATTTTATGATTAAAAAATCAGCGGCGCCTTTTTTGTTGATAAAAAAATTCAATTTGAAAGTTATTATTATTAAGAGGAGAAAAATTTATATGACGTACTATTTTTAAGGCTTCTAGTTGTGCTAAAAAATCCATGTGTATGTGTGGTAGGTTGTTATTCGTTTAAAACTATTTGTCATATAGTAGTTTTAAAAAATCCATATAACGTAATGAAAATAAAAAAAATAAGTATAGTTTATTTATTTTCAATGGCAGCAACTTATCGGCACATCAAAGCAGCTTGTCGGCACATGGAAGGAACTTGTCGGCACATCTGGGAATTTTGTTTTTATATTTCCTCACCTACTTATTAGTGTGTAAGTCTTACAGTCTTTACATTTTATATTTCTGCAATTCAAAATGGAAAAACTATACCAACGTAAATTTAATTCCGTAAAAAACAATCTTTTAATCTCACCTCATCGAAATTATTTTTATTCAGTAACTTTCACGAAAATAATGAATTTCCATATTAAGCAGCTTCAACCGTATTCAATAATTTTGACTCACTCTATACGATACAGGCATAAAAGCAATTTAAAATTTAATTTCCACGGCAGGAGAGCGAGTCGGAAAAACGATCCGAAAAAACAAAGTAAAAACAAAAACTACAACTGTACATTTTATTAGAAAGGGGGCGCTATTGAAATTTGAAGCTTTCCTGATAAAAGTTGATTCGTCACAGCTCCGGGTCGAATCAATTGTCACAGCGACTCAGGTGAACTTTTGAGTTTGAATTCGACGCTTGAATTTCGACGTCACCCGTCTTTATAGGCTTCCGGGGTGATTTACAGGGGTGTTTTTAATTAAAAGCAAGGTGCTGGTGAACTTGTTAAAAAAATTCACTAAATTTCATGAGAAATCGAGTAAGGATGGACATGAAATGGTATATAATTTTTAATAAAGACAATTGTTTCTTAAACTCGCAACCAAAAAATTGTCCTTAATGCATACTAAACACTTTTTGCATAAGTTCTATCATCTAAGGACCACCCTGTGATAGCCTGATTCTAATAAAACCGCCAGCCAAAGTTAAAAAGTAGTTTTAAAATCCCTATCCCGCACCATGCAAACTTGAAACAAACATATTTCACGGAAGTAATCCCGAGTTTAGACCCTGCATCCTGTTGACGGACGGATTATGTCCTGAAAGCTGCTGAAGGCTCAAAGCTGAAACGCTGAATGGCTGAAATGCTGAAAGCCGAACGCGGTCGCGTCAGCGCTGGATGTTGGAAATGAGAAGCGAAATGATGGGGGGGCCGCTAGCCGATGGACCCCCCGCAGACGCTGATTTAATACTTACTGCTGCTTGCTGGTTTTGTTTAATATGGACAGGGCCGTATTTATGAGTTCGTTTTTAATGGAAATATTTTTCGGCAAATTGAGGTCCAGAAATCGAAGATAAATGTCTATGGGGAAAAAAGTTACAATTTTTTACAGACTTTTTTTTAATCGATTATGATACACCTTGTACTAAACATAAACGTAATATTTAGAATTTAGTTGTTAAAATTACCTATCTATAAAAGTATATTTATTAAAAATATTTCAAGTTGGCTTTGAATTAGAAATAGAACTATTTGGTAGCTGTCAAATAACTATCCGATTGAATTTAGTGGAATTTCTAAAAGGGTTGGCGTAAGGTAAGTTTAAAAACTAAAATCTACTCTGGGACACCCTTTACATATTGTGTCCACTAATTTTCATCATTTTCGAAATGAGGATTACCTGTTTTCAAATGTGGCGCGCTTTAAAAACTCGAGCGGGTAAAATCGGTTATTTTCAGCTGTGAAGGTGGGGTAAAACATGAATTTTTGATTGGCAACCCTGCTCTTCAAGTATCTATACCGGTGAATTCGTAACTTTGGACAGTTGAATTCGTAACCAATAATATAAGCAAATAGGTAGGTAGGTAATTATGATAAGATAAACATCAGAAACGTTTTGCCGTTGGTTGAAAATGAAAGAAAACAAAATAATTGAAATATTTTTATTTTATTTTAAAAACTCGTAAATAATTACATGTATTACAAAATAGTTTTAAGGTTTGTAACGATTTGCTGCTGATTTGACAAAATCATATTCAGTAATTTCATTTAGAGAAAGTTTTGTGAGAAGATTCTCAATACATTTTTCAGAATCTGTAACCGCCTTTTTTTTTAGTGATTGGTCGTGTTGTAATGCTTTGTATCTTAATATAAATATTAGTTTGTAGTAATAAAAGAGTGTTAGTAAATATATTGATATTTGGATGAGGATGGTAGAAACTGCTAGAAAAGTGAGAATGAAATGATTCGCAAGGGTTAGATATATTGGAAGCCCATACTTGAGGGGGGAAAATAGAATCTTCAATGATATAAGTGTCCACAAGATAATCTGCTAATTTGTGGACTCCTGCTCTGTCGGGAATACTAGCCATGAAATTTTCAACAAAACAATCGCTTACCCTGCCTGGAGAAAGAAATAAGAGACCAAAAATATTATGTAACCATTTACTATCTTCACTATTTTCTTTGTATATTACTGACAGGCCTAAACTTTGAATTTTGCGAAACCAAGATTGGGTAAGATGGAATCTACATCCAAAAATTTTTACAAATAGTTTCCCAGATACAGTACCTCGCATTCTTATTTGGCCACCCTGTACCTACCTCAACAATTCCAAACAACGAAAATGTCAAATTATCACAGCCTCCCAAGATACACTTAAATGAGAGGGTAGTGAACCAAATTAATAATATTTCCTGTTTATTTTTATAGTTTATGTTTGACTCCTTTTTCCAATTTCTCAAATTTAAAAACAAAATGTAAGTTTACAGGTTGTTTTAAAGTTCAATTTTATTTTTAATTAACTCTAAAATACTGTAGCTTTTTATTTTGAACAAAGTAAGTGATAATTTGATGAAATGACGATACCGATGAATCACTAAAGAAATATTATATAGGGCGATGTTTTAGTATTATTATTTTGAAAGCCGATTCTGCAAGTTAACTAGAACGTTCGTATTATTAAAAATATAGCACGAGCTGTGGTGGCACTAGTAATTAAAAATTAAATGTTTGTACAAAGAATTAAATTTTTGGAACAAAAGTTATATTTTTTGAAATCTATGGTTCATTTTGCTAAACTTTTAATTTATAGTCAAATTTGATTTTTTTATTAGAAATTGAGTAATCGTGTGCGGAAAAAAATAAATACGCCATTTTTGTTGTCTATTTGTGTACTTTGTAAAATCATTATTAGAGTTTTACAGGGTGAAATTTTTTATATGAACGAAACGAACTAATATTTTTAAGCCCGGGCCTGATTTCTTTCTAGCTTGAATAAATCGGTTAATTAGGTGATAGTAGTGTAACGTTTTACCAAAATATGAGACAAATCGAACTTACCGTTCAAAAGTAACGACCAAAAGAAATTTCAGTCAAAATTCACAACGCCCCTTGTATATTATTAAACAATGAGAGCAGCCACTTTTCAATGCTTATTTGAAATTCCCCATAGGGGCCTGAATACGAGGTAGGATTATGTACAGTTCCTCATAACTCACTCTGTATAGCGACAAAATACTTTTTTTCGTTTCTTTACTTTAAATTCACATCAGACATTTAGAGTAGCAAATCATATAATAGTTATTAATTAAAAAAAAAGAAAGTATGCTCGTGCTTGGGAGGGGTGTCATTCCACCCCCACCCCGTGACCCCCCCGGATCCGCGCCTGTTTGACAGCTACTGAATGTTTCTACTTCAAGGTTAACTTTATATATTCTCTTGCTTTGTTATACTATAATCGATATAATAATCGAACACTCATGTAAAATTGCGGGTAACTTTCTTCTTTCATCATAGAATATATGGCGCCCACCAAAAATTATAATTATCTGTACCAACTTTTCTGTAAATTCAGAAATTAATAATCAAAATATTGTCAAAAATTCTAGTTTCGACCTAAGCCGGTCCTGTTAATCCGTCTGTCTGCTTTAGCTTAGTCTTTATATTTAGGATTAATAAAGTTATGAATTTAAAACTTGGGTCCCTTGTGCTATGGCATTTATATACCTATCTACCCTCTACTTTATTATTGAAATAAATAATGATAGGCACATTACAGATCCATTAGAGCCCCTTTTCGCGAATTAAAAAAAATTGAATCCATATTTTATGGAAAATTAAATAATGAAATTTTATGAAAAATGTAGGTTTCATAAATCGCCTATGTAAATGCTAAAACATTAGGTACAAATGATAAAAGTTTTGGTAAAGGCGGTCACCGAGGCAAAGAAAATTGTGTAGTCAACATCAACGAAAAATTAAATTTAGTGGGATTAAAAAAGGTTGAAGAAATATAATATATTCATTGATTATGGCAGAAGGAGGTGATAAATACGAAGTTTAGATTTTTACCATTTTACCACTTATATTTTGGTCTTTGGAACTTCATTACTTTTCCAGTAATACTGGAAAACTAAAAGCTGAAGGAGTTTGAAGACATCTTAAGAACGGATGTAGAAATGTTTTTTGTTCCGCTTTCTAATATCTATGTTGTTTTTGACAGAAGGAAGTGACAAATTTGAAGTTTAGATTTTTGGCGAAAAGTTTTCTTAAAGTAAAAAGATTTTAGGTCCAAAGAACGAAGGATGAAAAATGCCAAATTTCCCTACTTTTCGGCTTTTATTTGAAGCCATTATAGCAAAATATTTTATAATAGTGGCTTCAAAATGGAAAACAAAATTTCCAAGGCGATTATTTATATACAATATATCAACCTCTACTTTCAAATATGCAATTTTAGTAGAACCCACCGCTTTATGAGAAAGAAAAAACGCTATAAAAACAGCAAAGGATACCGCCAATAGAAGAATACTAATTGATCTGGACATTTTTGAGTATTTTAATGTCTAAAACACCGTACACTGTCCATATACATAAAAATAAAATGATATTTTGTCTATTAGGACCACTGTGCAAAGATTCAATAACCAAGTTACTGGAGATCATTAGGGGTAATTTGCGTAAAATTTCTATATTGATTAACTTTCTTTAATATGAATTTACATTTTAATTTCTATAACGCATATTAGATTTGAATAGAGGTTGACCACTCCACCTGGCCTATAGCTTCATTTTCTGATCTCTTGTGAGATTCAGACACGTTGCTAATTAAAATTTTGTCTCAAATTTTAATTCTAAAATTAAAAACACGGTGAATAAAGTCATAAATATTATAAATTAATTAAGCTTACCTACCCTATCTCAACCCTCACCATCGGAATCACTGTCATCAACATTGATAATAAATTTGGTCGGACTCGTTATATAAGAATTTTCTTCTTTGATGACATGTTTGATTTTTTTCTGCCAATCATCAGCTGAAATTTTGTTAATTTCTTCTTTTACCAAATTTGCTATCAACCCATCAAATTTGGGAAACACGTTATGACGCCTTATTCTTTTTTTAAGTTGTCCCGAAATTAATTCTATGGGGTTAAATACACAAAAATAGGGCGGAAGGCGCAATACCTCGTGGCCCCTTTTTGATGCCAGGAATCTTTGGGACTACAACCTGATACCACATAATCCAATGGAATATCATTTAGTGATTGTTCCGATTCTTTAGATCCACTTAAAGAAACTGTATTTTCCCAAGGACGAAACATATTGAAATTGACACCGAATAAATAACAATGTTTCAAAATAAAAAAAGTATGTATATACACGGAAACCAAGAATAATATTAATTGAAATAAACTAACGCCACGAATCACCTACCACCTACTATTCACTAAATCAAAAATCAAGTGCGAACACAAGCACAGTGTATCACTGTATGAATATTTTCCTAGCCCTCACTACTGAAGACAATATTTGTCTAACTACCTACTTCCTACTTTAATTGCAGAACAAAATGATCCCGCTTTATACAAGTCGCTAATACCGACAAAGCCACTTGTCGGCACATCTACATGCCGCTAATACCGACAAAGCCACTTGTCGGCACATCTACAAGCCGCCAAAGTAACCTGTCTGCACATCTGAGAATTTTGTTTCTGCAATTGAAAATGTAAAAACTATAACCACACTTGTCGCCTCTTATGAGTGTAACCTCACACCCCACAGTTTAGTTAAATTAATTTAAGACAAAATTTTAATTGGTAATTCAAATCTAATATGCGTTATAGAAATTAAAATGTAAATTCATATTAAACTCATAATTAATAATTATACGCCATTCTCCCCTATAACGATATCCAGCTAAGTTGGTTATTGGATCTTTGCACAGTGGTCCTAATAGCCAAAATATTATTTTATTTTTATGTATATGAACAGTGTACGGTGTTTTCGACTTTAAAGTGCTCAAAAATGTCCAGATTCATGAGCATTTGTTCTATTGGCGGTAATCCTTTGCTGTTTTTTCATTCTCATAAAGTATTGAGTTCGACTATACTTACAGTTTATCAATTTTTAATTGCAGAACGAAATGATCCCATTTTATACAAGCCGCCAATGCTGACAAAGCAACTTGTCGGCACATCTACAAGCCGCCAAAGCCGATCAAAGCAACTTGTCGGCACATCTGGGAATTTTGTTTCTGCAATTGAGAATGGAAAAACTATACATGTAATCTAGGATGCACTGACATACAAATGATTTGTTGTTAGCAAAAAATGTTTGTCAGTGAATGTCAAAACGCGTTAGAATTAGTAAAAAATAATTTTTCAACGTAAATGCATGTAATTGCCTATTTAAACGTAGTTTTTCGATATAAAGGTACTTTTCTCTTGAGTAAAATTCATATTTTTTGACAACCCGCTTATACGACTGTAAAAATTTAATATCTGATGATTGTATTGTAGGATTTAGAATATGCAGAAATTTTTATAAAGAATAATTATTTTTCCTAAAATTAATAATAAAAATGTTTTCCATATGATTCCAACGTAGTGAGACAAATTGGATATATAAGTATCTGATGAAAATGAAAATAAAACATTTTCTAGCTAGTCTGAGATGAATCGGTCATATTTGAATTTCATAAAAAAGATTCAATGGACCGTCATCGATCCTAATGTGTCTAAAAACTTCCCATTCCTAATCCATCTCGCAGAACTGTATAAATTTTAGCGGAATTGGGTAAAAGTGGGCATAAAACCATGCGTGAAATAGCTCGTACGACATCAAATTGCCGAAATTCGAAATTAGGGGAACACGTGCTGGAGCGAACAAAAGGAGCAAGGATGCTAGTTGCACAAACAGGTGATTATCCTTTTGTTCCAGGACAAATTACAGATTTGACGCGCGTTACAATTCGTACGCAACTTCGGAGCCGTGACTAACTTGCAGCAGCTGCGAGTTGTTGCCTGTAGAATGGTGTGTAGTGTCATTCTTATAACACTCGTAACAAAGTTTCGGTAAATAGTTTGAGCTACATTGGCGTCCTTATACTTTTTTTGATTTATTAAACAGAATATATTCAGTCAAAACAGTCAGCCAATAAGAGCTCACGATCCTAACCGATCATTAAGTTTTATACTGATTATTTTTTTCATCTGTCAAAACAGTCAGATTTTGTGGTTTCAGCCAATAACAACTCAGGATCCTAACCAATCATTGTGTTTTATACTGATAAAACCGCTTCGTCGTTTTTGTTTTTTGATTAAACTGTGTTTACCTATTTGAGATGTCAAATGTAAACATTTATCAATTATTATTATACTAAAATGTATTGCAAATCTATGTTAATAACCAAATTTCAAAATGTATTTGTAAAATAACCTGTTTTTATTAGTTCATTTCAAAACGCCTTTAACATTTTTACATACCTCAATTTAACACTAAACTTAAAATTAATTAAATTAAGAAAGACTTCATTTCATTCTTCTTCTTCGCTTTTATTTACGGCGCCGTTTCGCGGGGTAGCCAGTCAAAAAATCGCCTTGGTGGCCCTGTATGTAAAACTATAACAGCTCAGGTTTCAATTTAAATTGGTAAAGAAAATTTTCAATATTTGTGTGTAAAGTGTCTTTTGCATAAATGACTATGTTCTCTGTTTTTAATACAAAATGATTCAAAATAATCCTTTCAAATACGACTCGTCCTCTGAAATTTTATAGATTAAATTTTTGATCTTCATACTCAAACGCCTTTATTTTAGGCAAAACCACTCAAACAAACTGATTTAAGATAAAATCACTCATCCTGCGGACTCGTGGTTTTATCAATCAGTTTGTTTTCGTGGTTTTTCCAAATAAAGCCGTTTTCGTGGTGAAAACAAAAAATTTAATCGATAAAATTTGGAGGACTCGTGGTATTACCTTTGATAAAACCGCTTCTTCGTATTTGTTTTTTAATAAAACTTTGTTTACCTATTCGTTTATTTCAAATCGCTTTAACACTTCAACACTAAACTTTTTGTTCATTAAACATCAGTTTTTGAATACCTAAACACTTCAAATTAGCTAAATTAAGAAAAACTTCATTTCAGACTATAAACACGGCACAAATCAGAGCTATTACCTAGCAGTCACTAGGCGACAGGACCAAGTCAGACCTAGTAGGTCAATTGTCGCTTTTTTGTTACGCCAGTCCCATTTTTGTCGCTTGTACCAGTTCTGAGAAAAACGCGTTCCTGCTAGGTTAATAGGGCTAATTCGTTAATCGGCTGCAGAATCAAATCGGACCGCCAGGATCAAATCGAACCTAGCAGGTCAATTATAGCTTTTTTGTTACGCTAGTCCCACTTTTGTCGCTTGTACCAGTTCCGAGAAAAACGAGTTTCTGCTAGGTTAATAGGGCTAATTCGTTAATCGGCGGCAGGACCAAATCGGACCTAGCAGGTCAATTGTCGCTTTTTTGTTACACTAGTCCCACTTTGGTACAAGAGTCTGAAATTGCCGGTCAAAATAATAACCTTCTCACATCACATTACCTTCCACAAAAGAAAGTGACGTCGCAAGCCCGGGCCAATACCACAGGCCAGGGAGTTGGTACTACTGGAGATGTGTTCCGAATGGTAGCCTGAAAATACGGAATACGTTCAAGACCAACACGGGATGCGAACGTATCCGGTCAGAGAACAACAGAAAATAGACAAATATATTATTATTATTTTAATTATTATTATTATTATTATTATTATTATTATTATTATTATTATTATTATTATTATTATTATTATTATTATTATTATTATTATTATTATTATTATTATTATTATTATTATTATTATTATTATTATTATTATTATTATTATTATTATTATTAGGTAAAAACGTCAACTAGACAATGTGGTTGTTTATGACAACAATTGCTAATGATTTGCAGGTACAAGGATATAAAAATAAATAACGGATGAAGTCTAATTTGACTATAAAAATGAACGAGGTAAGTTTGATCAATGTATCATGAATAGGTCCTGAGAAGAATAGTGTCCTTTTGACATTTGTAGGTACAAATTTGCAACACATACACAAATTATTACATTAATTAAATTATATATTTGAACTTTACATACAATAATTACATTATATAAATAATAATCTTAAATTATACTTCTAGATAGGCAATTTGCATTACGTTAGTATAAGATCAATCACCTAAATCAAGTGAGCGCTGTATTTAAATCTGTAACACCTCTCAATTTATCGATTACATTTTAAAACATGGAAGCGAATAGATTTATGTGAAACTGATAAAGAAAATATTGAACATTTGTGTGTCTTTTGTATATATTCTCTGTTCTTAATACAAAATAATTAAAAAACTAAACGTTCCAAATACAACTCGTCCTCTTAAATTTTATAGATTAAATTTTAGGTTTCCACACTCAAACGCCTTTATTTCAGGCAAAACCACTCAAACAAACTGATTTGGTTTTTCCAAATAAAGCCGATTTCGTGAAAACCAAAAATTTTATCGATAAAATTTGAAGGACTCGTGGTTATTACCTTTGATAATATTTCTCTACCATCTTGCTCTTTCTGATCTCCATCTTCTCATTTCCAAACTTAAAAATTGTTGTTCAGGAAAGCATCCAATTATTTTATTTAAGTTTCGCGCAATACAGGTAGAATATGCATCTATTTTTTATTTTTTGCTAAAGATAGTCCATTTAATTTATCAGTTAACTGAGTCATAAACAATTGTCCATCTAATTTTTCCTCGGAAGCCCCCTTTTTCTTACTGTATAGATCCATTAATTCTTTATTTGTTGGCATTCCCATTTAATTTTCTTTTATACCTCCATAAATGTCCCTTAATATGTTTCCCAAATTTCCTAAATTCAAATTTTTTCTAGATATTGGGTAACGGTCCAAAATTCGAGTGTTGTTAGATAAAACTTTTGAAGGCTTCAATTTTTGCAGTTCTTGTGATGTTTTTCGCTCGCAGTTATTACCCTTCATTAGATTTTGTTGTAAATTTTTTGACATTCGGTTATCAGTATTCAAAATCCTTATAGTCAAATAAACGAAGGTGCCAACCTAGGCATCAGGTCTGACCGACACCATTTTTTTTAAATTGCAGGTATTCATGGGTACATTCACCCCCGAAAATTTCAGGTGTCTGAAATTTTGTCAAAAATTTGATACTTTTCGGCATAACCAGCTCCAAAACGCACCCCCATTTTTAGCTCCTGCCCTGCATTTAGAGAGCACGCTCTAAAGGAATTACATTCCCAAGCGGATTACAAATTTTTCAATAAATCACGAAAAAATTAATATTTTTTCAGGATTCAAAGTTCAGATGAAAGAAGGAACCTGTAGCTATAATATTATATTACTTTTTCATTTTATCTATTTCTCTGGATTATTAAAAAACCGGGCCAAAGTTTGTTTGCTCGATATTTTGACCGTCCTATAAATTTATTCATATTTTTTTTTATCAAGACTAATTGCACCGAATCCTTTTGGATAATGGGGCTTTGCAAGGTGTTAAATATATTCAGAAAGATTCAATAAATTATATTTGTGTATTTTCATAAACAACATGTTTTTTTAAGGCGTTTTTTTCGGATTTCCGGAGATTTCGAAAATGCTCGGGTCTATCGGAAATTAATAGATAATCAAGGACCGACCATATCGGTTTTCAACACACATCATTAGAAAGCTTAGCTTGTCCCCATTTTTCTTTTGTTTTTCATATTTTTTGGTTTTCCGGAAAATTGAGAAAATGCGAATTTTTGAAACGCCGTTTTTGCAAAAAATAATAGTGTAGCGAAAAAAAAATCATAGGGACAACTTTTGTAGGTAATGAACTGCTCTTCATTTTTTGTCTAAACAAAAATGCTATAAGGGTCATATTTCGGCATATATCGTCGAAAAACGGATATTCGGGAACTCTAGATCAATTTTCCCACCCTTCCACGTATCTGAGATTTTCGGAGGTAAATGTATCTATGAATACCTGCAAATTAAAAAAAATTTGCCGGACAGATTTGATGCCCAGGTTTAGGGGTTTTCAGGCGTTAATTTACTGGACTATTAATGGTATATCACTTTTAGTAGAAGCTGTCTTATAATTGTAAAGATTTTTATTCTTAGATGCGAGGAAAATAAAGCAGTTAAAAAAAAATTAAATGTTTCTGAATTTATTTGGGATTATAAGGTCAAAAATAAAAGACCCGTCTGAAATTTTGGACTCAAATAAGTTCAGAAAAATCAACCAAAAAATAAATAAATTATAAAAAAAAATTCCATATTCCTATTCTTATATTTGTTGGCTTTTAGAATTACACGTCCTAAGTGGTTATTAGAATCTGTAGAGGTGTCAGATGTGCAAGGCAAATATTGAAATTGGCCGCCGATTCTTTTGGAAGTCACTCAGCCGTTCTGACAGATATCAATATATTGAGTTCTCTTGAGCCAACATTCGGCTTTGATATGAAGTTAATTAAAGTTGGGGCGATCGATCCCGGGATTATTTATTTTATGATTCGATTCATTGGTGCAAGGTTTGACTAGTTAATAATTTTTTTTTGAGTGGCGGTATTAGAGATTTTTTTAGAGGATAGAAGGGGTAATTATCCTTCAAAATTGAAAAAAAAAAACCTTTATAAATTAAAGAAGTAAAAGAAACTTCAATAGAAGCTAAAAGTCATAAGGTTGTCCATATTAAATTTGAAATGAAACGTATTAGAATTTTGCTTTATTATATGAAACTTATGATCGCAACTCATAGTAAATTTATAAATAACAGTCATTAAACAAATAATTGAAATTATTTTTTGTATATAACATATTTTGTGATCCTACATTTCTGTCCTGAACCATGCGATAAACTGTAAAAGAAAATATGCTACTACCCAACAAGGGTTGTGCGACATATGACGCCCGTCGTTCTGATCTATAGCAGATTATCTTTTGTTTGGTACAGAGGTCCTTTTATATTGAATTAGAAAAGAAGGGATGATCCTGCATGAACAATAATACTATTATTAAAATATCTGGAATTCTTTTAGAATGAATCATGCCATTCTCAGATGTTTCTAAAGTAAATGTGCGTTTTTTTAGGAAAATGTATGAACAATTATGTCCTAAAATCCACTCCAAAATGTTTTTTTGACGAAAAGAAAGCATGCGAATAAACATTAAAGTAAAAGTATTCAGATAATTTCAATTATTTGACTTTCCAGTCAGACAGACAGATAAAAGCGTTAGCGATAGACTTTTCTAAACTTTCAGGTTTAGAAGTCTAAAAAACAGTGAAAGGAGGGACATTTAAGGATTTAAGAAAAAACAAAATAAACAACACAGAATTTTTTGTTACAAGAAAAATAAAAATGGTACGAAATTAAAATCGACACAGAGCAATAATTTTGAATAAACAACTATTAAATTTACAATTTTTACAAATAATAATTAAAATCCAAGTACTCTAAATATAAATTATGACTGTTTAAAATCTTCAGAGTAAAAATCCTCCCAAAATCCTTCTTCTATGATTCCATTCTCATTTAAAAAATTCCAAATGGATATTTTACAACCAAATTTTCTTTTTTTAAATAAACTTTTGCACTGAAAAAAGGCTTATCCGATGGTACGTGCCATTTTACAAATTCTTTCAGAACTTTTCAGCCGCTTTTCCCCTGGAATATATTTATGGCGAAAATCGGGGAGACATATATGTTAAAGTTTACTCTTTCCAGAAAAATAGTTTCCCATCTCCGGCAACCAGCCAGGTGGATGAAAAGACATCCATATAAATTTCCGGTAAAGCTATCGAACACAAAAAAGAATAAATATCGAGAAAAAGTCGGTGAAGAGGAATGTGACGATGGCTCTGGGGGAAATAGGGGCATTAAATTGTTTTTGAAAGCACAGCTCAACGTAGGTTCTCAAACTGGTATTAGTTATATTTTTTAATTTTTAAAAAAAACCAAAATGGTTCAAAAAAACCAGTCATTGGAAAAAAATTAAAATATGTAGAAACTCCAGATATAAAAAAATGAAAAGTGCATAAATTTTTTAACAATTATGCGTTTTTTCAGATGAAAATTTGTAAATCTATACTGGGTGACAATGATACTAGGACCATGCCTATATCTCCTTCACTTTTCAACCGATTTCAATAAAATTTGGTACATGGATATGAGACACCGTTCTGGATTGACAGACGTATAAAAACAAAATGGCCGACTTCCGGAAATGTCACCAACTTCGATTTTTTAAATAGAACACCTATATATTTGATATTTTTTGGATTCTATGGCTCAAATTACATACGACAGTGTAGCCAAATTTTTTATTTTTCAATAAAAAAAATTCAAATTCTCATTTTTTTAACACAGGAGGCCTTGATCAGGTCAAAATCTAGTCTAATTGATATCAGTAATTCATAGTAATTGTCATTTCATCGATAAGATCAATAACAAATCCTACAGCAGGAATTTAAATTTTCTGAATTCAATTTTAACGAATAAATCGTTTTTTTCAAGAGGTACCTACCGAGGGCCATCTTGCCATTCTATAAAGAATTTAATTACCAATTCAACGATATACATTATGTACCATCTTCTTTTTGTTAAAACCTAAACATAATCATTTCTTGAAAAAAAAAAATCTGAGAATTTTAATTTTTTTATTGAAAAATCTATCAAATATATTTGACTTACGCAATTTTATCAAGATACAATTTTATTCATTAAACATTTTAAATAGTCAAAGTTTTTTGAAGAAACAGTTTAATCGTGCTGAAATAAATGGATAAACATAAAACTGAGTTGAATAAAAAGGATTTATGTTTAAAATTGAAAAAAAAACATTTATGAATAAAAAGTAAAACGGCGCTCCATAGGGTGTACAGATTAGACGCAAGTTTACATACCTTTTCAATATTTTCTCAACTCTTTATTTCATCCCTTTTCTTACTAAAATTTTAATAATACTAAATAATAGTTCATCCACCATTATCTCATTGCATGTAGTTTTTAATGTCTATTTTCATTCTTCTTAAAACAAATTGAAAATCTTTCAAACCTTTTAAAAGTCAGAGTTTGAAAATCTTCAAGCGAAATTTAAAATATAGACTAGAACAAAAATATTACTTCAGTATTCAGGAATTCAGGAATAGTTTGCAGTAAACGATTCGGTGAAAATCAAGGCGTTTTCTACCTACTCTAATCTGGATTTCGTTTTATGTATTTTAGACTTTTAAATGTTTCTTGTATAGTTCTTGTAGTTTTTTATATTTTTTATACTTTTTATATATTTTATACTTTCTCTAATTTTTATACTTTTTTATATGCTTTGTCAACGAGTTTTATACTTTCGACAATAAAATAATTATCTATCTAAGAGAAATTTGAGTCCTACGAATTATCTCGTGATTCTCTCGAATTTTTGCAGCTGCCATATTTATTCTGTTTATAATCGTAGAGTTAACGAGACTGAAGAAGAGCATAGGCACCGATTGGAAGCAAACAGTATGCGAATAATCACCAGGTCAATCATTGGGAATTATGTGGAATAAATCTTGAATTGCCGTGTTTTTCGCATAGGCAGTTGTACGTTGTGTGCTCGAGAGTCGGCAAACCATGGTACAAGATCCGGATACAAAAGCAATCTGTTTGAAAGTAAGTTTCCAAGCTCACGTTATTAACAATACGATAAACCTGCCTATAAAATACAACGCCACAAACTACTTTCTGATTCGTTCGTTTGCTTCGTGCATAACCTAATAAATATAAAGATGTTAAAACAGCAATGATCATAGAGGGCTGCGACCGCATTCAGTATACCCACTGAACTGCGTAATTTAATCAGAATAACGCTATGAAATGGGCTACAAATATCTCTTTGAGTTCTATTTCATATACGCCGCAGTCGAAAAAAAATACTTTGATAAGCAATTAACCATTAATTATTCTAGCGTGTTCGTTGGTTGTGTGGAATTGCAATAAATCCTTTTTAGCCAGAATCGCGTAATTTGAATTGAAACGCACATTTTATGGTTAAAATTAAATTTGGGGAAATAAATAGCGAATGAAGGAAATTTATGGGTAGGTACAATTTTAACAGCTATAAATATACTTGTTAAATAAATTTTCTACTTCATAATTCTAAATATTCCTGACAAAAAATACTGCTATACTAAAATAATCCTGTTACTTGTAACTGATGTGCATTCACACACGTCCGCCAGTTTCTAATCAACCAGTAAGAATAAAAGTTTATATCTTGACTGTCTCCACAAATCAAACACAGTCTTTCTACCATCTAAATCGTAAGCGTCGAATAGTTTTAGAAATCAGATTGTATTCTCTCATCTTCGTGAAGACATCTCCCAAAGGACCGCGCACCATTCTTATGAAAACAGGAGCACTGTCAAATTGTCTGAATCTTTGATATATGATAAGTACTTGATGTCCTGATCAATAGTGTCCATGGGCCCAATCCTATCCTATGGCTAGATTTCGATATACGTTAAAGTTCAAGATCCCGAAATTTTAAAATATGTATCAAAAAGTCCCTGTAAAATATTTTTTAAAGTTTGTGGCGGATATATGTAGTCAAAATACATACGTAATAAATAAAATCAAAATATATCTCCTTATAGGGCGATTCATATTTCCACATGCCTTTTTGTTCAAAGTATGTATTTTTAACATGCAGAAATAGCCTGAAATATCGATAAAAAAGTCACCGTCAAAGTTTTTGAATATTGGATATAATGTTCAAAATTGTAATAGGTAAAATTAGATCCTATGGTTTATTTTCGAGAAATTAAACGATTAAACTGTAAAAATATCATATCATCTTATAAGCTCAAGTGAAATCACCCTGTAAGTATGGATGTTTAGCCTGCCTCCAATTAATATAACGGTGCAATATAATCTAATACAGTGTGTAAAAATATTTAGTTTACAATATTTCGTTTATTTTTATTACTAAAAGTTGCTATTGGTAAAAATTGATATTTTTACAATTTAATCGTTTAATCTCTTGAAAACAAGCCATAGGATCCAATTTTACATATTATTACCATTTTGAACGAGGACGTCAAGATCTGTAGTATTCAGAAACTTTGACGGTGGCTTTTTTTTATCGATATTTTAGGCTATTTCTGCATGTTAATAATACATACTTTGAACAAATAGGCCTGTGGAAACATGAATCGCCCTGTAAGGAAATATATTTTGATTTTATTTATTACGTATGTATTTTGAGTAAGTACATATATCCGCCAGAAACTTTAAAAAATATTTTACAGAGACTTTTTGGTACATATGTTAAAATTTCGGGATCTTGAACTTTAACTCCCTGTATATCGAAATCTAGCCATAGGATAGGATTGGGCCCAAGGACACTATTGATCAGGACATCAAGTACTATCACATATCAAAAATTCAGACAATTTGACGGTGCGGGGTCCTTGGTTTAGTTACTTTAGATTACCGAGCAAAAATTCCGGATTTTTATATAAAATGTGACAAAATAATGTAAACAAATAATTTAAAATTAAAAACAACTTTACGGATGAAATGTAAGAAGTTTATTTATATTCGAAAAAAATAATACGTGATGTCATAGTTTAGAAGAATTCTAAAATTGTTCCTGAATTTTTCTGGAAATATTTTCCAAAAAATAAATTTTCGGGAATACTTTAAAAAAAGTCTTTCAGAGTAAAAAATGCAGAAAAGGCACTACCTATTCAAAATTAAAAATTTTGAAAAATTTGATAAAGAAATAAATAAATAATCTGCATAAACTGCGAAAAATTATATTTCGCTACTTTAGAAAGCTTTATTGTAGAAATTCATTCATTCATTAGAGTCCTTTAAATAAATTTTGTCACCCACTGTATTTACGATTATTTTTCATACTTTCAAATATTGTCAGAAAAATAAAACCCCTAAAAAAATTCCTTATCCATGTAAAACACCGTTACTAATCAATTATATACGTATATAAAAATAAATAATATTTTTTTTATTTAATTTTAAATTACCCTGTACACTTCTTCGTAACTTCTCTCACCACTATTCCTCCGTACACTTGGCCCTTTGACATGCTTGCTCTGACTTTTAATAAAACTCTTGTCTGTTTGGATCTGATAGATGACTACACCCCAGTCAGATATTAAACTGGCTTGGGGGTCGTAGGGGTGGAGCAGGGGGAAGGGAGCTGAAAGATCGACTTTTGCTCGGGAAAAGACTCTTCAGTCTGGATGAAGCTCGTAAAGAAAATGGGGAAAGAGGGGTTAAGGGAATAATTTTTGAAAAAAAAAATATAAAAATCTTGGGGTAGGAATTATTATGTATCATCAAGAATGCATACAGAGGGGGAACGTCAGGGGGTTGAAATTTTTAAAAATATTAGTATGTTCTATTAAAAATGAAAGCATGGCAAGTATGTAATTAATATTAATAGTATTTATTTAATATACAGGGTGGCCCAGGGGTGTGTGCATGCTCCATAACTTTTTTTCTACCCAAGCTATCGATTTGATGTTTAATTTAAACGATAAGGCCAACAATGAGGCACATTCTAAAAATATTTCTACAGAAGTGTTCAAGATAACTTAATCAACTTTTTTCCAGTCGATTCCTTAAGCTTCAGCGCATCTTTCGAGATGTAGATGAACTCGGAGTCGATGTTCTATCGCCTACTACGATTTTTTGAAAATGACAAATTACAAATAGCAATAACTCGACTTTTTCAAATGCATCACCCTATATTTTATTAAGTCGTTGCATGGCATTTTTTAAGAGCTTTTTTCTGATTTGTGGGGTTTATTTTGTATTATGCAAAATAAGAAATCTTTGACGGTTTATTCGAGAAAAAAAGAATCGAATAGGCCGCTGTCGTAAAATTTGAGAGATTCATACAACTTTGAAAAGAAAATGTTTCAACAAAATGAAATTGTAATAGAAACAGAAATACATTACAAAGTAAATAGTTTTAGTACTACAATTTGCAAGAACATGAGAGAATGATTATTATGATTAACAGGAAACATTATAAACATTTTTGATTTATAACAAATGATCGTAGGTCACCGACAACATCATGTTCCACACAAAAATCATTACTTCATGTTCTTGTAAATAGTATTACTAAAATTGTTTACTTACATAATGAAATTGCAATATAAACAGAAATACATAACAAAGTAAACAATTTTAGTAATACTATTTACAAGAACATAAAATAATGATTTTTGTATGGAACATGATGGTGACGGTGACCTAAGTACGAGCATAAATCAAAAATTTTTATATTGTTTCCTATTAATCATTCTTTCATGTTCTTGCAAATTTCTGTTGAAACATTTTCAAAATTGTATGAATTTGTCAAATTTTAGGACAGCGGCCTACTCGATTCCTTTTTTTCTCGAATAAACCGTCAAACATTTCTTATTTTGCATAAATCTTTGCACAATATACTATTTCCACAATTTTATTTTATCAACAGTAAAAACACAAGAGCTTTTTTTTATCGGATAAACTTCTCTTTGTATCGAAACATTTTGCCAATCAGTAATTTTACGAGAAAAACTGACCTTCGGTCTCGCGATTTTATCAAATGTCAGTTTTGAGAGTAAAATTACTGATTGGCAAAATGTTGAGATAAAAAGAAATTTATCAATAAAAGAAAAGTTTTTTGATAAGATAAATTAACGACAGAATATATAAGAATAAAAAACAAAATTTTTATTTTTATTGAACAATTGATAATTAACAGAACAATTTTAAAAGAACATTTATTAAAAATATAATTATTACAGATTGGTTGGATTGGTGTATTTATTTTAATAATTTCTTCTTGGGTTTCTCTATATGTCGTATTTTTCATTTTCATATGAATCCCTAAATGACTAACAAGATTTTCGTGACATTTCCAAACCGATTCATATTGTATGTTTTTTTTTGTAAACTAACAGAAATAATCACTAACATTAAAATTAAAAAATTTGACAGACTATTCATTCATACTTTCTGCAGTTTTGCCAACTCTTACACTTAATTTATATGAAATTATAACTAAAGTTGACAAATAAAGTGACGTCCGCTTACTAGATGTTGAGGAAGAGAAGTTTTTATCGGTCAAAGTGATAAAAGCATTTCCAAGTATATGACGTATTAACATTGGACTCGTGTGTTTGGGCACTCGCCCTTCAGGCTCTTGTCACAAACTTCTACACTCGTGAGAAAAGTTGAACTTTCCCCACTTGTTGCACCATAAACTAATTTTCTACTCCTGTAATTTAAATTACTTATTAAATATGCGCTACCTGTTTTATATTAAACCTCATTAGAAATGTCTAGGTTGTAATCATGTAGGTTGTTGATAGATATTATTGACAGTTCTGTGAAAGCTAATGTCAAAATTATTCTTGTTGTATCAAATGTATCAAATAAATTAATAGTTTTCACGCGGCTCATGTCGTAACTTACATTAAGCTCGTGTATTAATAGCTATCATTACATGATCTCTGCGTAATATACTAATTTCCAAATTAAAATTTCATTCAATTTCTTATTTATCAACCTCTCATACGTTTTGACAATAAAAAAATAATTGCAAAATGAAAATTTGTAAAAAACATATTAATAATTTACAGGGTCACCCAAAATGACCTAGTGAACCAACTCACTTCTAATATTTTCACATTTTTTTAAATATTGTTTCGCTGTATTATAGAAAGTATTTTAAAAGATATTTTCACACGATTTCTAATGTAAGTAGTCTACTTTTGTCTAAAATTATTTGTTTATTAAAATATTTATTACTTGTATATAGGGCGAGTACAAATGATTATTTTATCGCTTTTTTTCAAATTACACTCATACCATTCGATTCGAATTTTTATATCTTAGTGATTTGTAATACGCACTACCCCTGCTCCGGCAAAATCCTTCCTTTAGAGAACAAGGACCAAGAAACTTCAATGAATAGGTTGAACAGCAATAAGCACGGAACATAAATGTCAGAAGTTGTTGCGATAACTTCTGGCACCTTCCCCGGCAATCCGAATCCCTTTCTAAAATAGGGGTAGTAAACTCATTCTGTCGTCCTGTGCTTTACCACTTTCACCTGTTTCTAAAGGATAATAAAGCCTTATTGTAGCGCCGACAGAGTTACGCAGGGGCGATATTTTCTCTTTTAGATTCGGGGGCTAAAATAATATAGAATGTAGCTAAATAAAATTTATTCTCAAAATAAAAGAAAAACTCTAGGCGGTCCAAAACAAATATTTTTGTAAAAAAAAGTCGTTTTATATCCGCGCAAAAACGATTTTCCAGACATTTTTAAAATTTCTTCAAAATTACTCATACTTATTCTTTATTTTTTACTAATATTTGATATTTCACTACTAAATCGTAAAATAAAAGAAACAATGGCTTTTATATAAATTCACGAAAATACGACGACGGATCTCAGTCAGTCGTCACGAGTGCAGACGGCGAGCTGTCGCGCCGTCGGTGTGTTCTTTTGTTCTCGTTTTGTTTCTTAGCTTTAATATCGTTATTTTCAATTATATTCTAGTGTGAAAACTACAGCAGCATAAAATACGATGCCGCCCGAATTATCTCGAGTGTGCACAATTTGGCATATTTATCGTGCTCGAATTAACACGAGGGGACACGTTAAGGAATTAATTGAAATTGATTTTAAATACATTTAATGATTTTTAAATGACTATTTCCCTCGTCTTAATTTCCACCAATCACAAACGCGCAATTTTGAATAAATGGTTTCTAGATGAAAAAACTGTATGACAGCTCCTGTCAGTAGTTTTTCGAGTTTACCCGCGGCAAAACTTGACAGCTGTTGTCACCAAAAATTACAATACTTTTGATAACAAGTATGGTCTCCTAGGACACCAGAAAACGACGCTAAACAAGTTTTCTAATTTTATTGTCAATAAATTTTGTAATATTGTTTTTAAACAGTGCTAGTCACCTTATGTAGTGAAAATAAGTCGCTTTGGAAATGATTCTTTGACTAATATTGATCTGGCGATTGAGAAAAGTGTACCGTACACAATACCGTTAAAACCCATACGTCAATATGGAAACAGTTTACGAAATTCTGCAAGGCAAAGAAATACAAGCTTTTGGAAACTACACGTTTAGAGCAACTAAACCTAATCTTGAAAGATTGGCGTGGAATATGAAGAAATAAAGCGGTGAAAATTACAAAGAACTAGTTCTGAAAACAATGTGGAAAGTGGAAAATAATTTTTTATCCATTTAAAGATATTATCTTCAAGTCTACTAGGGAAGGTCGTAATGCGAAACGAAGGAATTTGCAGATGTGCGCCAATAAAAGGAAATCGAGCTCTGCTTCATTAGAATTTGAAGAATACTACGCAATGGTTTTATTATGGGACGAAGACACTCCGGCGGGGCTCCAGCGAAAATTTTACCCTATCGCTTCAGTAGAACTTGCCTGGAGAGGTCGAGAAGCAGTCAATTGCAGATTTCATTATTTTAAAGTGGAAGTGGATAATTCTGGGATTAAAACAGGTAGATAACATAGTTACATATTTTTCAAAATAACTGATTTTCAAAAATCCTACTTTTTAGGAAGAGTAGAATATAATCCTCTCTTCAATAAAACAGTCCATGGTGGAGAAAAAAAATGGCCGACAGTAAATGGCTTGTCCCCAACACGAAGAACCCTACCTTTTGTCCAGTCCGTCTATTTAAATTTCTAATGGTTAAACGTTCATCTAGAATAACAACTGATAGATTATTCTTAACAGTAAACCCATCATGGAACAAAGAACAATCAAGTGGATGGTATAAAAACACTCCAGTGGGAAAAAACGAACTTTCGAAATGGACTAAAGAAGCAGCAGAGAAGGTAGGATTAAATACAATAGAATTAAAAATAACAAACCACTCTATGCGGTCGACAGCAGTCAGTAACCTGGCTAAAGGAGGGCTGGTGAACAACAATTAATTAAAATTACTGGCCACAGTTCAGCCAACTCACTTAAGCTTTATCTGCAAATGGGTAATGAGCATTATTCCAACATCATAAACACCCTTAGAAGTGACGCCTCAAAACCTCCAGCTAAAAAACAGAAAACAAAAGATCCTGCAGCCACTCCTCGGGCTTCTCACTCTACAGCTGGACCCATCAACAACATTAATGATTTACCTACACCCAAAATTTTATTATCAATGAGTTAACAAAGATTTCAAACAATACTCCTACTGTGTACCAAAATTGCAATTTATATTTTAATTGTACCATAAATAATTAAGTTTGTAGTATTTTGTGATTAAATAAATTACCTGTTTTTCAGTTTTCAAATTAATACCTACATATTTATTATGTATGCATATATAATAGGTAGTATGTTTTGTAAACTATGTGTATGCAGAATAATCTGTTACTCATGAAATAGTCTTGTCAAATACCATTCGGGAATCTAGTTTTTCCTGTGATAAAAATCGAAAAAATACAATGCAAAGTAATATTTTTTTAACAAAATGCATTCGTGCAGGAGCAAAAATCCTCGTCTTCGACTCGGATTTTTGTTGCCACCAGCACCAGCACTAACGACTATTTACACATACTGTTACCATTGGTTAATAAACTAGATATCTATTTGCATAGCAAAAAAAATAAAAACTTCTGGGCCATGGGGCATTTCCAGAAAATTAATAACTCCTTATCTACACCCAAAACCCCGTCTCCTTATCAGCTAAGTCCTTATAATATTTATTAGCTCTAGTAATAATATTAATATCTATTATTTACCAATTGACACTGCGAAGATATATACCCGCACCTGTGGACCTTGTCGCCAATAATAATAAAACTAAAACAAATTTACTTACTCCATCTCATATCAGATAATTTTGTTAAATACTGTCATATACCCTTTTAATTAAAATGACGGATTATGGCTGTCAACAACGTAACCTTATTGGTTTTGTCGTAGTAAAATTTAATTAACTTATATTCAGGTGGTCGTCGACAAACAATTCGATATACTATCTAGATTTCGCCCCAAGGAAATTCTGCTGAAATAATTATAATAGAAAAATATAGTTTGAGGGGCGTCATTTTCGGCGATTTCGCACACAAATTTTTATCCAATACCCAATAAAAGAAGATATTAAAAAGTCCTGTAGAAAATGTCTGCGCTAAAACCAAAGTTAATAAGTATTTAAACGTGTTCTCACAAGCTTTTAGAAGTAACCGTTGCCAAAACGTAAGGCCTCATTTGACCTAAAAGAGGATTTTATCCTGCTATTTGGCCCTCTATTAAGAAGCGCAACCTGAACTTTCATGTGAAAATATAATAATTATTTTATTTTGGCAGTGTTGCTCTCCACCATCCTTTAAACCATTCTTAAACTTCCGAAATAGTTGCGAATTTTACTGTTTTGTTAAATTTGAATACGATACCTCTAAAAAATAGATATATTATATATATCGTTAGAATAACTTTTTAATACAAAAAATAAATACAGTTTTCAGGGTTTTTCTTGTCTAATATCTAACATAGAAAGAATTTTCTGTACCACCAGCTGTGCATAAATTAAACAAGAATGAGTGGCCAACGCGAAAAGTAAAAGGACTCCACGAAGCAGTAGAAAGGACGAGAGAACGATCCTGCAATGTGGGGAGAATCCAATATCGGCTGATCCAGGCATTCTTCTAAAGCAATTCCGACTATTTCGGTGCTTTTGTCTGCTGGATTGTAGGGACAGGAATTTGTCAAGCCCCAACCCATAGTTCCACCCTCTTTTTTTTCCTGAAGCTTCTTAGAACGATTGTCTACTGTCTGCTAGTCTTATTGTCTTTGTTTATGACCTTAAATATTTTTATTTAATTTTCTTTAAGAAATGTTTGCAGTTTCAGTAATCTTTAAAAAATGATAAAAAATATAAAGTTAAAAATCTATACAGATCGGTTAAGTAAATAAAAAAAAATGTTTGAGGGATTTTTAGAGAAAAAAATTTGGTTTATTCGTAAAAAATTGGGTAAAGGTGGATAAAGTAAATACAGGGTGACCCCCGACTATTCCATCGTTCTCTTGTGCCTAAACGGTACAAGATATCAGCTTAATTTTTTGGTGACATATGTAAATTGATAAGATCTATTTGTTGAAGGTATGGAAGAAAAAGTCCTTTTTATTTTATTTATTGAAGGTGCGACCGGTTTCTGCGATCAAATCGCCATCATCAGGCCCTGCGTGGAAAAATTATGGAGTTAAAAAACAAATTTGTTAAGTTACATGATTTTAAGGAATTTATTTTTATTTTTAATTTAATTTAATTTTATTTCAAAAAAGCAAAACTCACCATAACTTTTCCACGCAGGAATTACCACAGGAAAAACACCAACAACATGTCAGCACATAAATCAAATTACAATTCTATTTTTAGAAAATGAGGAACGGATTGTACAGGTCCCAATATATTATAAATGTAATTTATATGAATTTAAAATATTGTTATAAAATTTTTTAAAACTTTTTTAAAAAACCAGTCATAAGGACATTTACATACAAATTAAAAATTAAACTAACAAAAGAGACATTTTAAAAATTAGCTGGTTAAACAAAGGAATAAATTTTATCTTTATCAGCAAAGTTTTTATACAAATGAGACGTCATAAAATATTTTAACCAATAGGAAATGATTAGATTTAATATGGGTAATACAGAAATTAATTAATAAGATGACAAAGTTATCTGTAATAAGAACTTCTTATTTGTATAAAAACTTTGCTGATAAAGATAAAATTTATTCCTTTGTTTAACCAGCTAATTTTTAAAATGTCTCTTTTGTTAGTTTCATTTTTAATTTGTATGTAAATGTCCTTATGACTGGTTTTTTAAAAAGTTTTAAAAAATTTTATAACAATATTTTAAATTCATATAAATTACGTTTATAATATATTGGGACCTGTACAATTCGTTCCTCATTTTCTAAAAATAGAATTGTAATTTGATTTATGTGCTGACATGTTGTTGGTGTTTTTCCTGTGGTAATTCCTGCGTGGAAAAGTTATGGTGAGTTTTGCTTTTTTGAAATAAAATTAAATTAAATTAAAAATAAAAATAAATTCCTTAAAATGATGTAACTTAACAAATTTGTTTTTTAACTCCATAATTTTTCCACGCAGGGCCCGATGATGGCGATTTGATCGCCGAAACCGGTCGCACCTTCAATAAATAACTTGTGAGATAAAAAGGACTTTTTCTTCCATACCTTCAATAATTATTACTCACATATGGCTAACCCTACTTTAAATTTAAAAGATCTATTTGTTTAAATTATTTTCAATTATACAGGGTGATCCAGAAAATTGTAATTTATCAAAGTTAGGTTTTTTAAATGCAACATCCTATATTTTATGACATTCTTAGGTTATACGTTAAAAACTAAGTCAACTTTATTCAACGTTCCCTATATCTCTCTTACCAATTTTGAGAAAATCGTGATTTTAAGAAAAATATTCTATTTAAACAAGAACTAAAAACACGGAAACCTCTTATTTTCAGTAACACAAATTTATATCGATTTATTCTGACTTTTAGGGCTTTCATTTGCACTGTGTAGGATTTCGATATTTTGCACAGGGTGATTAGGAAAAGAAGTCTAATTTTATATTTTTCAAACCGCAAAAGCTCACTTAACTTAAATGGATCACCCTGTATTTTTTTATCCTAGGTGAAATAACTTTTCATTTTCTCTCAAAAACTATGAGTAATGCATTTAAAATTTCTGTGAACGTTTCCTATTGTTTCCTATTGTAGTAGGCCAAGGTTTTAGAATGAGTTCTTATTTTTAGGTTCAGTGGTTGAAAATGCAAATGTCAGTTCAAGAGAAATTTCTAGACAAACTTAAGTACCTTCCTTATCGTATACAACTTCACCAGAATTTATATGGACGAGACTTTCTACAGAGGTTAGACTTTTGTTTGTGGAGTCTTGAAAAAGTTGGGGAAGATGATGATTTTTTTAAATATGTTTTATTTACCGACGAATCCACTTTCCACAACAACGGCTTGGTAAAACGTCATAACTTTCATTACTATGATATGGAAAACCGTCACCTGTATGTTGACCGCCAAAACCGGTGGAGCCTCGATGTATTTAGGGGAATTGTAGGAGACCATGTGATTGGTCTATATTTTTTTGATGGAAACTTGAACGGCGTAAAATTTTTACGGTTTTAAAATAAGATGGAATTTTTAAATAGACAATTCCCCAATAAATGGATTGGAAGGGTCCACATGAATTTCCACCTATATCTCCTGATTTAACCAACATGGATTTCTTTCTATGGGGTTACATTAAAAATTACTCACCTAGGATGCGTTTGCTAATATAACACCAGATATCCTGTGAAACGTTTTGAGATCTTGTGTTATGCATAGAGGAAAATGATCATCATAGTGAACATTTATTATAGTATTTTTTTTTCATAAATGTTTACGTCTTGAGTTTAGTTTCATTTGTAATTAAGTTTTGATCCCATACCTATTTATCAACTACAATAAAAAAATCATTGCCTACCAGAACGTAAACAAAAAAATAGAAATTTTAGGGAAAAGTCATAATAACTTTGTAATCTTACGTTTTATACACATGCATTACTCATAGTTTTTGATAGAAAATGAAAAATTATTTCACATAGGATAAAAAAATACAGGGTGGTCCATTTAAGTTAAGTGAGTTTTTGTTATTTGAAAAATATAAAATTAGAATCCTTTTCCTAAACACCCTGTGCAAAATATCAAAATCCTACACAATGCAAATGAAAGCCCTAAAAGTCAAAATAAATCGATATAAATTTGTGTTGCTGAAAGTAAGAGGTATCCGTGTTTTTAGTTGTTTATATATAATATTTTTCTTAAAATCACGATTTTCTCATAATTGGTAAGAGATAGATATAGGGAACGTTGAATAAAGTTGACAGTGCAAATAATTTAAACAAATAGATCTTATCAATCTACATATGTCACCAAAAAATTAAGCTGATATCTTGTACCGTTTAGGCACAAGAGAGCGAGAGAATAGTCGTGGGTCACCCTGTATAAAAACCTTTGAAGGACGAAGAAAAAATATTTTACGGATTTTGGAAGAAAAAAAATTGAAAAAACTACAGAATAATTCCAAAAAAATACTGATAGACTTAAAATTCGATACAGACAAGTAAAGAAAATATAAGGAATTTTTGGCGGAGTCACAATCAATGAAAATATTTATTTCACGAGTAAAACAGCAAGGTTTTTGAAAAAACTTAGTGAAAACTGTATAATAAAAATGTGAAATACTTAAAATTCGGTATAGACAGGTAAAGTGACCAGAAAAAACATTTGACTGACTCAAAATGGACGAAAAAAGTTACGTATCATATTTGGACGGAAAAAGAAATTTTTATAATTTCAAAGATTTGATCCGTCTCCTACTTTAGATACTCCACTTCGGACAAAATTTATGACTCAATATATTAAAATTGACTCGTCAACCGACATAATTTGAATCGACCCTTCTCCGTGGTATCGCAGGAAAGACATAACCTCTCGCCTGCTAGTTCATCTAGATGGCGATGGCACGGGCGTGTCAGCAGGATTATGTCGCAGGATTATGATCGGCACAGCGTGTGCCGCCATTTACATGTGAATCATGACGCCAGTTGGCAGCCAACGTAACGTTACTGCTTGTGACTTGTGATTTCAAGTTGGCCTGGAGAATTTTAATAGTCGCGTTCCCAAACAGGGATGTCACTTTTAAATATTTCTCGAAGGGATCTATTTGCAAAAAAATCTTTTAACCAAAATGTGAACTGAACTACAAAGGACCCAACAGTTTTTAAAGGGGAATTGGGTTTCACTCAATCTCGCTCAAACCTGTTGAAAAGTATCGGTCATATCGTTCTCATTAAATGTAAGGGATGCTATTGGTTGCTCAATGTCTAACAATTACAAAGCTTCAGCTTCAAATAATATTTGTATCTTTTGTGAGTTTCTCAAGTGGCATCAGAAAATCAATCGGAACTTTCTTCAAAAGAAAATTGTTCCGGCTGTATATGTATTACCGGGAAATGTAAATTTGAGGAGACCACATTTTCCATGAGGAAAATGCTGGATTCTGCGCAAAATTTTAACGAGAAATTTCAATGCTATTAGTAATTTCTAAGCCACTCAAATATATCCTATTATATGCAATATTCAATATTTTTAAGCACAAAAGCACTTGCAGGCGCGAATGTAGGGGGGGTCACGGTGGTTATGACCCCCATCCCCTAAAGCACGAACATTTTAATTAATAGTTAAAGTAAATAATTTAAAAAAACAAATTTAAGAAATTGAACAAGAATTTAAATTCTAATATGATTAAAATCACCTTAGTTATCAATTAATAACTAGGTATTGTATTCTAAATGTCTGATGTGAATTTAAACTTGGCATCATCAGGAGTTGATTAACGCAATTTGGTTCACTACCCTCTCACCATTTATTAATGTTGAAAATTTAAGTGTATCTCAGGAGGCTATGATAATTTGCCCTTTTTGTTTGTTTGGAATTGTTTAGGTATATAATTTTACTTTTCGTTTCCCGTTGTTATTATTTGTTTGTGTTTAGTACAGTATTTTGACCACATTTGTCAGTTGCTGTTCGTCAACATCTTCATGCCACTTACGAAAATAGGTGGATAGGAAGCGGGAGCGGGAGCCTCATGCATGGCTACCTAGATCGCCAGACTATAACCCTGTCGACTATTCCATATGGGATCGATTGAAAGAAATATGATCCCTTAACACTCAGGAAGTCCATTAGACAATTGATGTTCCGACAAAGAAGATGTATAGAAGCTGGTGGATTTCATTTCGAAAATCTGCTATAAATGTCAACGATTTTCTTTTTGGTTTTCGTTATGTCGTTTTAGTATTTTGTGCCTTATTATTATTATTATTATTATTATTATCTACTCTTGTGTATTTTCAATTTTTTTAAAAATGTAAATAAATTCGTTCATTTTGAATGTTTTATTTTCTTTTCTTTGATTTTAAAGAGATCAAACTGTATTTTTCTTTCGAAACAAAATTTTGAGAATTCGATAAAATGACAATATCGATAAATCACTAAAGAAATATTATACATGGCGATGTTTTAGTATTACTCAAAAGAGCTTGTAACGTTTGAAAGCCGATTATGGAAATTAACTAAATCGGTCGTACTATTAAAAATATAGCACGAGCTGTGGTGGTATTAGTAGTTAAAAATTAAATTTTTGTACAAAAAATTAAATTTTTACAGGAAAAGTTATAGGAAAGTTATAGTTTTTGACCAACAATGTGCACATTCCTTCGATCATTGCTCTTTTTGTCTATTACAAGTTTATCGACTCATCGACATATGGATCATTTTGCTAAACTTTTAATTTATAGTCAAATTTGTTTTTTATTAGAAATTGTGTAATCGTGTGGGGAAAAAATAAATACGCCATTTTTGTGGTATATTTGTGTACTTTGTAAAACCATTATTAGAGTTTTCAAAAACCATATACAGGGTGAAATTTTTATATGAACCAAACAAACTAATTTTTTTAAGCCTGGACCTATTTTTTTTGGGGTTGAGTTTACGATCTGAATCAAAAAAGTATTTTTCTATGTTCAGTTATACCCATACTCTCCCCCTCCCCTACCATCATAAAAATAACTTTGTGACCCCCCTCCTCCCAACGGAAGTGTGGATCTGCCCCTGAGCACTTGTGCTAATATTAGGACGAAACCAGATTTTTGAATTCAATATTTTATTACATAAACACCAATATGGTTTTCTAAAAAAACAGCTGTTAAAAAGATAATCCTAAAGCATTGAAATTGATGACCACACTTTTGTTTCTTTGTGTAATCATAAGAATGCTTTGACTATGTGAATCACTCAGTTTTTCTACAGGAACCTGAACGTTTCGGTATCAGATGTAAGGTACCAAGTTTCTATAAAATAACTTAAAATCTAATTCGATAATGGGGTAATAAATAGTATATTGTGTCCCAAGCGCAGAAAATGAGCTTTAGCAGCCCGAGGCTATTAGCTGCATGAGCGAGCGAAGCGAAGCGAGGGCAGCTATAATAGCTAAGGGCTGCGAAAGCGTTTTCTGCATGTGTGACACACAGCTGTTTTTCGCCTACAAAAAAAAATAGGAAAATGTAACAAAAATCTTTAATTTTATAGATACAGACATAATTTAATGAGCAACTTAAGTAATAAAAATGTACCAATTTATTTATTATATATTATTTCCAGTTATTAAACAATTCATAGAACTTTTCGTACCATAGCGCGTTGTCTTGTTAAGTAACAAATTTAGAGAAACATTATAAGCAAGTCTGGTGGAGTATTCGTAAATTCTTCATCGCTGCCTGAATTACTATTCATTTTCACTAATTCACATAATCACAATTATTCACAATCAGAACGTATTTTTATTTTAAAGTTTAATTCTCTTGATTCTATACTGCCGTTTAATGAAAATGTATGTGAAATGTCAAAGTCAAAGGTGCGTTGATAATGAAAATCGTTTTTTTTTTATTTTTGCGGCCCAAGGCCCGGAAATATTACTTTCGGTCTGATTTTTAGGGTTGATATGATTCATTTTTAGACATGGTAGGCGAAAAATAAATATTATGCATGATATTATGTACAATTTGTTTCACAATGTAGGCTAGGAAACCAAACATCTCAACTTTAATGTTCCATGAGAAAAGATTAATAGAAATCCATACCCTAATAAATTCATATCGTTTGCCCTAAATTTCATCTGTCATTCATAACGTCGCAGTGGGCGAGAAGAAACACCTCTGGCAACCATCGAGTCACGTGTTCGGGCCATTACTGGGCCATTATTCACACGGCGGCCGCCGTTTAGACCATAATTTTGATAGTTATGAGTCTTAACTTTATTACTGCGGGCGATGGCAGGAAAGGAAACCTTGCCTTTGCGGCCCCATGGGTTAACCAGCCTGGCTCGCCAAAGGAAAAGGGTTTAAGAGAAATATGGTATATTGCAGGGACAATGGCGGTAGTAAATATTTTGTGATTTATTGATGTTACGAATGTTAACATTGGTAAGAAGGCCGCACGTCTAGGAAATGTACAATTTAAACTTTTGTCACTCCGTTTCAATAGTTAATTGTATTTGTTAAATTTTCGCAAAACTTAATTAATTAACCGAAAGCGGATCACCGTTGTTAGATTACAGAATTTTTAAATGACCACTATTCTTAAAAAGGGAGATAGAAGAGTTTTTTAAATGATACAGAATCTTTAAGTAATCTTCTATATTCACTGTTTCTACAATAATATGGAACTTTTCTATCTAAAAAACTAAATTTTCCCTTTTATCCAGTCGAAGTATTGTCACCTACCCGGACTAAACATTTTGTCCGTTTCGATAATAGATGTCGATTATTCTTTCAAAATGGACACTTAGAGCTAATTTTTAATATCGTACGATTTTTATTAAAAAAAAAATTGGAAATTTCGGCGAAAACTTCACACCTAACATTTTCGACCAATTAAAAGAGTTTATTTTGTATAGCAACTAAAAAAATTTCCGAAAATTTTTGTCTCCTCCTTGGGGGAAGGAGCATGAAATTACACTGGAAATTTTTTGACGTTTATAGGTAAAGTGGTATTTCCATTTAAATTCAGATTATGTCGAATTTATTCTATAAGGTTTCGATGATACATTTTAATTTCACTTGACTTCATTACAAAACTTGCATAAAACATATTTCGCAAATCGCTCCATTGTTATAAACTCTACAAGACAACGAATTTATTTAGACAATTTATACTCAGGTAACGTCAAAACTTGCTTAACTAATTTATATTATTATTTTTTTAAATACCTATTTCATTATTTTCTACCAATCAGTAATAATTGAAGCTCTAGTGGTATTATAAGTGAAAATTCAGCTATGTAGGCTATTGAACGTCTGTATTTTTACATTTTTTTCGATTTTTATATTTTTATTTTAGCTGAACCCCATTAATAAATAATATTTGTAGGAAATTGCGATAATGCCAATCGCTTTTTCAATCAAAATATTAAGTTCATTTCCTCTTTCCAATTTTTTGAAGGATGTCCCATAGTTAAATATCATTTTAACTAAATCGTTACAAATTATGAAAATATTTGATCAACTTTTTTGTGAATTTACTTTTTAACACTATATGTTGTGATGTTGTTGATTTTATGACGAATCCTTTCTTTTAACTCCTCAATTATGGCTGGATGATAAATGTAAACACGACTTTTGAGGTACCCCATAAAAAAATCTTCATTATTGGTTACCATTTTTGTATAAACTAGTTTTTTAGTTTCATTTTCCCTCTTCTATTAATTTCTAAAACCTTATTAATGCTTTTTTTTAGATTTTATTTATCTTTCAATTTTGTAGTTGTTTATGTATGAAAATCTTTGATTAATGTTTTCATTTTTTCTGTTTTTAATTATCATTTATTTAGCCTTTTTATTAAGTAAACATTCTTCCCTAGCTCTGCAATTCCATCATTTTATTCAAAACATTCTCGTTCTTCCCATATTTTTAGATATAGCGACATTACTGCGGCTTTTCGCCTTTTCTATTTTCTTTAGCGTTTGGTTTAGATCTTTGATTTTTTGCTTTAAACTTAGATTTTTTTTCTTAATGTACAGGGTTATTTATTATAAATTACCCACCCCCTATCATCGTTATTATTGCCTACAGAAAAAAAGTTTTAAATAAAAGTTGTGTGGTTATGACTGAATTTTGGTAAAATGCTCTCAAAAGTAGAGTAGCGTGCAGATTTCAGGGAATACAACAAAATAATATATTTTTTAAATGGAATACCCTGTATATTATTAAATTTTTAAAATGATCTTTTTTTCCTGATTTCAAAAATATATCATATGTTACCACTACCATATACCGTTTTTGAGTTATTAAACGTCGAATATCTTAATTAAACTAGTTACTCTTAATATGGAAAAGTTAATATGATTAAAGTGAGCTGTGAAAATGACAACTATTATGTTTAATAAGTGTCATTTCTGTAATGAAATAGTCAAAATGGTGTCGACAGTGAGGAAGAAAAAGTTCAAATATTTACTTGTTATATACAAAATAACAAAGAAACGTGCTGTAAAAAGAAAACGGCCAACGCCATCAGAAAATACGTTCAAAAATATTTACCGAACTGTGAATAATACCTCTAGTTTTAGTAGAAGAAAGCGTGTAGTTCTAGCAAATCAGGAAGAGCAGCTAGATATACTGCTTCATCCATATTTACTCGCGAATAGACTTTTTTGAAATATTCTATTATTTTTTTAGAAAATTTTGAGTGTAGTATAAATAACGTAGTCGATCATTTAGGTAAAAGTTCTTCCGAAATCCAATAATAACTACAGACCATACAAAATTTTACCCGTACAAGTTTTAACAGATGCTCATAAAAGGAAAAGGCTGGACTTTTGCAGTCAGATGATTCAACAGTTGGATGAAGATCCCGATTTTTTTACTAAAATATTATGGACTGAGGAATCATCCTTTTCTACGGCAGAAGTTTTTATAGGAAAAACCGAAGGTCATGGGAAAACAGAAAAAGATTGGTAAAGCAAATAAAAAAATAAGGAAGAAAAGCTGTTAGTGTTTGATGCGGAATTTTCAGAAATAAAATTGTTGGGCCTATATTTTACGATTATACTTCAACTGGAGTTACCTATATGGAAATAATTATACCAGAAGCAGAAAATATTCTTATACAGAATTTTCCCGAAGCCTAACTTGATGATATGATTTGGATACATGATGGGGCAACTCCGCATAGTGTCCTAGCCGTTCGAGATCATTTGGATAATGTATTCCCAACATGGATAGGGAAGAATAGAACAATTAAGTGACCACCTAATAGTCCGGATTTGACCCCTATGGATTCATTTTTTTGGGGATTTCTAAAAGACATTGTCAATGGTAATAATAATAGTATTCAAGTCATTAAAGACAGGATTCGACTTGAAATAAACAATCTTGATGTAAATAATGAAGCCATTCCGTGTGTAATTATAAATATAAGACGACGTTATCTCAATTATGCATTGATCATAATGGTGGACACATCGGACATCTTTTATGAGTTATCATTTATTTATATTTCCGAAATAAATCTATTTTGTTTGAATATTTGAACTTTTTCTTCCTCATTATCCTCATTATCATATATTTCATTACAGAATTGACACTTATTAAACATAATAGTTGTCATTTTCACAGCTCACTTTCATCATATTAACTTTTCCATATTAAGAGTAACTAGTTTAATTAAGAAATTCGACGTTTAATAACTCAAAAACGGTATATATTTTTGAAATCAGGAAAAAAGGATCATTCCAAAAATTTAATAATATACAGGGTATCCCATTTAACAAAATATATTATTTTGTTGTATTCCCTGAAATCTGCACGAGAGAATCTTACCAAAATTCAGTCATAACTACACAACTTTCCTCAAAAACTTTTTTTTCTATAGGCAATAATAACGATGGTAAGGGGTGGGTAATTTATAATGAATAACCCTGTACCTATTATTTTCTTTTCTTATCTCTTTTATTAGGTACTCCTCTACATAATTAATATCGTTTTCTCATCATAAATTTAAAATTACAAAATTTACCATACAGTTTTATTTTCTCCAAAAAGCATCTAATTACGAAAAATGTAAAAAAAAACAAACCCAAACAAATTAAAACCAATTCAGCCGACATTATCCGAATATCTGCAACGATCGAAAATCCCAATAAAAGCTCCTGGGGGGGTCATAAGTTGTGGTGTAGCGATTTTATCCTGGCCCTGGCGTAATTCGAAAAACAATAGAAAAGCTTTAGGACAAATTTAGCGGTCGCCAAAAACCGTATTTTTGCGCCATGTTGGACAAATTGACGGGACCTTTTCCAATAAAAGTGCTGGAATCCTCGAATCGACACCGACGCAAGTGCTGCCAATATCGTTGTTAGTCGGTCGGAGCTGACACTATAAAAGCCTGCTAATAGTTTTCAATTAGTTTTGAACGAGTATGGACTGATTTTATTGAGCTTTGACGATGTCCTCTTTAATGGAAATTGCCGTGTACAATTCGAGATACTATCGTTTTACATATTTTTTTGTTTATACAAAAAAAAGTAAAACTGAATGGTGCAGTGTTTGCCAAATTAAAATTTGGTGACAAGTGGGCGGGTGGATGAACGGTTCTGATAAAAACAATATCGACCGATATTTCTTGAGCGGCAATTCTGCCTCGATCTTCCAATTCTTCTAAAAATCGAGGTAGGTTCTTAGAAACCATTGATTTTTAAATAATCTCCAAAGAAAATAATAAATGATAATAAACTAGATAACAGTGGCGGCGTCTACTTGCCCCCTTCTCATTTTTGCGGAAACATTTGGTTCCGATATACCGCACAATAACTGAAAAATAAGACCAAAAAATTCAAAAAGGCACTTCCAGCGAGGCCGAGGATAGCGAGGAAGAAGATGAAGAAGGGGAAGAAGAAGAAGAGTTTGAAGAATAAAAAGTACTATTTATTATTTAAATAAAGTATTGTTTTCATAATTTGTGATTTTTCACTTTCTCCATTACCTTTCCCCGCAGAGCCACCCCGAGCGCCCCCGGGTAATTCTAATGCCAGAATTGAATTCGGCATCCCCGTAAACCCCCGAGTAACGATTTTCGAGTGATTTTTCCGAGTTTCCAGTCGTTCTTATAATGTTGCAAGTAATTATGCAATTGCACCAGAATGCATTTTTCGAAAAATGGCATAACCACACCATATAGACTTTTTTCCTGGGTGCTTTCTGAACACAATGCAGAAAATCGCATCTCGATATCTGCTGTCCCTAAAAATTTCCGATTTATTTCCTAACTTCCCTGGACTATTTTTATGGTTGGAAGATAAACGCTTCTACTGTCTCTGGTTTTGTTTTGACTTTTTTCCAATTTTCTAAAAAATTTTGGTATTTCTTAACGGCCTTTGATTGGATATGTGCGCGTCTGTTGTGCATAATTAGATCGTCATTGGGTTTATTCCCTTAAAAGGATAATTTCTCTAGATATGGACTTTTTTGCTTGTTGAAGATGTGATTAAAAAACTAGATCTTACTTTTTTCAAATTATAACTTATCTCAAAACTAAAGATTTTCTTCAATTGGGGAAGGAACTGTTAGTTGGGAAACTAATATATAGCCGGTATCTTCTTATCAAACCATAATGAAACTGAACTTATAACTTCTCTAAACATCATCTGGACAAATCTTCTCCATGTTTTTAAGATTTCTGGACATTTCCAAACATTTCTAATACTTCTGAACATCTCTTAAACATTTCTAAGCCTTCAAAGACTTCATAACATTTCTAAGACTTCAGTGCTAAGAATAGATTTCCAAACTTTAGTGGGAAATAGGACAAACTAATAAAATGAGATAAAACAAATATATTTTAACAGAAATTAAAGATATTTTCAATTAGCTGAAAACGTGTTAACCCGTACAAAAAAACTAAGGCGTATGTACAAAAATAAATCTCGGTATAAAAGGAAACTAAGTCACGAAAAATTAAATAGAAATCATTAGATTCCCTGTTTTCCTTCTAGTTTTTCGCTTAAGGCCCCTATGTACCTGGAGGTTAAGACGTCATCACCTGGAGTTCCCTGTAAACTCATCAAAAATCGATCGAATCTCCCAGTTTTGACATCGAAATCGACGTCCGGAGGAGTTTTACTGAAATTTTGTCGTCAAACAGTCTAACATTGCTTTAATGAATACTAGTCAATATATTATTAATAAAGCAAGTTTTCCATAATAGTGTTTCGATCGATTTGGTAAGTAATTTCAGTAAAACTCCAGGAGATGACCATTTTAGCCTGGTCGCGTGCACCAGGACCTCCGGAGGACGATGCGAATGTCCGATCTGGGACGAGAGGCCCGAAAAATCCCCGTGTGAAGGGGTTGGATCGATTTGATAAGTAATTTCAGTAAAACTCCATGTGTTTAGCCAGGCAGCGTGCACCAGGTCCTCCGAAGGACGTTTTCGATGTCAGAACTGGGACTAGCGACCCGAAAAACCCCCGGGTAAAGAAATTCGATCGATTTTTGATGAGTTTATAGGGAACGCCAGGTGATGACGTTCCTGGCGCCGTCCTGACCTCCAAGTACACCGGTGACTCATTTGGCCATCATATTCAGGTTAAAAGCGACCCAAAACACCCCCGGGTACTGAAATTCGTATGGTTCGGATGTTTTCTGTGCAAGATATGATTTTTTTCTTCAACACTTGGAAAGAAGAATGCACTTCTTGATGCAGAGGTGCTATTTCAAAAAAGTACATAACGAAGCGAATGCAAAAAAAACCCCATCTCAATCCAACTTACTGCAGCAAATTCCACATTTTTCTGCCATATTTTCTCGCCTACGAAGGCAGAAACGAGAATCATAGAATTGAACCAATTAATAAAAGAATTTCAACAAGCTTTCAAAACCCTCTAAGTATCCGGATGCGCAAGCAAAAGAACATTCGGGTTGAATCCACAACATGAGTCTCTTGAAGAAGCAAGATGTATATTATGTTTCGTGTTTTTAATTTTTCCTCTTTTAGTAACTTAATAAAGTTACAAAAGTGATAAAATAATATAAAATTTTATAAACACATATTTCATCCAAACCTTCCAACAAAGAAATTAATTACACTTTGTAGCAAAATTTTTCTTAATATCAGCACAACCCGTCCAGATTCCCATCAATCCTGCGCCGTTATAGACCCAGCTCACATAAAAATATCTACTTAAAGACTTTAATGCACTGCAATATCCCATGATATAATCCTATAAATACTTTCATTCTCAGGTAATTCGGGCTGGCCGTAAATTTTGTTCAGCATTTGAGCTTTAATAATGTTTGACAGTAATAACATCCCTCCCTAGTCAATAGTCGAACATTATCTAATACCGACATGACCTCATGGTGTGTAACACCGTCATTACCCATTGTTTGGGCAAGTTGGGGGCCTTACGACGCCTCGGGCTCTTTATGCGATGATCCGAGTTGGCGCTGGAGACCTTGAATCGCCGGATTTACATGTGTTGGTATAAACTCTCGGTTTATTAGTTTTTGTCTATTCCTATTGCAGACTCAATACTTGCGCAAATAGGTAATAAATAAACGAGAAAATTCAGCACAATAAATGGGTTTATATTATCGTTGATTCCTAAGGTTACCGATTTCAAATTCCGAGAATTTATATTTTTCGCGGATTTCTCTAAAGCAATGTACAGAGACCCTGTAACAGGCTGTCCTTGAATTATAATGCATTAAATTAAGAGTGGATAGATTGGGTCAATCAAACATTATTTTTTTCTGTGTACATTTTTTTTCTGAAATTTTGACCAGGGACGTTTTTTTCATTTCGATTGTCCATTTATGCTGAATTTCAACTTCCCCATTTTTTTCTAGATTTAATAAGTAATAAAATTCATAAAATTTAGCGTAGTGAAATAATCGATTGAAACAAATTCTTGTAAACCTTAGAAATAACGTATCAATACATGTGGTTTCTAGTGCAAAACTAACAACGATATATTTACTTCTTTCCCCATAAACATACACTTTTATTTCCCCATACTTTTTTTTGAGACAATAGGGATTAAGTGTATCGTACATAATATTTGTAGTATATGATTTTTTAGATACCAAATAAAGGGTTGAACTATTCAGGTGTCCCTTTTTACACAAAGTAGAGGCTGAATACGTAAAAATTGGTAAAACACCTGCATACGTTTGTTTTATCTTATCATTTATGAATTAATTATTGCAACAAGTGTCTTCAAAGGACTCTGAAACCGTTTATTGAACAAATATTGAATTGATTTTAGTTGCTATTCGAAGATTTGATTAAAACTATGTTTCCAAAATATTAGTAGATTTTTCTACGCATATGATCTTCATCAAGAGCTGCATAGTTTTTGCTGGTGTATTTTCAAAAGTAAAGAATTGATTTTATCTATAATAACGGCGATACATTGCCACTACAAAATCCTGTTATATCCCTAACATTCTTTTATTTATTAGTTACTTAATCTTCACATCTTTTACCTGTTTGGATGTTGAGGTTCGGAGCATCATCTTTTAAAACTACTATCTTTTTCCATTCACTTAACAACCTAGTTGGTTCCACTTTTTGTCAAATATTTACTACACTTATACAGTTGTAAAAAAAACAAAGATCAAAAGATTAGACAGATCTGGAGGAAAAAATTTAACGAGGAGTTCCAAAAACTGTAAAGAAAAAGAAGAAGAAAAGAAAAATTAAGAAGACCCGAGTGAATTTTCCTCAATGTTATCAAAGACGTAATTTATCTACACCAACGGGAACTTTACAGAAGATACTCGCTCTAGCAAAATACGGAGGAACTTAAAGAAAAAAATTTGCCTCTTGAACCGAATATTGTATATTTCTTCTGAAAGCGTCTCACCAACCCTGGAAGTCATTAAATCGACCATTAAAGAACTCTAAAGAACAACAAAGCTTCTGGCATCTGACATCTTCATCATCAATCCCAAGGGATTATGGCTTACTCACAAAGAGCTGTATTGATTCCTATTGACGAGATGGATTACTCCTCATATGCACAGTGCGTTTATAAGCTTTTATCTGTCCTAGCCTCTTTTGTTATGGTTTTCCATTTTTTTTTGTCTCTGCATTTTATTTTCCAGTCTCTGATTTTCAATGCTTTTATATTTTCCTCTACTTGAGCTTTTCCTCTTGCTCTTGTCTTTAATGGAACCCATGTCGTAATTCTCTTTAAGGTTTCTGTTGGTGCTCTTATCATAATGTGTTCCATCCATTCCAATCTCCTTACTTTTATATATCGGACTATTTCCTTTTCTACTTCTATGTCTCTTTTTAATTTTCTTTCTCCATCTTATGTTATATTTGGTCCAAGTATTGTTTTCAGTATTTTCCTTTCTATTGTTGTTCTTCTTTTTTGTTTATAGTTGTTGTTTGTAGGGCGTAAGTTATGATTAGTCTGATCAAAGTCTTGTAGATATGTAGATATCCAAAAAGAAACCGGACAAAGTTTTTAATAGAGAGAATTTAAAAAAAACAAAGTTGAAACATCGATTTTAGAATGCAGAGCATAAGTACACTCGAAACCAGTGATGAAAGGAAAGAAGAGTCCAGTAAAATACCGACAGAAATTGGACAAGGAAGAAAGCTCTTAAAAATAAACTCAGTTGAGAAGAAGAAAAAATGGTTTTTAAAATAGTTTTAAACAAAATAATTTATTTCAGTAAAGAGACAATAAAAAAACTTGTCGCTGATCGCCGCGATGATTTTAACAAAATTTTAATTTTTTTAAAGAATATTAGAAATATAAATTCCTTTCTACGTTACTAATAATGGTGATAATTTGGCGTTATAAATCTTTTTACTACAGCGACAATGGAAAAGTGCTTTGCAAACGAGAGATCTATTGAATGGTGACTTTAAAATTTATTCTGTGGGGTGCAAATGAGCCTATCAATTATTTACCCTTTGACGGCGTATATTTTCAACTTGACGTAACACTAACAAAATATTTTAGTGACTGCACCCCTATGGATGTAAAATTAAGGTGCATATGTGGTTTTATATGAGTATAATATCAACCAGTTCAACTGGAAAACTGACACTAAATTTGGAAATTGTTGTATTCTAGATCTTTTATTATTGGGGGAAATATGTAAAAATATATAGGAAACAAATATGATGCTCATGAGGGAAATAAATTAAGAATGAAATTGCATAAACCATCCCCGGTAGCTTACAACCCAAAATGTTTTTTAGAATTTTAACTTTGCCTTAAGAAACATCTATACAGATCTTGTAATGAAACTAATTTGATTCACGTCAGGATTAGTGGAGTGAAATTAGAATTTTATAGATAAGTCAATTTTTTTTCTTTAGCTTCTTCAGATGGGCCTTTAAATCGGATAAATAAACTCATTGGGGTTTGTTAGAAATATCAACTAAACAGAATTATGCTTGACAGTGTTGCCATCTTTAAATTAAAATAATATAAACGATAATTCCGCTCTTATGTAAAAAATGTCATGAAACTTCAAAAATCGTCAATTTTTTTAATTTTTTCGATTTTATACATAAAGAGCAGCTTGTAAAAAAATTTGGGCTGAAGCTTCGCGAGATATGTGCCAAAAACGGGATTTTTGGTGTTTTTCGAGTGGATTGCTTCACTTTTTTTAAATATCTCCGGCTCTAAGAGTCGTGCAAAAATAAAAAAAATTCAAATGAGCGTGATCCGTATAGTAGGGTTTTTAACCTCAAAAAACGAATTCGCGCACATTATTTTTTTTACTGAATTGGCAATAGATAATTTAGGGAATAGTAAAAACAAATCTTACTTTAGAACCTGAAATATTTTTTTTATTTTTTTATACATTTTTTAGACTGAAATACAGTTTTTCTACGAGAATCAAGCATAAATATCGCGATAAAAAAATTGGAAAAAAATTAAAATCGTTTTTTTATTATTCCCTAAATTGGGCACTTTAAATAATGAAATAAAATGTTGGATTTTCTTAGACAAAAGTACACACAAAATCCTTCTTTTAAGATAAACAATTTTTCTCTACTATTCTTTTTCCAAAAATGGCGGCCATTTTAATTTTTGGCCGGACAAATACATTTTTTTTTTCAATGATAATTCCCGACATAAAAATACATATTTACTCCAATTTTTAAGAAAATTCGAGGATTCTTTGGTTATTTATTGCCAATTCAGTAACAAAAATAATGTGCGCGAATTCGTTTTTTGAGGTTAGGATGCATGTTTAAAAACCCTACTATACGGATCGATACTCTACTTCATCACGGTCATTTTAATATTTTTTTTATTTTTCCACGAGTTTTGGAGACGGAGATATTTAAAAAAAAGTGAAGCAATTCACTCGAAAAATACCAAAAATTCCGTTTTTGGCACACATTTCGCGAAGTTCCAGCCCAAATTTATTGAAAATTTTTTACAAGCTTCTCTTTATGTATAAAATCGAAAAAATTAAAAAAAATTGAGTTAGCTCTTATATCCAGAATATTTTCGTCTAATTTCACTCCACTAGATTGCAATATAATAAATTGAATTGTTTAAACTGAAACTAAAAATATTTTGTTTTTAATTATTTTTGCAACAAAATTATTATTTCATATTCAAATTGCATCATAATTCTAAGAAAATTAAAGACAGAGTTTTTGTTTTTAACATTTTTTTTTCTTCTATATTTTGTCAGTATAAAATTAAATTTGCAAACAGTCTTTCAAGATTTCTTTGCCTTCGAATTAATGTTGCAAATTAAGAAATTCTCCTGTTAATCTTCTTTTATCTGAATCGGCCACAGATGGTTAGTTTTATGGCTAATAAAATTCCCGCTTTCAAACAATGTTGTCAAATTTTCTAATGTTTGCAGTAAATCTTAATCATATTTACTTTCGGACAATGACAGAGGATAGGATAAAATAAAACAAATATTGATTATTTTAACAAATTTATTTATACATATCGAAAAATTAACAAAAAACTTTACACTTAGCTATTTATTATATATATTCACAAATTATACAAGCTGGAATAACTTTTTATATTCAGCAAAAATTAAGGAATGATTTTTTTTACAATTATTAATCTTTTACCTCTTTTTATTATTTTTATGGGCCAACTCACCATACAGGGTGGTCCGAAATCATTTTTTATACAATACCTAAATTTAAAAAAAAAGAACTTTCATCTTCACCTATAATCATTAGATTCTTAGACGTTTGGACCCTAACAACTAGTTTGGATTATAATTCAGAGGTATTTTGATTTAAAACGAGAATACCTGAAGATACGCGGATGAAACGTTTGACTGAGAATCAAAACATTATCTGAGAATTAGTTACCAGCCAAACTTTTTAATTTTTTTAAATCAAAAAATTTTATTTTTTTTAAATATCATTTTATTTTTAAATATACGCTTGGTAAAATTTTGCTGGAAAAAAAAGATACAGAGTTTTACAGTTGGAATTACTTTTTTTTTTTGGAAATATTCAATAACTGTTTTACTAAAATTGGCTCAATTTTGGTAAAGGATTTTTTGAGTAAAAATATTTTCTTGCTGTACAACTTATTATTAATACTCCAACCTTTAAAAATTACTTCCAATTCTACCAATACTAATTCTTTTGAGATTTGAAAAATTCTTTAAATTGAAATTAGGTTCTGACCACCCTGTATTTTCCTCGCATGGTAGCTGTAACATATTCATGGGTATCACCTCTAATTTCCAATCGATAGATTTATTTTCTTATTTTTTTGTCAGATTTTAGGGTTCCATTGATTCTTCTCCACAAAAATAGGAATTTTGCATGGAGTATAGTCTGTCTATGGGATTGAGACCCGTTCCGTTATGGGGAAGATTTTGATGTGCCATGGGTGGTTGCATAAAAATGGGCCGTTGTTCGGATTCTACGTTACCGGGAAATCCCATGCCCATGTAGTTGTCTTCTCTTCTTTTATTGATATCCAAACCTGAAGAAAAGTTCAAAATTAAAGATACATACATCAACACAAACTTCCTTCTGAAAAAATTTATAAAACTAATTAAGATTTGGCTAAAATTAGAGTCCCCAAAAAGTTTTTATTTATATATAGAGTGTCCCAAAAAGTTTTATACAAATGGAGAAAAAGTTTATCTTACTTAATACAAATACAAATATTCTTGATAAAAAGTTCTTTATCCACTTGAAATCTATTATCGAGCACCAATTTTTTTTAAATATTAATTTTATATACAAAGTTACTCATTTGTGTGGAATTAGACAACAATCTCTAAACTTTAAAATATACAACAAAACTCTAATCTGTTATATACACATATGGAAGTTCCTCAAGGGTCAATCTTGGGGCCAATATTGTTTGTTTTATATGTCAAGAGTGTAGAATCCTTAATAGGTAATAGTCATTATGTTGCATACCCTGATGATTTTTCTGTGATCATTTCATCAAATAACAGTGACCCTCTCAGAAAAAATTAATATTTGGTAGGTAGATTCCCTTATGTTTTGGGGGTTCAAAAATATTTTTTCAAAATTTTTACTGTGTACCATTTGGAAATGGCGGCCATATCTGTTTTAGGCCGCACGCTATATTTCGCGTTTGCAGGCATCTACGATTTTTTTAAATGCAGCATTTTTATCGATCTTAGGGTTTGACTTAATTATCCAGTAATTTCCGATCCCTTTTTAAGTTCAATTCCCACAGAAAAAAATCATTCTTGTAAACACGAATTTTTTAATACATATTTCCTAATAAAAATATTTATTAATCTTTCAAAATTGAAAACAGGGAATGATAAGGCAGAATATAAACATATATTAACACAAAAGAAAAATGAAAAAAAAAAAGAATCCAATCCATCTCTAAAACTCGTAGCCTGGAGCCTCATAAAAATCTTATTACCGAAGTAATTTCTGAATTCGTACAGACGTTGCCCGTAATTTAATTTTTCCTATGCATGCCGCATTCTATTAAAGCCGCTTTGAGCCTATTAAGGTATTTATTTGAACAGAACGTACGTGCACCGCACTTTCTACAAAATTAAATTTTACATAAACAAAAAAAGAAGAACCAGCATCCGAGCGTATAGAAACTAATTTCAGAGGTACAAAATTAAATTTTCAGGAAAATTGGCATTAGAGGTTTCGGCTGGTTTAATTCCTTTTACCGCAATTTTGTATTAAGAGTGGATCCAGGGGGTCATGGGGGTAGGAGCCAACCAAATAGAAAAAAAATTAAATAGTACGCATCATTTCAACAAATTTTGTTTTTGAAATTTCTCAACTTTCACAAGAAAGGTATTTTTTGCGATTTGATCCCATAAAGGGATCAGAAATGACTGGATATTTATGTTTGATCGTTTTCCCTATAAAAATACATGAATAATGCGATACTTCCTCGCAATAATGCAGCACCCTGTAGAACGTCGTGAATTTTCAATATTATAACGAAAAAAATTAAAACTCCAGGATAAAAAAATTAATAGAGCTTTTCCAAAGCAAAAATGGGAGGAAAATTTTTAAAAAAATTAAAATTGCTGCCTAAATCATTATTACGGACAAAATTACATGAAAAATTGTCAATTTGAAAATAGTTAAATAGTCTAAAAGCGGATATTTTGACAATTTTTCTTATTTTTTTCATATAAAAATACAGGGTGAGTCACGGTAGACGCGATGGTCCATTGTGACTAAACGGTTAATATTTTGAAATTTTTGTTTATTCATGGATATCTGTGTTGATAAAGGCTACATTTTGAAATTATTTTGAATTATACAGGTTGGCCCAAAAAAGTGTGGCGTATCAAAGTTATATTACTTCTTATGGAAGACCCTATATTTTGTTGTATTTATAGATTATATGTTAAAAATAAGATAAACTTTCTTACGTATTCCCTATACCTTTTCGAGATATCCAATCCAATCCAATTTTATCTGAAAAAAATTAGACTAATAATTGAAAGCAATAATGTATTTAGAGTTGTTTAAAATTATACAGGGCGTCCAAAATGGGGCGATTCTCTAATGACATATTCAAACGACAATATCGTTCTTATTTTAAATAGGACACCCTGTATTTTATAATACTGTTATGTAGCAAATTCACTTACCTTTTAAAAATTATAAAGGTTTACTATGCCTAAATCTATTAATTTTGGAGTTATTTTTATTGTTGTTAAATTTTACATTATTTTTCCACCGTAATGCCAAAGTATAACACCCTGTATGATCAGATTCGACTATTGCAACATCATTTTTTGTTTAATATCTAATGATACATTTTTCAACAGTTCCAGAAACTTTTTCTTAAAAATTGCGAAAATTTCCTCCCATCTAAATGGCCATCCAAGAAACTTGGTTGCCTATAATTCCACCGTATACATTAATGTTCCACCGGTTCTGATGATCTCTTGTGTGGATTTGTGTATCTTAATAATGAAAGTTATGACGGGTAACTAATCCATTATTATGAAAAGTGGATTCATCTGTAATTTTTTCGGATCATCAAAAATAATGTAAAATTTAACAAAAATAAAAATAATAATAGTATTTTAAAACTAAAACTACTACTACATAATAGGAGTTTAAAATACAGGGAGTCCTATTTAAAATAAGAACGATATTGTCGTTTGAATATGTCATTTGAGGATCGCCCCATTTTGGACGCCCTGTATAATTTTAAACAACTCTAAGTATATTATTGCTTTCAATTATTAGTCTAATTCCTTTCAGTTAAAATTGGATTTGGCTGATTCCGTAGGTTTCCAAGTTATTGGTTTTCTTGTAAGTGCTTCCATTTTTAGAAATATCAAAATATCTCGAAAAGTAAAAAGCTTAGGTATAGGTAATACTTAAGAATCTATAAATTCAACAAAATATAGGGTCTTCCATAAGAAATAATATAACTTTGATACGCCATACTTTTTTGGGACAACCTGTCTAATTCAAAATAATTTTAAAATGTAGCCTTTATCAACCCACATATCCATGAATAAACAAAATTTTCAGAATATTAGCCGTTTAGCCACCATGGACCGTCGCGTCTTCCGTGACTCACCCTGTATAAAACTTCACACAAAGTGGCAATTTTGGATGAAAAATAAATGGCCATTCATGAAATTTGGACGAAAAATCATTTATTAATAAGGAAAGTTTAGGAAAATGTAAAAAAATGAACATGAAAAAAATCGTATCAAATTAACTTTATATCGATTTTTCTATTTTTTTCTTTTACAAAAAAAACTCCAAAATAAAAATCGTACGAAATGACTAATCCACGTAAAGGTGTAATTTTTGGATGAAAATCAATTGGTATTTTTCAAAAATTTAAAAAAAAAAACGAGTAAAAATGATTACTTGCTTTTGCAAATAAATAAGTAATTTTTAAAACTATTTCTGCCTAAGTACCTAAAAATAATATTAAATATAAAAAATTTACCTGTGAATACATGAAGAGGCAGGTTATTATTGCTTTTAAAAAACTGGCTATCATTTTCAAGTTCCTCCTTTATATGGATAAAATTATTGTTTGTTGAATTTTGTAAAATGGTTTCATCAGTAGTTCCCTCGGTATCACTACAACTATCGTTAAAAAATGGTGTTGAACGTGGACCTAAAAATAATAAAAAAGTATACAGAAACGTAAAAAAGAATATTTTTTACAATGAGTTCATATGATAGATATTGTATTATAATATTATAATAACTGTTTTATTTTTTTATATTTTCATTAGAATCATATTTTTTTCAAAACAAACGTTTCGCTAACAACGTCAGCATCCTCAAAAAATATATATTTGAGTAGCCTAGCGTTGATCGGATTTTATAATAAAAATTTTAAATCAAAAAAAGATTTCACATCACTTACTTTGTTCTTCTTCCTTGACAATTAATTTTTTCTCCTCATTTTCAGAGTCTTTTCCTCCTTTATTCTCCTGTTTTGCTTTTTTCTGCATCTTTTTCATCTTAGCCCTCTGATTTTGAAACCAAACCTGAAATTTTTAAACCTAATTCATGTCGATGTCACCAATTACCAATATAAAAAATAAAACTGTACCCTTTAGGTAAACTTCAGAAATTTAGACAAACTTCACAAATATTTACAATAGTTTTTGATGTTAATAAATTACTGCATTTACTTATTTATTTTTTAAATATAAATTTTGACGAACGAATTAATATACTATATTGTAGTAGTGCCATCTATTATGATGATTTTAAATACAACCGAAAAAAACAATTTTTATAACTTACTTGTACTATTCTTACACTCAATCCGGTATCTTTAGCTAAATTTTCTCTAACCTTTCGACAAGGTTTCGGACTAACTTCGAAAGATGCTTTAAAAGCTCTTCTTTGTTGGGTGGTTAAAATAGTCCTTGGTCTTTTTGGCCCCCTTCTACCATCGTGAGATCTACTGGAGGGTACCATGTCGTCGCAAATAAATTCACCTAAAACAATTGTTTATTAATACATTTATGCTCATCATTAAGTCTCTTTTTATTTCTTAATTAATGTTATTATATATAACAAATATAAGCGGACCAAGGAGAGAATCTTGTGGTATTCCCTATAAGTGTCTTACTCCGTAAGGAAAGACAGGACTTTTGGGATTTTGAAGTCAGTAGGTAAAGGGTCAAATTATTTCAAAAACCATACGAATAATTTACAACAAAATGGTTCGATTATGAATATTTTGTTTAGAACTAAAAGAATTTTTTAAAGTATTGAAAAGGTTTAATAATATGTATAAAAATGTGGTGACTAGAAAAACTATGTTACCATATCCAAATCCTTGCATCATCTCTACTTCTTTTTCGTAATCTGCCCTGCAAAATAGTTGTCCTTGTTTAATAACGTACAAGTCTCCTTTTTGTAATCTTATTCCACATACTACGCATACGAAGCATCTTAAATGAAAAATATTTTCGCTAGCCCTCATTACTAATTCTTCCGGAGAGACTCGTTCGGAACAACCTAGGCATTTTTTCACAAATAATCTGTAACAAAGTGATTTTTTTTGTTTAATAATTTATTTTCAATTTCAAATTCATTACAATTAAGAGTTTTGGGGATTTTTGTCCTAGTGCCTACTATATGTATAAATTCTCTTCCTTTCCAGGGCATGAAATAAAACTAGTGATTAGATGGTGCACAACAATTGTTCCTGCTATGTTTTGGGGATTTTGGGAGAAGGCTGTGGCCCCTTTTTGATCATATTAAGAGTTACCAATTATAGTGCGCAATGGCCTAGGGCAGCGTTTCCCTTTTTTGACCGAGGGCAGAAAACGTACCTGTGTGCGAGACTAGGCCGCGTAACGTCAGTAGCCCGTTCTAGACACCCATGATTTCGTTCACTAAAGAACCCTAAACTGTTTTACAAACACTTGCGTCATATAATTTTGATGCTGTGATGCGTCCAAATCGAAGTTCGTACGGGCTACTGACGTCACGCGGCCTAGTCTCGCGCACAGGTACGTTTTCTAGCCTCGCGCTGATCCTTGGTTTTATAATGGTTATAGCACGTAAATCTTAAAATTTGCACTAGAAATTTTTGTCTTCATTTTTTTAATCATAAAATCTCTCTATTTCATTTCAAATGAAAAAATGTCGAACCAGTCTATTATATTCATTTACTGAAATTTATTAAATGAAGTCAACTTTCTTTTACATATTTTGTGTGTGTGTGTGTTTGTCATCATAAAAAAGTTTCAAATTAGGAGGTAATGATGTTAATTTTATTCTCAAATTAGGTTCGACATCCAATCTGTTTCAATACACCATAGCTGAGAACGTAGCTTCACACGTATAAGTGGTGACAAAAGGCACCCTTGTTTATATTATTGCGTATATCTTATATTTATTTGTTGTGTTTTTTACAATTTTGTTCGCGACCCGGTAAAATTTTTCTGCGATCCGGTGCCGGGTCGCGACCCACACTTTAGGAATCTTTTGCCTAGGGAAACCACAGAAAATCTAAATCAGGCCTCTTTACAATGCGTTTGTTAAATTGTTTGAACTTATATCTAGGGACACATTTTCAAGGAGATCTTCAAGGCCTATTGGGAGGTCCCGTGGGGCACATCCCAACTCGTGCACAGTAATCCTTTAAAAGGTAAAAGTATAAAGGTCTCTATAATCCGTATGCCCAACTCTTACCCGTTTGAAAAATATACCTGAGTATCCAATCTAATGTAAATCTAGGAACTAATAAATTCATAGATTTAAATGCATGCGAATCATTTCATAGCCATTTGAATAGTTCCTTTTATAATTCACATCCCTCAGTATTTGATTTTGTTGACGTATTACTAAAAATTCAAGAAGAGAACTATATAGAATGTCGAAGTGAAACAAGATTTTCTAAAACCCCATTGATAATTTTAAAAATAAAAAAATAACGTTTAATTTTGATAAAATAATAACATGGTATAATAGTAAGTTAAATTTATTTTTTAGTAGTTTTATTTTGAGTATATATGAATATACCTTCAGTATATCTACTTTTCCAATATTTTTTGCAATATTTTAATTATTAAGAAATGAAACCCTTGGGCACAAGTTGGTCAGTTGGTTTTCTACCTGGTATTCGGTCGAGCACGAGTTGGTCAGTAATTTCTAGGAGAAGGTAAAGACGAGCACGTGTTGGGAATCGCCGGTCCTATGCGTCTTTGATGATCCGGTTTGATTGTGGGAAGTTGTTCTTCTTTGGTTTTCTGAATCCTGTTGGCGTATCTTGTTCTCCGAAGCTGAAAACGGGAAAGTATGGTGGTTTCATGAATTAGTCGTGGATGGAGGAAGTAGTAGGTTTTCCTGAGGATTCTTCTCTCAGTAACGAGGATGGCATGTTGTAGATGTTTGGGAATGGTGGAGTAGACTTGTATTCCAGGATCAATCCCATATATGTTTTGTAGAAGAAGTGACAGTAATTAAGTAATAAATCTAAACTTTGCCAGTGTATATTTGTGTATGATAAATGTATGTTTGTACTGTTCGAGAGCGTCGACTCAAATAACAACCCCCCGGACGCCTGATCTAAAATCTAGTAAACTATTTCATTCATTTTGATTTGCCCCATTGGCTATGCTGGGGATTGATCGTTAAATGATGACTTAAATTCCACTAAATATGATATATCTATCCTTAACGTATGCGTATGCGTTCCCGTTATGTGGAAAAATCGGAAAATGTCACCCGAGCACCCGAGCACTCTCCTCCTAAATTATTAAACAAAAAAAAGTATTCGCATTTACCAATGAAACTTCTTGTTTATAAGTACGACAAATTTTTAGTTTTTACTGCAAATTTACGAGTAATAAATTAGCATATGTTTTGCTTTTCTCAGAAGGTAGAAGTTTTTGATTTTTACGACTAATTAACGATATAAATTAACCAATTGATATTTTTAATTTTAAACATTTGATTTAAAATTGTTTTTTACGTCACGAACCTCCGAAAAAACGGGGTTTAACTAACTGAATACCTGACTGAGTAACTAAGTACTGATTATTGATCCTTTTTAGGTGTTAAGAAAATGTATAGAACAGTCAAATTTTACAAATATATTAGAAATACAAGCGGTCCCAGTACTGCACCTTGAGGAATAACGGTATTTCGAGATTATTTTGTAGAGAAACAGTGTTTGATTTTTATGAACATTTATTTAAATCTAAGATAATCACTTCTAAAAAAACAAAACACCCACGTACACCTTCTGGATTCAAATGTTTCCAAAAATAATAGAACCCTAAGTGTTAGATCTTCGTCAAGAGAGATAAAATTTGTCCGCATTTGTCACCCGCGCATTACCATAAAAAACCCATTGTACGCCGCTGAAAAACAAGCACTTAGACAGCCGACCCGTCGCGACGTCTAGCGTCGGTCGACGTCACACGTGCTACTTTTGCTCCGCTGCCACTATGCCCTAAACGATACCAACCGCAATATTATATATTAAAATATGCACCGTCGCCAAAATAGCGTTTAATGTGACACCATTAATATCATAAGGCGCGATTTTACATCTTCTTAAAGTGGAATATTTTACCCTTTTTAGTAAGAAGATGATATGTGGAATTTTATGTTCCGAGAGATTTCTATGTATAACGGAATAATCTAGAAACGTGAAACTTTGCATATATATTTTATAAGAGATGACTAAGTGCATAACCAAGCAAGTTTCTTAATTTTCCTTTTTAATACTCTTTTGGGTACTATATTTTACAAATACGCAGTGAAATTGAGGGGTGGAGTCTTCTTCACTCCCCTTCCCTCACAACAATTTACTGTTTTAACAAAAATTTTATTATCTGGAACTTTTTCCCTCTGTGACGAAAACAAAACTACTTACTTTAACACTTTTTTTTAACAAATTGGTTAAGATGTTTTTATATTCTTTGTGGTTAGTATTGGTGAAAAAAGCAAAAAACCGCCATATATGAAGGGACAGAATTTGAAATATTCTGTACAAAATGGGTTCAATTTGGATCAGCAGCAGTTTAGAAATTTGTGTGGAATATATAAAACTAGGTAGACTTCAAAGTGTTAAAAATAATTAATACAGTAATGCATTTCATCCCTCATTAAGGACAGTTATAGAAGGTTGGAAATCAAAATTTGAAAATTTTGTTGACAATCCGAACTCACAAATGTATAATTTTAAAAAAGCGTCTTTTCTAGGTTTGTAGGTATAATGCTTTTACATACATTGAATGGTCAATTTTAGAACGATCCAGTTTCTTAAAACACCCATTTTTCAATTGCCAGATCTTCCTTCGTATTAATCGTAGAAAAATAAAAAAATTATATTAATTGTTAGCTCAAGGCCATAAAATTAGTTTATATAAATTTTTACGTAATAATATCAGATTTTCGGTTATATTTAAAAAACTAGAAACGTACGATTTTTATGGTGAAAATCGTAATTTTTGTGCCCTATAACTCGGGATGGGTTTATTCTCATGAAAAACTGTATTTAACATTAATTCATTAACAAAGGATAATTTATCGATTGCGCAAGTTTATTTTCTTTTTTTCCCTCACTTTTTGATGAAAAAAACGCCACTATCGAAAGTTTTCTACTTCTGAACTAAACACCTTTCCTAACAATTTGCAATAAATTTCAAGTCGATCTGTTTAAAAAAGAACTTTATTAATACTAAATTATAATCACAAGGAGACTAGGAAAATACTTAATGTGACAATTTTTGTATTTTTTAGGCCGTTTCAATGAAAAATTAAGAGTTACAAAAAACTAAATAGTCGATCTTTTCCATTTCTTTCATCGTAAGAAAAATAAAAACGTACGAACATAAAAATCGAGCAAATTTTCGATAAACTTGTGGTAAAATGAATGAATTATTTTTAATTTTTAACTCAATTTTGCACCAAACCAAAGACACAAACAAAAACGTTATTAAATCTGATAAGATCAATTTGATATAGTAATTATACCACCAATATTGTTTATATCCCCTAATAAAGAATGAAGACACAATTTCGCCCTCGATCATCCCCCTTATGGTCTCTCCCTACAGCCCTTCGCGCATATATATCATAGTTAAAAAGCCGTAAGGGCGGAGATGTGCAATGTGGAACAGATCCGGCTCGAAGTCTGCAGAAATAATTCAGTCATTATCAGATGAATTACAGTTCGTTGAATAATATTTTTTTAAATAAGTGAACTGTATACTTTTTATTCAATAATTTTATTTAAACTTCAACGACATTTTAGCAGAATATTTATTATTAATAAATGTAAATCTAATACCGGCTTTTTAGGCTAAGAGATAAGATCTTTACAACTACTTGTAAATTGAACTGGAAAAATATTTTTAGCGGCAACTTTTGCTTCTTTAGAGTAGTTAAACATATCAAAATAGTTGTGATTGGGTAAAATTTTTGAACGGTTTGATTGGTTAACTGTGCTTGGCTTCTTTCGTTGTAAATTTTAAAGGTCAATCTTGTTATTGAAATATAAAAGACTGTTGTTAAGTCAGACACACCACCAGGTAATAATATTTAATCATGTATTACGTGAATTAGTTATTTACATATCGTCTCTCTAAAATAATTTAGAAATTTATAAAAGGTGATTAATGTTATAGAAAGATATCTTAAAAATTTACATTGAAAGAGATACGGTACAATATTTTTTTATAAAATTCCAGATTTTAAATTTTGCAATATGCCATGCACTATTGTCTACTACGTTTGGGTCAAGGAATATTGCAGTGGTGTTATTATTAAATAAAATTTTAGTTTGAGTTTTTTATTTTATCGTAAACTAAAAACCCTTTTTGATTTTTGGAAGTATGACTTTAAACCGGTTTAGCTCTGTAAACCGTGGAGCAAAAATCGACGATAGTATGTTATTTATTTATTTAGCCGTTTTTATATATATTTTAAATTTTCCTTCAGAGATAAAAATGATTATAAAAATGTTTGGAATCCGGTTCTGTTAAAAAAGAGACATGCCCCGTAGTCAGCACAGAGGCGTCACGTGTTCAGATCGGCCGATCATCTCATTTTTTTCCACCCTCGGTATACATGGGTTACAGGTGCAGATGATCTGATATAGCTGGGGTGGTTTGACTTAAAAAAAATGTAAGGGAAAATATGGAGCAATAAGTTAAAGGAACATGTTGAAGAAATCGGTAAATATTTTATATAGAGGGTGAAGATGAGTTCATATTAGAATAAAGTATATTTTAATAACATTAAAAAATTTTAAGGGTGTCAAAGGTGCCAAAGATACACGGTTATATTTTGTATTATAACTGTCGACAATAAAAATTTTCAGTATTTTAAAAAAATTCGAAAGAGCTCGGGCGCTGTTTTATCGACAAATTTCTTTGCGACTAAATTTTTCTTAACATTATTTTTATTGATAAAATTAAAGGAGAATTTGTGACATCTTCGTTTAAAAAAATAAATCAAGATATTTATAAGATTATAACAGAACATTTCAACATCATTTCTTAACTTTTCTATTCAGAAACAAAGATCAGAATGCCAGAACCAGAAAAATCTAAACATCCATTTTGTAACCGTCTCTTTAAAAAAATTAATCAAGTTAATAAAATGCGATCTTCAACAAACGAATTATATATCGTTTGTTTATTTATCTTACAAAAATTACAGATCTAGAGTTGCTACGTTTATAATAGTGAAGCAACAAAGACCGCAGAGTCAGAACTGCGAAAATATACGATAATATATATATATTTTTTTTTATTAATTCACATTTAATTCACAATCTACTTAACAACATAGTGAGTACTTAGTAAATTTGATGTTTGGTGTACGTCCATTGACGGTTCTCCAGTCTTCACCTAATCCCCGAGGTCTTCGAGCCAGGTCCTGTGAAGGCGTCTAGCTAGTGGTGGTTGGTACAATTCTCTTGATTTGACTGTCATTTGCGGAATGTCTTTCTTTGGCTTTATTAGCGTAAATGTGAATGGCACCTCTTACAAATGGAATTCCGAGGTCGTTATGGAGGGTTATGTTGGAGACGTACCATGGAGTGTTAGTTATCATTCTAAGTATTTTGGACTGGAAATTTTGTAGTATTTTGGTGTTGATAGGTTTACTACAACCCCAGAGTTCAATACCGTATGTCCAAATAGACTGTAAAATAATCTTGTAAATCAATATTTTATTCTCAAGTGAGACTTGAGACCTTCTTCCGAGTAGCCAATATATTTGTCTGACTTTTGTATTTAACTGTGTTCTTTTGGATTTTATGTGGTTTTTCCAAGTAAGCTTTTGGTCCAGATGAAGTCCTAGGTACTTTACTTCAAATTTTTGTGGAACTTGATTATTATTTATCTGGACTTGAGGGCATGCATGTCTCGTTGTTGTAAATATAACCTGTGTGGATTTGTCAGCATTAACTGTAATTTTTCAACGTTCTAGCCAGGTTTGCAGCAGTTGTAAATAATTCTGGAGTTTGATGGCAGCTCTATTGGGATCTGTATCTGATGTTAAAATTGCTGTATCATCAGCAAATGTGGCCATTAGGATATCTTTATTAGTAGGTATATCAGCAGTGAAAAGGAGATATAAAAAAGGACCAAAGACACTACCTTGAGGAACTCCATATTGGATAGGATTATAATTTGAAGTTGAGGAATTAACTTTGACTTGGAAAAATCGATCGTTGATGTAGGATTTGAGGATAAGGTATATCGTCGTTGCAGAGTGAAAACCACGTATGTTCGAAAAGGTAAATTTTACAGGAGGCAATAAAAACCGATTTACTTATGATACGTTAGCAATGTAACCGTGTTTATCAAGTAGACTATTAGATGGTGTTATAGGTCTTTTTAAATTAAAACGTTTCGTGAGGAAGTGCGCTACGAGTTTTTCAAGCTTATTAAGCAATAAAACTATTTTCATAAAAAAATGACATACGTGGTTTTCACTCTGCAACGACGATATTTGGCTGGGCATATGCGTTTTCAATTTATATAGGAGACCATCGTGCCAAACCTTATCGAAGGCTTGCTTTACATCGAGGAAGACAGAAGCATATATTTTCTTCTCTTCTAAGCAACTTCTTATCTTTTTTACGGTGCGATGACGTTGCTGCATTATTGAGTGGTGTTGACGAAAACCAAATTGATGTTGTGGTAAAAGTTCATCAACATCTATAAGATCTTGGATTCTATTCAGGAGGAGTCTTTCGAATACCTTAGACATGATAGGTAGTAGGCTGATAGGTCGGTACGAGCTGGGCTCTGTAGGTGGTTTACCTGGTTTCGCAATCATAATGATGTGGGCATACTTCCACTGTATAGGGTAATGACATAAACGTAGGATGGAATTGAAAATTATCGTTAGTAATACAACAGCTTTTCTAGGCAGGTGTTTTAATATTTCACCCGTAATTAGATCGTAGCCTGGAGCTTTAAAAGGGTTTAAATTTTTAATTTCCTTTTGAATTTCTGTAGGTGAGAATGCGAAAATATGAACATCGACTTTGTCGCCTCCTTCTGTCAAAACTTAGATATAAAAAAGCGATCTCCAACCAAGGAATTCTACATCGTTTTTGAACTTATCTTAAAAAAAATTAAAGATCTAAAGCTGTTAGTTTTTCAGTAGTGAAAACAAAAATCAGAATGTCAAAACCACAATAAAAATTACAAACAGAGGGGTCTAAATATAACAGACCACCCGGTATAACAAAAATTTGACAGAAGGTTTAAAAAAATATAAAATATAAACCACCAGTGCGAATTTTAATAAACATCCCGAATATCTAATGAAAAAATATCGTTTATTTAGGAAAAATCCTAAAATGGTTCTTCATCCGTCAGCAGCAAGCATATGTGTATAAGCTTTGCCATTGGGGTTAGAGCGTACGCGTACGGGTCGTATTAGAAAATAGTCCACAGACTGGCAACATATTGCAATTGCCCCGTGCTCCCCTTTTCTGCAATATGTTTCCAACCATCGAGTGTGCCGTAGCGGTTCATTTAATTGCACTATATTTTTTCCTTCTTTCCAAAGGAAAAATAAAATACAAATGGTATGTCCTCAAGAAAAATCACAATCGGTGAAATGAAAAATAAAGTTTTTTTATGCAGCTATTTTCATTTATTCAACTTCATATTTTTGTAAAATTAAAAAGTATCAAAAGATAAATAAGGTAGAAGAAGTTGTTTAAAAACTAGTAAAAAAGAGCAAGTTTTTAAAATGTTTATAATAAAAAAGGCACAAATTAATAACTCTGCTCCTCAAAATTGTCCAATTTGTTAAATAAATAATTATAAATGTCCGAGCGTAAAGAGGTTAGTTGTAGATTTTGTTACTGATAATTTTTCGAAAATTTAAAAAAAATCCCCATGTCGATCCGATTTCTCCGAAAAAAGTTACAGGTATAATGCTAGTTTGACCCCACTATTTAGCCTATGGAGTAGGAAGAGAAAATATAACTGACAGTGCGTACTTGACATGGTTATCATACAGAATGATGGTTTTAAACTTCGTTTAAATGAATACTGTTCATTCATTCTGACTATTCGTAAGTAAACTGTATGGATATATTTTTAACGTACCTTAGAAAAAATCCATCCAGAAATATTTCTCGTGACACAAACAACAACAAAAATTATCAACATATTTAAATTCTGGAAGTGAACAGAATATGTAGTATAGAAATATTTCTGGATGCTAACGACAACCGCATCTTGCATGACTGTACTTAAAATATCCCGCCATTTCTCCAAGAAACAGTCTCCCGGATTCCCGACATTCTTTCCCGAAATATTCTCCTCGGATAACCTGAAGCCCTTCATCCCTTATATCGTTTCCGATTGCTCGAAGGTACTTTAGCCGAACTTCGACCCTTTCCCGGTCCAGGACCGGCGCAAAACCTGATGAGTTCTAATAACGTATTTTCCAAAATAGTAGGATTATACGGATAATTTTTTACTAACTATTGTAACCAATCAAATTACTTAATTTAGAGTCATGTGTCAAATTTCATCCAATCAGCTATGGATTACAGCGATAACACCCTACATGTGGTGTTTTCAGTTTGGTGTTTTCAGCAAGTCAAGTTTTTGATTAAAAATTAATTAAACGTCAAACTGACAACTAGTTTAAAAATGTTTAAATCTACAAAGTAAAAAATTATCTTATCGAATACCCCTCGGGCCTTGATAAATCCTCAAAATTTTGTCATAGAGAATCCTTCAAGCGTGTTGCTTAAGGATAATAGCCCTCGGCCTTCGGCCTCGGGCCATTATCAAGCAACACGCTTTCAGCATTCTCTATGACAAAATTATCTCGGTATTATCAAGGCCCTAGGGGTATTACTACTGACTATTTCCCTCGTCTTAATTTCCACCAATCACAAACGCGCAATTTTGAATTACAAATGGTTTCTAGATGAAAGAACTATGACAGCTCCTGTCAGTAGTTTTTTTCGAGTTTACCCGCAACAAAACTTGACAGCTGTTGTCACCAAAAATTACAATACCTTTGATAACAAGTAATTATGGTCTCCTAGGACACCCGAAAATAACGCTAAACAATTTTTCTGATATATTGTCAATACATTTTGTAGTCAGCTTATGTAGTGAAATGAGTCGCTTTAGAAGTGATTCCATGACTCATATTGATCTGGCGATTGAGAAAAGTGTACCGTACAATACCGTTAAAACCCATACGTCGATATGGAAACAGTTTACGGAATTCTGCATGGCAAAGAAATACTACAAGTTTAGAGCAACTAAACCTAATCCTGAAAGATTGGGCGTGGAATATGAAGAAAGAAAACGGCAAAAATTACAAAGAACTAGTTGTGAAGACATTGTGGAACACCGTTGCAAAAAAAATGCAAGAGATGTGTTGTATGAAGTGGAAAATAATTTTTGATCCATTTAAAGATATTATCTTCAAGTCTAGAAGGGAAGCTCGTAATGCGAAACGAAGGAATTTGCAGATGTGCGCCAATAAAAGGAAATCGAGCTCTGCTTCATTAAAATTGGAAGAATACTACGCAATGGTTTTATTATGGGACGAAGACAATCCAGCGGGACTCCAGCGAAAATTTTACCATATCGCTTCAGTAGAACTTGCCTGGAGAGGTGGAGAAGCAGTCAATTGCAGAGTTCATTATTTTAAAGATAACATATTTTTTAAAATAACTGATTTTCAAAAATCCTACTTTTTAGGAAGAGTAGAATATAATCCTCTCTTCAATAAAACGGTGGACAAAAAAAATGGCCGATAGTAAGTAAATGGCTGGTCCCCAGCACGAAGAACCCTACATTTCGTCTAGTCCGTCTTTTTAAAATAACTTTCTTAAAAACTATCATACAACTTTGGGACCATTCTAATTTGTCCCATGTCCCATGAAATTTTACGACTTGTGATGTATCTGCAATGGACCAAAAAATTAAATTTTGCCTTCCATCTGTGATATTCCCTATTAACCCATTTGCTGCATAATTTTCAAAAAATTATTTGGATTTTTATTTCCGACAAAGTATATTTCTATTATGAAAAATTCACCCCTTATTTTTACTGTGCGTCATATTACATTCTTCACATCTTGGGGGTGTAACACAATATTGGTTCCAATGAAAAATATAAAAATATTATTATAAAATATACTTATTATCTGAATTATTATTTAATTCTAAAATATTAAGACGCTGCTCGCGACCCTCTCCATTTTCCTTTTCGTAATTCCTTTTGTCTTCTCTTCTTATTCCCAAAATCCAAATATTTGCCGAGGAGTTCGGATGTGACAGCGGCCTGGAGTTGCGCGAACTCTCTGCTTTCAGAAAACGAGTTTTTGTCAAAAGGTCGTCTTCATGTTTGACTTTTCCTCCTTGCGGATACTTTTGATCGATGAACTGAAAACTTTCTAATTAGTTTTAGGTGGAAATGGGACACTGGGGGAAATCAGGGGGGCGATACTTTCTAAGTTTAAGTTTAGAGTCTGAATTTCGGCAATTTTAAAGTTTAAGTTGCGAGAGTTACATGCATATGAGTATTTAACAAGGTTAGTAGAGGATTTTGAAATTCGTACACGTTTCTGCTAAGTAAATATGCGGTGGTTTAGATTAATGGTTTAAAATAGAATTTAATTTGGTATAGGATATTTCAAAATATATATAACGTTCAGAAATACAAACTTAAATCATATTAAAATTAAAATTATACAGTGTCTACGTAAACTTTTTTATTATTAATTTTAGGAAAAAAGTTATTCTTCATAAAAGTTTTTGCATGATCAAAAACCTAAAATACTGTTATGATTTATAAGTTTTGGAAAATTAAAATAATTTATTTTTATTTAAATTGTGTTCTATTGTTTTATTCTTGTTAATTTATATTTTTATAAATAAAGAGAACTTTCTTGTAAATAAATTACGAAAATAAATCTTATTTTGAAACCCACCTCTTGTTAAAAAAATTATTATTTACTATGGCGCCACTTTCTATCAAATCTATAGACAATGATTTTTTTAAACTAAAGAAAAAGGTAAGTGCACTTTTCTTAAATTAAACCCTTTTTTATTTTAACTAGTGTAAACAGAAAGAAGAATTCTAAACTTAATTTGTTTTAGGTTTAATTGTCTAAATTATTCTCTTTCTGTTTTAATTTTTTTTAATAGGACTTTTTTATTTTAATTTTTGCAAAATATCTAGATCTTTGGTTTTGGGAACCTTTAAGTTTCACGTAAGATCAATTATACGTGTCCCCAGCGATGGAAAGTTGTATAGTCAGGATACTGGGCTCAAATAGTTCAGGGAAACAGGAATCAGGTCGCTCAAGGAAAACAGGAATCAACTTTCTCATGGATCATTGGTTTTTACATCGGGAAAAAGGAGTTGTAAATTCTCAGGAACCACAGGATTATGCAAAAACTTTGTTAAATTATGCAGTGCTTGTTAATTGACTCTTATTTATCAGGTAAAGTCTAAAATTTCTAATTTTCACTTTTTTCAATTGTTTTCTAATTTCGGAGCGATGTGAACTGTTCTAGTTCAAAATAGCCTAGAAAATTCTGTGAAATCGGTTTTAGTGTACCTTCATGTCACAGCACTCTTGTGTAAAAATATCTCAAATTTCTTAAAATTTTACATCAAATAATAAAAATTAATTATTTTCAAACCTAAATTTAACAATGTACAATTAAAGAAATAATTTTTCTTCTTCTTCTTTCAACTCATTTTGATTTCTCTTTATTTTATACTAAGCATTATAAGTTTTTCACCCTGTACATTCTAAATATTCAAATTATTTAGTTATTATTCATGTTCTTCGATATTTATAATGAATTTTTTGTAAATTGAGTCTCACTATTTTGATTTCTAATGATTCTTTTATGCTAAATTGATTTTCCTGAAGGTATTGAGAGATGTGAATTTTGACGTTATATTGATTTTTTAATTTGTAAGTAACTTTCCCACAAATTTTATTTTCTGTTGTTTTTACTCTTTCAGTCTTATGTCTGGATAGTATATTTTAGTTTTATTTAATTACTTTCGCTCTAAATTTTTGACAAATAGCTTAAAATTGTATGTAAAGTGCTCTTATGGGACTTCAATGTTAAATTAACAATTGAAAATTTTCAAGTTTTCTTTGATTAAATAAGATTTTATTTCTTGTAAACTGTTCCTTTCTATTAAAACTACTTTATTAAAATGTTTTAAAGCAAGGCGACTCGAATTTTGATCAAAATTTGAAATCTTTCTTAATTTTCGTTCTTCCTTCGACCTATTCAAAAATTATCTTTACAACATAGGTTCTGATCTATATTAAATAACATTTATTTTTAGATGTGCTACCATATATGGTTAGAAGAGAGTTTTGACAAAAAATTTCCAATGTATTGGGTTTGCATTGCATACACAATTTGCATTGTGTGTTGCAAAGTTTTTATTTGACTGATTCTAGTCAAAATGTCACTCTCTTCTTCGTATCCCTTTTATGGATTAATACAAAGTTAGCAAACGAGTAAGGAATTTAAATTATCAGATTCGACATCCTACGACCGGTTTCTTCAGGGATACGAAGAGGAGAGTGATGTTTTGACTAGAATCAGTCAAATAAAGTCTTTGGAACACAATGCAAATTGTGTATGCAACCCCAATACATTGGGAATTTTTTGTCAAAACTCTGTTCTAACCATAGATGGTAGCACATCTAAAAATTTTATCTTATAGCGGATATAGCTATTGACTTGTACGAGTTTGGAATTTTATTTATTGGATTCAAAAAGCCTAACTGACGAAGCCGAAAGGCAGAAACCGGTCTTAGGATGTCGAATCTGATAAATAAAACTCCTTACTCGTTTGCTAACATTTAGTTTTGTTTTAGATTGTACTCCATTGATTGCATTTTCCAAATAATAAACAAAAACAAACACCAAGGTTTATTCCAAATGTACAACTTGAATCCTTTTCCACAAAGACTTCAAATTATTTTTTATTTTTGAATTTCTGTTAAACGTAAGTCTTTATTTACTATATCAATACATTTACATTCTGGTTTTTGTTACGTCATTAGTATCATAACTGGAAAATTAACAGCTGACGGAATGTTTTCTTAAAGTAAGATTTTAAGTCAAAAGAATGAAGAATGAAAAATGTCAAATTTCCCGACTTTTCGGCTTTTATTTGAAGCCATTAGAGCAAAATATTTTAAATGGCTTCAAAATGGAAACAAAATTTCTAACGCGATTATTTATATACAGTACGTCTCACTAAGTTGGAACCATATAGAAAACTTCTTTATTATTAATTTTAGGAAAAAAGTTATTTTTTTATAAAAAGTTCTGCAATAAGTTATTTTCCTAAAAATCCTCAAAGATTGAAAATATATTTCCAAAATATACTTATAGGGTTTAAACAATGGCGACTAGTGTCGATTTACCAGACTATCTTCAGGCCTCACAAAAATAATATTCTCCTGCGAGGAAAACAAGTATCGGGAAAATTCGCCTCTCTGTAAACGACAAACGTCTGCTCGGCCTCAAGCAAACAAATAAAAATCTTGATTCACCCATTCTCACAACTGTCAATTAGCTTTTCCATAAATAACCCATTGAAAATCCAGCTAATATCGAAGCGGCCAAAAGGGCCATAGTTACCAGCCAACGGCGTGCCAGAATTAACTTCCAGCGAATGATCAAAGTTTGCCTAGAGATTTTCAAACAACACGAGAAGGGCCGGGTCACGTGTTGTCTCGCCCTCCGGCAGGAATATATCGGCAGGATGTCGTCCTTGTGTAAATATTGCTCCGTTTCAGGCGATGTTTGCAGGTCCAACGGACCGTGGGACTTGCAGTTTGGGTCCTTAAAGCGGGTGGGTTGTTTGACAGGAACGAACTGCTTAGAAGATTTTACACACAAAAAAAGTTTTTTCTACGCCCTATCTTTAAAGTACCTTGTATTTTACCGGTTAGTAGCGCTTAAAACGGCTGTTTATGGTTAGAGTGAAAAAAGTAAAAAAGCGTTAAAAAAAGATCCATAACGTTAACTTTATTTCACGCTTTCCATAAGCTAATACAGTTGATTGGTGCAATATCACGACACCTTTGACTTTGACAACACATGAACTGTAACTGATTTGACGTTAACAGATTTGTTTATAGTATCAATAATTCGGGTTGATTTAATTTAGTAGTTGTTCCTGTTATTATTATTATTATTATTATTATTATTATTATTATTATTATTATTATTATTATTATTATTATTTTTATGGACAGTAAAGATTCCGAGTTTGAAATATGTACTCCCGAAGAAATCATAGAAAAGGCAAATGTGGCTACATTAAATTTGCTGCCGGAGATATCCCAAGAAAATTATCTAAAAGAATAAGGCACTTTTAAGAAATGGCGGAAACAGAATAATGTTCATAGCTTTACAGAGTGAGTGCTATTAGTTTTTTTGAAGAAAGGTCTAGAAAATTCGAGTATTCTAAATTATTCACCATTTAAATGATGCTTTATATCCATGAATCAAACAGAAACAAACTTTACTGGATCAAAAATTCACATTCACAACCAAACAATTACGTTTTGAATATTCACAATGCGAAATAAAACTAAAATATATAATTTAGTTGTTGATTTTTTTTTATTACTGTGTACCATTTTCCAATTCAGTCATTAGTTGTAATTAATTTACTGAAGGAGTTTGATAAAATATTCCAAATTCCATTATTTGTATAGGGCTGTAGAAAAAATATTGTATGCAACATATGCATAAAGTGTTTTTTTTTCACTCATGGTAAACTTTTCCATTCGTGAAAAAAAGTATCACTTTATGCACTTGTTGCATAAATTACTATTCTTCGGTGCATCTAAAATTCTTTATCTTCAATTTTGGAGTTATCAAAACTCTTTAAATAATTATTAATTTTGAGTTTTTAAAATAAACTAAAATAATAAAAAAATGGCAAAAATAGGGCAAACACCTTGTTTATAATAATGTCTGTCACCTTTACTACTTTACCGTTCAATTTTGTAGACATATTTTAAATTAAATATTTTAAAAATGTATATTTGACAAAGGCGAAGAACCTCAATCCAATAAAAAACATTATTAGCATTATTATTTTTATTATTATTTCTGACAAAACTTGGAGGAAGTACATATTTAGCAAGAGAAAACAGCTTGTGTTCAAATTGCAACAAATGGTAATTGGTAGACAATCACGATTATCACTCGAAAACAAGCTTCTTTTTTTTTCTTCAGTGTCAACGGCATCGACTACTCTGGTCATTAGCCTCGTGTTCTGTGTAGGCTTTGTTACTGTTTCCCAGCGCCACTTTAGGAACAGCACTGTTAATTAGAACCCAACAGTGAATGGTCGAGTGGGTAATCACACCTGGTATATGAAAATGAATTTCTAAATTTTTAATTAATTAAAAATCAGAAAATGATTTCTGCCGTCGGTGGGATTCGAACCCACAACCCTTGGATTATGAGTCCAGTGCTCTACCACTGAGCCACCCACTCCCTAACAAGCTTCTTATCTACACAGCTGTAATAAAACCTATATGGACCTATGGCATCCAGCTATGAGGCGCAGCCAGTAACTCAAACCTAGAAACCCTACAGCTCTTTCAAAACAAAGTGTTAAGAACCATAGTAGCCGCTCCGTGGTATGTTCCCAATAGAATATTAGAGATAGTCCTAAAAGTTCCCTGTATCAAAGAAGAAATTAGCAAATACAGCATGAAGAAACATTAAATGTGCATCCAAACGTACTTGCTAGTAAATTTTTAAATACTCATGGTGAAGTGCGCAGACTGAAACGTTTCAAACCAACCGACTTACCCCGTAGATTTTAAACATTTATAAATATTTATGTGTACATTTTTAGACACTATTTCGTAATTTAGTTAAAGGGAAGTTTTCACTGAAAATCCTCCCTATTTATCTGTCTTAACTTTAACTTGTTCCGTAGGAGGCATAGATTGTTAAATAAACAAGTACAAAAAAAATCCTATTATTCTTAATTATTTAAATGGTTAAAAAATATTTCTAAATATTTAAATAAACGAAGGGAAATCCAGTTCCAACAATTTTCTTATTCCGATCCTGGGATTAGCATATTTGGTCCTTGGAGCCGGATCGGTAGTTGGCCAGCTCAGACTATATTAAAATCTGTGTTTACTGCCAAAACATGAGGGATTACTGTTATAATAATGAATATTTGAGAGAACGCTCAGATAGATTTATGCTGTTTGATGAATCTAACTCAAATATTAAATGTTAGTTTGTAGTTAGTGAGTTTACAGAATGTAGATATTTTCTTTTAAATTTAGGAGTAATAAATGAGCAAAAAGAGTATTGATTATACGTGGATTCATAACAAAAATACAGGACATTGGATGGAAGATGTTTTCCGAACTTTTTTCTCATATGAAATTAATATTAAATAAATAAAAGAAACTGATCAAAGAAAATATTAAAAAAACTTTTGAAAAAGTACAAGAAACGGTCGCTATTGTATAGTTTTCAAAAGTCTTTTTTAATACTGAAATAAATTTTCCAATTTTTAATTATGAAAATGATTTGCAGTTCCTGATTATAGATCCAAGGGATTTAGTGGCTTGAGAACAGATACTATTTATATCTATTATAAAATCCAATTTATTATCAAAAGTTATGCCCAAATCTCAGATAATGGAGCTGATATAGCTTTAATCACTTTTTTAATGATAAATTTAGAATTTCATCCACATTTCTTCTACCTCGTGGCTTCTCAGTTCGTGAAGCGACATTGCCTCCAATTGACTAAACATTTTTTTTAATTTATAACTGTCAGAAGAGTTGTAAATAAACATTTTCTACGAATTACAAACAAAAAAATTAAAATTGGAGCTGTTATTTTCTACAAAATATAGTCCCGTTTTTTTAATTTCAAGACAAAATTTCCAAATTTTGAACGATATTAAATACATTGAACATATCAGATAGGAATATTATCGAGGATTTGTTATTTTCTTACCTGTCATAGTCTAACCTACAGTACAATTTGGAATCTCTGACGAAGCAAGTGTGCAGGAGGTGATCCCCACAAGCACAGCACTGGACGCAATGTTCGTGATAGGAGACGTCCATGATTCTGAGGAGGAATCGATCGTTGATCGGTCTGCAGCACATGCCGCACACGCTGCCCACTCCTGCGGCTGAAATAAAACATAAAAATGTCTTGGAGTTCAACATTTTCAAATTAGAAGTTTTATTTATATATACATAAACTTAAATAAATACAAGCTGTTCCATTCGTATACGGCAACAATTTTACAGTATAGTAGTAGTATAGTTGCCTTCAAAATAAGTCAAATAAGGTAATTTATGCAAATCCTATTTGGGATGGGTCGAGAATTGGATATATTGTTCGAAGCGATTATTTACACATTTTCCAAATAAGATCAAAGAGCATTCATTTTGTCCAAGTCAGTAAACATTGCACATGCTAGAAATTTGAAGCTTTCCAATTAGATGACGAATTCATACGGACCCAATTCGGAATTATACTTCAATGCTTTCTTCTTCAATTTATTAAGTGAAGACTCTTTATAGATATTCCTTTTAAAAAATTGAAGTCTTCAGAAACTCCCGACAGCGCATTAAATCTTTTTCCTGATGCGCTAATGTAGTCCAATACTTGAAAGAGTTCCTTTTTCAATAGGCTTTTCTGATCCATAATGAACGCCTCATTATTAGCATCTTCTCCTGACATTTTTTTAATTTTACGTTTCCTTTCCTTTCCAAAATTTGATTCAGTATTAATTGTTTCAGCGAATGATTTTGAAGACTATAATAGAGACTCGAAGAAATCAGATCTATAATTATGAATTTCATTCTTGTACTATCCCCAACATTTAATCTATAGTGCCAGATTAATTTTGTTAATCTTTAGAAGAACTTCATCCCAAAACAACAGAAAAACAATAAAAGTAAATTGCTTCATGGGCTCCAGCAAAAGTTTTGCACCTTCTGAGGTATCTCTATTCCAATTACTGCCCTTGGACATTTCTTCAAGAATATCTATCACAATTTTCAGTTGCTTTCGTAAAGTATGATCGGAATTATATTTGGTGGACCATCTTATTGTGTCACTAGATCCCTTGATACAATTACTTTCAATTTCTTTCGGAGTAGCAATCGATTAGGATGGAATTACTGCAGAAGTCTTTATGTTCAAAAGGTGCACCGAGTCGCGTTTCGTGTAAGGTACCATTTTCTGGGATTTTGTGCCTTAATCTTTGGTAGGTATTTGGTATCTGAAATCAGCGTTTAACTCTTCGCTTTTTTCTAAAAAGCGCTTCAAATAAATCGTCCTTTCTTCCTACCTCTGTTATATTTTAAAATCCTGTCAATACGAATTTTGTAATTATTTTCGAAGATAAATACATAATGAAATAGATACTAATCCCAAATACTGATTTATACAGGACCCGAATCGCAATAAACCAGCTTTAATGTTTCTACAGAATCTACAACAAGCCACCTGCGGTTCAACTCCATCAATCTCGCGCAAGTCAAAATTTGCTACTACTGTTGTCTGCCAGGAATACATTTAGCAGTTCCGCTTCGAACAGAGGGTGTTAATCCTTGACATAAATCCTTTTGTTGTCTATTTAACTCTTTTAATCACAATTTCATGCAACGTCATACCTATTAGTCCTTAGAAGCTCACCCTTTGCACTATTTTAAAATTAGGGACAAGGGATAAGGGCTGCAAGTGTTCCGATATTGAATTATGGTTGTTGACCATATTTTAAGCTGATTACTTAAATCTGATTTAATGATGTAGGATTGGTTGAAATAATATTTAAATTGAATTTTTACTAAGTTTCCTACACTTTATCACTGATGATGTTGATTTTTATTTGAGTACAATTTTTATTGCGGCAATTTCATTTTTCTAAAAAAATCCAATATTTAGAATTTCGTATATTTTGTGAATCGGAAAAATATACAAATATTTTAAGCAGCAACCAAACCATCTCTTTCCGCCGTTTTCGAGGATGCTGAACACGATGGCGATGGTTAAAATTCTTTTCAAACGGCCGAAAACCACCCCCAAAATGGGGGAGTCTTCCACCGCCAAAATATATCTTCCCCCTCGTTTTAGAGGATGCTGAACGCGATGACGGTATCCAAAATTGGTTTCGACTTAACTCCACCCCTCAAACGGCCAGAAAACACCCCCAAAATTGGGGAATCGCCGATTCCGCGTCTTCTACCGGCAAAATATATCTTCTCCCCGTTTTCGAGGATGCTGAACACGATGACGGAATTCAAAATTATTTTCGACTTAGTCCCACCCTCAAAATCCAAAAATCGCACTTACAGGGTGAAAAAACAAGAAAACATATGGAATGACTGCTACCATTTCACGTTTCTTTTGTTACATTACACCCACATCCCCAACAAGTCATTCATAAGTTTCAAATATTCCGTGCCCAAGGATGAAGTGAGATAGATATATAAAAGCCCAGAACATGGCAACGAATGTATGCTTCGATGCATGGGCGTACCGTTACAGAGGGAAATGGGATGTGACACAATATATTTATTTTTTTTAACGATTAACGATTACATAGGAAATTTAAAATACTAATGAAAATATATTTATTTAATCAAATTAATCGTAAAAAAAATTTAGGATCAGTTATTTCGCTAGTCCGCTCTGAACACCTAGTGTTCGTCAATGCAGGATCAAGGGAAAATTCATCATTTACTTGCAAATGTGTCGATGTTGTTTTTATCAGGCTGTTCGACTATCAGGCTATTCGGGATTGAGGTAGGAATAGGGAACTAACTACAAATTAAACACTGATGAATTATTAGTTGTATCATCCTGAAATAAAAAAAAAATAATGTTGGTATAGTAGGAACCTTCTACGTTTAGATAAATCCTGAAAAATATATAAACTATTTTAATCTTATCGAACCTATAACAGAAAAAAATTAGTTAGTAAATATCAACTAACGAAAACGTTGGCAGAAGTAACAAATTTCTACATCTACTATTTTTTTGTGAGGCAAGCCTCGTTTTATTTTATTTTTTCTCCACTACGCTACATTAAAATTATATACATTCATAATTCACGAAGCAGGCGAGAAGGCATTCACAGTGAAACGACATACAAATTGAATCAAATAAGTAATTAGTTAAAACTACAATTACAGAACACAAAAACTTTCAATAAAAGTTAAGATTCATGGGAAATCACAAGAGTTTAAGCAGTCGGTATTATGGAAATGTTTTTGATTGCTTAAAATATTCAACATATTCTCAAAAGATTGGTTTGACCTTTTACATTACATAATTTTAGGCCATAATGTTTAAACAATATTACTGGAAGTACCTTATATTTTAAGTGAAAAATGTTTGTATTCTAGTAAAGCTTCGCAAAAGTATTTTTAAATCTTATAGCCTAAATTTATTAAAAAACAAATAAACATAGGTATATTACCTCGATATTGGTTTTGCATCTGTTTTCAAATATTTCCTTCCACTTGGTTATTATCATGGAAATGAAGAACAAATATAATCATTTGTAGGTATGAACTTCACTGCCTCAAATCTTCTCCTTTCAACATTTGCAGGAATCCTAAAAGTCATGTCTTCGTATAACTGTTTAAATGAAAAATATTACCTAAATACTTAGGTAGTTTGACAGAAAAACAAAATGTGATTTAATTTTTAACACAATATATGAAACTTACATAATTATAAGTCGTTGCAATAAGTTAAAACAATCCTTTGTGCATTATTAAAGAATTTATACAGTGGATAAAATACTAAATTCTACGCCGCTGAACTATGTTTATAACCTTAAATATAACTTACCGATGAAATGATAAATCGGGATTTAAATAATCCAGTGTGCGGCATACCACACATTGTTGAACCATATTTGTCTATTCAATCAATTTAAACCAATAAATCAACATGGAAAAGAAAATTTTAATCTAGCACGATATAAAACACATTAGTAAACAAACACCAATGTACTGAACATGGCCGACACAAATATACTAGTACCATTCTAATGGTTTCGCTTCATTCATAAATAACAATGTTTGATAGCGCTTCGTTGCCGCTTCTGTCAAATTTTCGCAGAAATGGTTGAAACTTAAATCATGGTAAAGTATCATTGTCAATATTTATCTAGCAATATAATTTGTTGTGTTATTAGTTTCGAAAATTAGTGTTAACATAGATGTACAATTATTTTAGCGAAACAAAATATCTCATTTTCCAAGATAATTTTTAAATAGATTTAGGATTTTGGTAATGACGGAAAAAAATATGATAACTTTGACAACATTGAACGTGATAATATAAATTCAATAACACAGCGTTTAGACTGTTACGTGTTGTTGTCCCCAGCCGAAATGTCAACAAACTCGATCTTATTGTTCTAAATCTATGATTACACCATTATCACTTTTAAGTTAAGTCAAAACTAATTTTGGATACCGCCATCGCGTTCAGCATCCTCAAACTACGATCCCCCATTTTGGGGGTGGAATATTTTACCGATGGAATATGCAGATTTCCATTTTGGGGGTGGTTTTTGACCGTTTGAGGGGTGGGGTCATCAAAAATAATTTTGGATAACGCCATCGTATTCAGCATCTTCGAAAACGGGGGGTAGGGAATATTTTACCGATGGAATATGTGGAATACGCGATTCCCCCCATTTTTGGGAGTGGTTTTTGGCGGTTTGGGGGGTTGGGTAGCCTCCAAAAGAATTTTAACCACCGCCGTATTCATCATCCTCGAAAACGGGGGGGGAGAGGTGCTGCTTAAAATATTTGTGTTTTTCGACTCACAGAATGCACTATTTGTATTTTTTTAAATTCACAATTTCCTGTGTATTGAAATTTAACATTTTACTTAATTTTTTACTAATTTCCGATATTTTCCACGCTTTTCACACATTCTCTCACTAATTCATTTTTCATTAACTGTGACAACAATTTTTTTTGTAAAAAAATGGAAAAAACTAAACTAAAAATTAATAAACGTTAATGATATTGTTATTATTTTGATAAAAATTTTCCTACAATTATTTAGTGCCAAAATTTTTAAATGAAAATAATATACAGTGTGTCTACGTAAGTTAGAATTATACGGAAAACTTTCTTATTATAAAAGTTCTGTATGATACAAAACTTAAATAATAATATCATATAAATTTTCAGTCGTATACGAGCTTTGTCAAAAAACTTTGCGCATAGCACAAAATGGGGGAGGTTTTGAACATTTTCGGCGAATTAACGCTTTTTTACATTTCTTGTATTCATAAATTATACTCAAATTGAAACCGTTAATTTCAATAATTTTACTGCAGCAATTATTTTATTGGCGCAAAATATTTTTGATTTCGGTTTTTTGCTTCAAGAGTTTTGTGGGCGACTTTTTACGATTTGTTATAATTTTTCTGAATTTGAACCCTGATATGTTATAGTTGTGTCAAAATTTCAATTTTCTAAATTTTACTCAAGAATTTTCAGTCGGGGATAAAACCCTATAGTTACCAAAAACTGATCACGTCAAAATATCGATATCCAGGTGTCCGGAACTATCTATTTTCGATAACTCTAAAACTTTTCCCCATCCTATATACCTACACAAATATTCAACAATCCGTATGTTCGAATACGATGAACGAAATCAAGCATTTTTCTGTTTATGTACCAATTAACCAGTCAGCGGGGTCGAATATTTGACAGTGGAGTTGGTAAACATGTATGGGGTGTTGACATCTGGACACGAAGTCATTTGTTTTTCTGCAGCCTAATGAAATGTTACGTTTAATAAAGGTCGTCGGTATTTAATTTTTATTTTCGGTCTCTTTTCTGAGACATTTTTTTGGGTTAGTTATTGGTTGGAGGAAGAAAAAAATCTAAATATTTAAAATAACAGATGACTCTTGGCAAATTACGCTAGTCAACTAAGAAACTAAAAGGGCAGTTAGCGAAAAGTTTAGGTACAATCCTAATTCTTTTTATTCTTTATGTTTTCATGGTCGCTGAACACGAATTTGAAGTTTGCTGACAGATATTTTGGCCGGAATAATGTTTTTTTTTTTACAAAAAAAGTGCAAATTTTGTCATTTTTTTTAGTTTTTGTACTAAATCTCGGTAAATATACATTTTTTCGAAAATACTATGCTATACAAAATTGAAGGTGATAAAATTTCCCACAAGTTTTATAAACAATAATTTTTTCTACGACCAATAGTTACGCCGCTAGAGTGCGTTGAAAAATGTGCATAATTGTGCGAAATGTATCTTGGAAACAAGCATCAGAAGATGGGGACACACTGATTGTCACAGAAAAATCTGAATATTTAAAATAACAGATGACCTGGCAAATAGTAAACATTCACGTTTGCCAAAGAATAAAAATTTGATTACCCCACTCTATTTAAATTTAAAAAACACATCGCTAGGAAGAGTACATATTTATTGATGCCATAGAATGTTAATTTCACCTTTATCAACCGAAACGTTTGATTTATCGTCAGCTGAAAAAACCTACGTTAACTACAAATAAAAAAAAATAAATCATCTCACACCAGAATCGTTTTCATGCCGCGTTTTGTGTCCATAAACAAAATGTCGCGAAAAATATGATATAAAGGTTTGGCTACCGTCGTTCCAACACAATTTCGAGATTTCGGTATGCCAAAAGGGCGAAGTGCCAGTGCCCGAATCACCTGTAGGCCCAATGGGCATTATTTACGGCCCGCAATAACAACATAAGCCCGTCTGCAATATGAATCGATTAATCATACTTCACTTCTCCCGATAATCCCCTTGCTAGCCGATTATTTAGGACAGGACAGGCTTACTAAGTTTTGAGGTATATTCTAAGGGTATGACATATTTTTAGGGATTTTTGTCTTGTCGCAAATTTTTATATAAAGAGCAGAAAAAACTGTACAAAAACTATTTTTTTTCAAAAATTTGACACGCCTATTACGAACTCTGCATTGAAATATCTGAAAATAAAAAAAAACCCAAAAATTCCAAAGACCATTAAAATGAAATTTAACTAAATTTCCATGATAACGATCTTTTTTAGGAGAATTTTAAGTTAAAAATTTAAAAAAATTTGCGAGTTATAACTGGGTATTTTTTTGGCATTGCCATGTAAGTCATTCAGCCAGCCGCAATTCGTTTATAAGGGAAAAACCTATAAAACTAACAACCAGAAAATTAAAGAGCGAGAGAGAGAGAGAGAATATGCTTTATTGTCATAGAAAAATTACAAAAATCTTATAGACAAAGCGAAACTAATCATAATAAAATTTTCAAATTAACTTAATTTAATTATTGCTCCTATATGCTGCAACCCAAAAGTCTAAGGCATGTTATAGAATTCTGCCACTGTGTAAAATGGTCTTTCTCGAAGAAAAGCCCTCGTCGATCTTCTGAACTTATCATATGAATTTATAGATTTTAGCTGTATCGGGAGGTTATTATACAATTTTTTTGCATTGTAGGTAATATAATTTTTTATTAGGTCAGAGGTGGGAATAGGTAAGTAAACATCAGTATCTAAATTTCTCGTAGGATATCAACAAGTTGGTCTTTCCGATAACTTTTGAATGTGCTTGCGAACTAAGCAGACGGATTCTAAGATAAATAGAGCAGGAAGGGTTAGAATTTTCAAATTTTTATAGTAATTTTCACAGTGTGTCCTACTACTTAAACCAAATACATAACGAATTGCTCTTTTTGTAATTTGAAAATAGATTCTCGAAGTCGTATAAGCTACAAGATCCCCAGAACGGCAAACCATAGTGAAGGTAAGATTCGAATAAGGAAAAGTAGGTCATTAATGCAGTACGTTAGAAATAGTTTTAATGGCAAAACATGCAGAAGATAATTTTTTTGCCAAGGTATCAATATGAGTGAACCATTTCAGGAATTTGGCAATATAAAGACCTAAAAACTTAATTGAGTTCACCGTTAGAATCGGATTATTGCTTAGAGTTATAGGCTGTAAAGTACCTCTGTAAGACATTGCTACGGTTTTACTGGTGTCAAAACAAAGCCCATTCGAGTCAGACCATGACTTGATAGTTACTAGACCTTTGTGTATGCTAGATTGTATCAGAACTACTCCAGGTTACACTCGTGTCATTGGCAAATAAACTAATTCTTCCACTTATTTTTAAGTCTGTGATATCGTTGATGAATAATAAAAATAAAATTGGACCTAACACTGAACCTTGAGGTACTCCACTGCTAATTGGCAGATTTGAAGAATCCTCACCATTAGCACGTACTAATTTCTAAATAGAAGAAATACAATAGAGATATATCTGGGTAATAAAACCACTTCTTTTATATTTATCTATTTTTAATTTGACTTTTCGACTTTTAGTCTAAAGTCGTTTTCAAAAAATTGACATAACCCAAATAATAATAATAATTTACTATAGAAACAGATCACTGGACAATTTGACAAGATATGATAACAACATGGAACAAAGAAATAGATTTTGAAATTTAAGATGTCAAAATCTGTTTTTCTGACCTTTCTGGGAACGATTTTAAAAGGATAGAGCATTTGCGTATAATAAGAGAATTTATACTTCGTCATAAATGAAGTTTTCACAGTAATATTATCATAAGAGAAAAACCCAGAGAAGAACTTATGATAATATCCCGATATAGAAAATATTATTTTTGCAATTAACTCTTTTTGCAAGATAGGAATCCAAATTTTTGAAATATCGACCGAACAATTAGAAACACATTCATTCCTATTTAAACATAACAGTGCCGCTTCTTTATAATTATTAGGTTCTTTTAATAATCTACTTCAAGAATTCCTTTGTATTTTATGGCTAAAATTCCAAACTTGTTCACATGTTATTAATTTTTCGAATTTTTTATTTTTAATGTATGATTGGTATTCTTAAGTCTAATATTAAAAGGTCTAGATGTTTCCCCTATATAAAATTTATTATTTTGAATTTCATTAAAAGGTTTTGTATTTACTATTAAAGATGTTAATGTATTATTAGTTTTTAAATTAAATTTATTGCCAATCCTTCTAATTTTTTCGGATAATTTTGGAATAGGTATAAGGGATTTTTACTATATTTGAATGAAGTATTATTGGGGGATTTAAATTTTGTTCTTTATTTTTGATGTTTCGGTAAAGTTCACGATTTATAAATTTACTTCGGTAGTTGTTCTTAATTTGGACAGATTTAACGAGTGATAATTCCTTATTTAAAATATTGTTAATCGGACACCGTGGCTCAGTTGGTTAGGGCACCAGCCTTTAATCTCTGGGTCACTGTTCGAAGAGTAGGTTCGAATCCAGCCGCATTCAAGTGGAATAAAAGTCAGATAAGACTTTGGGCAAGTGCAAAAAGGTATTTGTGTGATACGCAGTTTCATTCACGCTGGTATACAGGCCGGATGAGATCGGATATCTCGTGGAACTGATAGGGGTTGGTGGCACATTTACACACTTGTTAGTCGGTAGATCACCTGTATAGTCCTGGGTTTAAGGTGATTGAGGACCGTGGTTTGGAGCCCACGATAAGCTGTAGGTCCCGTCCAGATTAGCCTTAGTTGCAGAAAGGAGACGTTAAAATTAACCAAACAAACAACAACAACAACAATACCTCGTTTATAACACATATTGAGTGAGTTTCAATACAACTGGTATTGTTATTAGTACCTACATCAAGAAACAGTAATTTTTTATTATTTTCATTTCAATATTAAAGAATGTACTGAATTTTTTTCAACGAAAATAAAAAAAAACTTTAAACAACATATTTTTTATCGAAATATTTTTTTTTAAATTTGAGCGAAGAAAAGTTTTAATATTTCAAAAATTTTAAAAAGAAAATAATTACATATTTTCCCTCTTTCTTTTTGTAAAAACGTTTGATTTTGAATTGAAATCAAAATATCTATGGGCACTAAAAAATGGGATTTTCCTCAAAATTACATTGGAAATGATCGAGATATTCCGAATTCATTTTAACGCTCCGGCGGGCGCGTCAGCGGCAAACAGCCGCAACTTTTTGTTTTTGTGTTATAATTAAAATGTGACAAGTCCTTCGAAACTGGGCATTTAGGTATTCCTTGTTTATGTTATTGACTCCGACTATCGACATATCTGGTAATATAATATTTCTGTCCAGTTGTTACAAGCGAAAGATCTAAAGCAGGTAGAATTTGCAACGTGTTTGCGGCTGTTTGCCGCTAGCGCGCCCGCTCATTACTAATTTTTTCAGTTTACCTAGATTGTTTGTTTTATATATATATATATATATATATATATATATATATATATATATATATATATATATATATATATAAATATATATATATATATATATATATATATATAGATATATTTTTTTACTATAATAAAATGATTAAGAATGACATATTTGTCTTTGTATTTTCTTCGTTATTTGTAAACTTCAAACCTGAAAAACCAATTGCGGCGAATTGCGCCCGCCGGAGATTTAAACTAGGAGAAACCCTTTAAAATTATTAAAATGGCAACTGTCTGCACTCCTCCTCAACCGCCCCTGCATCCAGCGTACTCCACCATTAAGATTCCCCCTTGTTCAAACTCTAATTGATAAAATATTCGAAATATGTTTACACGTCCGTGAGCCCAAAAAACGATTAGTTCTGCTTAGTTGTCTGCTTGAAATTTCACTTTCGATTTTCCAGAGGTACTGAACGGTATCGAATATTTGGAAGTTGGGTCTTTGAAGTTCGAACTTCAACAGCAAGGGGAGTTTTTTCATATAGAAATACCTTGCTGGAGAGGTGGAGGGTTGAAGAGGTGATGATTTAAAAAAAACAACATTTTTTAATTGAAATTCGCAAAAGTTAACAGAAAAAATGTCATTTATTGATAAAAAAAGTTTCGGTATAGAAATCTAAAAGTTAGAAAATTCCAACCACAAATCACAAAATTGTGCCGAGTTGCCAGAGCCACATTTAGACCAAAATCTCTCATAAAATGTGATATCCCAGAAACTATAATATATATATATATATATATATATATATATATATATATATATATATATATATATATATATATATATATATATATATATGCTCTTATTTTTACTTTTGATGTAAAAATAATTAAAATGATAAAATTGTCTCTATTTAATAAAACTAAAAATTATCATTGTTTTTACAGCATTCATTCGACTCCATTTTTATTTTCAAAATAGTGTTTATTTATATATATTAATAAATTTCTGAATTATTACACATTATAAGTGTATTTTAACTTTATTTAAAAACACCTAAGTTTCTGATTTATATAAACACTATTTTGTATTTTTATTACCTAAACAGAGACAATGTTCATCATTTTAATTATTTTTACATCAAAAGTAAAAGTATAATGATAATAAATGTACAAGGATTTTGTTATGCCTCTATTAATATATATCTTTAGTTTTATAAAAATCAGTGGGAATTTTAGAAATTATAACTTCCGGTCAAATTTTCTATGGGAAAACAAAAAAAAATAAAAACTAATGGCTTCTTGAGAAACCGTAGTCTCTTCTTTAAAATACTTTTTTATATTTTTTTGCGTACATTTTAGGCAAAGATACTTTAGTTTTTTCCCGAACGCCTCGCTGGAATATTTGTATTCAGCGGCTTGGCGCGGGTAGAGTTTTCGAATTAGCTTTCATAATTTTAATAATTTTTTATAGTAATACAATTTTTTTTAAATGATTTATAATATAAATGTTTGTAAAATTTTATGCGAAGTGCTATTAGTTTTTCGATTTTTTTTTTATTTTTCGAGATATAACGCAAAACCCAAATTTTCGATTATCTAAGAGCCTAGTTTCACATTTTATGATAGGTCAAAGTCTTTTACAACTGGGATAAATATGGAAGAAGACAATTATTTGAACGTTTTGTTTTACTTTTTTCCATTTAAGTTATATTTAAGTAAATCAAATAGTTTATAGTGAATTTTAATGCCATAACCACCAAAGAGTGGTAAAAAAAGAAGTCAACCTCTGCTCTATAGGGTTAATTCATTAGTATAAATTAAACCAAGAGTTCTTGCCCAAAACGTGGGAGCTGATAGAGGGGCTAAAAATAATAGGGTTTTAAAGTTGGAAATTAAAAATACCTAGTATTTTCTTTATAATTATCTACTATTCATTTGAAACAATTTTTTTATAAATACAAGAAATATGCACTTATTGGTACAGGTAAGGACTGTGTTAAATTAGTAATTACACAAAATTTATTCACCCATCATTTTTTCCACCTTTAAACATTAAAATACATACGATTTAGAGAAAATTCTTTTAGGGCTATTAATTATTAATATTTACTATTATTATTTATAACAGTGATGATAATTTTTGACACTTATTTTCCATTATGATTATTTCAAATATTCCAAAAATCGCAAAAGGGGGGTGGAAAACTGTCAATTTTGTTTCTTTGTGAGTATTCTGTAGAATGCATATTTTCCAAAAGAACGAAGTGAAACATAACAAAATTAATAATTTCGGAAAATTGAAAAATATATAAGAATAGAAAAAAATCTGGACGTATAGAAAATCGTATGGAATTAGAAATATAATTTTTCAATAAGTTGGAACTCTTCTTAGAATAAAATGACCACCAAGATCGCCCGATTTGACACCATTTGATTTCTTTTTATAGGGTTATTTAAAATTTTAAAATGTGCGCGATTTAATTGGAAAATAGATGTTGATGTTTGATGAGGAATCTATGAATAGTTAGAGAAGAAGCAAACAATAGACTTTTCTTCTGTCTAGACATACAATTAATTAAAACAATTTCCTAAATGGACATTTTTTACATCTAGGAAAGCTCTGACTACTTATTTTGTACAGAATTTTCAAAATTAAAAATTTTAAAACAACAAAAGTTAGTTTTTAAAATTGAATATTTATTTGATCAAAAAGCTGTTTTGTACGAAAATAATTCTGCCATTTGCAAAATAAAAACACCTAATGACAATACAAAATACAGAAACGCACATACAATGACATACAAAAGCGAATTTAGAGGTAGAAAAAAACATCAAACTTTACCCATTTTTTCGGAAATCCACCTCGTCGAAAAAAACACTATACCCCGTTGTTTATTTAGCCCCAATCAAGTAAAACAATCAGAAGAGTGATCCGCCATGTACTTTTCGAAATACACATGATTTTCAGGCCCTCTAGCGACGTTTTCCGGCTCTCCATCACCCCGCCATTTATCCGGGCGAGGCGTGGCCGAGCAGCTCGCTCCGCCCAGGCGCCGCGACGCAATTTTCCAGCGACTTCTTGTATCCATTTCGAAGGCGCGAGTCCACTGGGATAAGTAATAAGTTCCTTGAGGGGTTGAGTTTTCTTTAAATGGTGGGGACTTGTTGGGGATGCGATATTCTTTGTTGGAGGAAGATTTGAGTGAGTATCGTATATGGAGAATAGGGGAGAATTGGTAGTTGAATTTTTTATAAATTTGGAAAAAAAATTATTCTGTTTTGTATGATATTTTTTTTATTTTACGCCTTATGGTGTATTATATTTAGTATATAAAATTGGGTTTAATTACAATTTCGAACATGTTGGAAAAGATGATCTTATAGTTTGTTATCACAAAATAAATTTCGTTATCTTATGAAATAAGATTAAATACTATTTGAAGTTACGTCTAAGATTCTAAGATACAGAATAATTTATTTTTTTAATGAATTAATACGTTACATTTTATGAAAAATTGTTTGGAAACAATTCTAAAGTTGGATGATTTCTTTGAAGATAGTTTTAGACTCCAAATATCTTCTTGGTAATTATTTTTCTCTCGATTCAATTTATTTCCAGATTGAAATATCTCGATATAAGTGAAATTAACATTAAAGTTATTTTCAATCAAAAGAGTATTAGAAAAAAATGTAAGCGATTTTAGAAAGACTCTGCTTTTGGACTTTTCAAACGTTTGCAAATTTTTTTTTGTCCCCTGTACTTATATATTTTGCAAGAAACAATAAAAATGGTCACAGAGTCCATTTGATTTATTTTAATAAAAAATCCACATGATTTTCTGAAATCACGTCAAAATTTCTCATTAAAATATCACTTTTGTCGATTTTGTAAGGTTTATTATTAACATTAAAAAATATTTGCAAAACAAAAAATCCTCTTTGACTTAATGTTCATTGCGACATCTATCCGACAGCAGAATAACCACTTTTGTATTTCTATGCGTGAAAATGGTCATCTGTAACGCTGACACAAAGGTGTAGTTCTCTGTCTCTTTACAAACTATTTCGACAAATGTGCGACATCTCCCTACTAAAAACTACAATATTTTCTAACAGTTAGCATCTATCGGTTAATAGTGAAACCACCCCTTATTATACAGAAAACTATTTTGTGTCGTTCATGTCCAACAGCGTTGCCAACAATGTCGATTTTTGACAAGACCCATCTATTTTTAGTCGTTTTATTTCACTTTAATACATAAAAAAATATATAGTATATTTATATAATTTATTATCAAACCTGTTCTTTAATACGTTTCAAGTGCTATAGGTGTATTCAACACGTATTAATTTTTTGATTATTTATTCCAAGTTTATGATTTATAGGTTGGCGACGTGCAGATGTCGATATATACATCTGTCGTCTGTCATTAAAGTTAAATTCATGATTTTTGACAGTCGATGTTGCATTACAAACTGTTTTAAGAACTCGTCGGTAAAATTTCTAAAAATCTTCGAAAATACCGAATTAGTGTTCTTAAAAGACTCGTAAACATGTTTAGGAATCAGTACGACAGCGATGTGACCGTCTGGAGTCCTCAGGGACGTCTCCATCAAGTAGAATATGCCATGGAAGCAGTTAACCTAGGTTCAGCAACTGTAGGTCTAAAAAGTGATACTCATGCTGTAATAATTGCTTTAAAAAGGGCTTCTTCGGAACTTTCGGCGTATCAGAAGAAAATCATCAACATTGATGATCATATTGGTATCACCATATCTGGACTTACGGCTGATGCTAGGATTTTGAGTAGATATATGAGGAATGAATGTTTGAATTATAAATATTCCCTAGACAGTTATATGCCTTTAAATAGACTTATAAGTATTTTAGGTAAGTACTGTAAACAAATTTGTACCAATATTTTAAGTGAAAAAGTAAGGTTAGGTTATTTAAAATAATTGTTGTTGCTTTGTCATATTTTTTCTTTTACAAAAAAAACTCTACTTAGGTTCGATTTTTTGACAATAAATTTCTTAGGTAACAAAATGCAGCACTGTACACAAAGATACGATCGCAGACCATTCGGTGTAGGGCTCTTGGTCGCTGGTTATGACGATACCGGGGCTCACATCTATCAAACTTGTCCATCAGCTAACTTCTATAACTGCAAAGCTATGTCAATCGGAGCTAGATCTCAAAGCGCTAGAACTTATTTAGAGAAAAAACTTGATGAATTACCGTCTAGTGCTTTGGAAGAATTGATCAAGCATGGTTTGAGAGCTTTGAGGGATACTCTTCCTCCAGAGGTAAAAAAATTACATTATTAATTATAAAAATGTTGCAAAAAGCAATATTTTTGTTTGTTATGTGTGTTTGGATTCATTTAATTGACAAATAATCTATAAAAATTGTTCTAGAATGGGTAAAAATGGGAAATATAATTTTTTTGGTAAAATGTGTTTCTTAGAACTTTTCTTAAATTAAAAAATATGTGCATGCCCTGCATTTTTTGTTTGAAATAATTGTGCTTCGGGTGATCACTGTCCTGTTTTGTCCTGTCCTGTCTTTCTACCAATTTGCTCCTGAAAGCGTTCAAAATGAACAATGAAGTTGCAGCTATTATTTATTTATTTATTTATTATTTAGGTGGACCTCACAACCAAAAATGTCTCTATAGGCTATGTAGGTAAAGGTCAAAACTTCAAAATCTTAGAGGAAGAAGAAACTGCTCCCTATCTATCTCTGATTGAAGGGGAAGAACGTCGCGGTGGAGGTGGCGGAACTTCCGACGCTCCAGCAGGTCCTTTAAGAATGAAGGATGCGGGGGACGATCCTCCGAGAGATCCAGTCCCATCAGTGGCCATGGACACTACAGAGTAAAAATAGACAGTCAAAAGGGGGTTTTCGAGGGGTATTTAGGGGATTGGAGTGCCTCGGGTGGGGATTTCTGCAAAGGAAACTTGCCGTGGCTGTTTTGATTTTTGGGAGATCTTAAATTGGAACAGTCACGGCAAGTTTTCACTATACTTAAATAAATTTTATTGTATTTTTAATGTTATAAGGATTTTTGATTAAAACATTTGCTACTGCTTGATATTTTTGAGTTTTATTTAAAAACCTCATGCCCCAAAAAATAATAAAAAAAAATTAATACATGGATACATTTTGGCCTCAAATTCGTACGATTTTTTTTTAAGTAAGTTAAGTGCTATTTTCAGAAGTTAAAATTTCACAATAAACGATTTTAACAATCTTCGTTTTAGGAATTTTCAATGGTTCGCGAATATTTTTTCGGATCAAAACATATACCTAAATTTACGTAAAATTTTATAAGAAATCGAATGAGAATTGTCCTAAATTCGTACGATTGTTATAGCAAACGTTGTTTTTGGAATTTTTAAAGGTAAATAATTGATCATAAGCAATTATAAATAGCAAAATCGTTCCAAAAATCACTGTCACGACCACTTTTTATGAACCAGAACACTCCGCTCCAAATTCCAAATAAAATAATTACTAAAATGTCACCTGAAATAGTTTTAATGTGTCAGTTGAAATAACTGTCACAAATAAATCATTCGGCAAACAGATTCAAAATTACAAGTATTTATTTTCTCCCAAACCTTTGTTAAACAAAAATGGAAAATAAGGAAGATCCAGAAAAATGGGAGTTTCTACCAGTGCTCAACAAGCTCTACAGAAAAAGCCCCGACACAAAAATGAGCTCCACGGTCACACGAATGCCCTGGATCAAATTCGTAAACATCATTGAAAAACTAGAGGAATTAGAACAAGAACTTGCTACTAACGGACCTCCTCCAAAACCCGGTGCTCTAGAAACGGTAATGGTTAATTGGTTAAGAGATTTCTGCCCGAAACTAGTTACCCCTAATCATGTCAAAGCCATTCACGAATTCGCTTGCGCTATAGGTGATAAAGTTGGTGACTTGGATGAAGATGGTGCTGATGGCGAGGCAGATAAATCGTGCCCAGAAAAAACTCCGTGTCCCGCATCTGCGATGGAAGAAATACTCGATAATATATGTAAATGCTTATTTTAATTCTTCTTGAACATTTTTGTACAATTTGAGGAGAGTATAAAACTCATCTAAATATATACATATTACAGGCAGTTCAATTTATTATACTATATTAATATGGACAAAATTGTAAAAAAAGTCAACGAACGCATCTAGAGTGCTCAGATGACTGAGAGAGTCAGTGAGTCAGGTTTTCATTTCATACTTCATCTAATGAATGATTTAGTCTACACATTATGCTTTTTAGGTGTAAATTTTCATACATTAATGAACTTTTTCCGTGGGCCGACCATTTATGATTTATTTTAACGCACTCAAAATCGTTGATTAATGACACCTATTAATGAATGATTTTCTATTAATCATTTTATTATATGCAACCCAACGAACATTGCTCTTATTATACATTTATATTGACAGTTACCACCAAGAAGGTGTGTTAATACTATCTGTCATTGTATGTCATTATTTAATTTCTTAAAATTCAAAAACTCTGTATATAGAATTTTTGAAAAGTACGCTCGACGGAAAAGTTCTGTAACGAACACGTGAATTCAAATGGCGATTAACAATCTCGAACATTATCGCCCTTATTAATACACTTGTTCGTTAAATAACCATTATCAATGACGTCATGATATAAGCGACCATAAAATAGTAGTTTATGGTGCAAGGACGAGAAGTGTTACTTTTTCGGACGATTATGGAGTTAGTTAATAGAATAGATCTATAACTTCTCTTCTGTTATATTACACCAAAGAGAACACCATCTAACAAGAGGCGAAAACTTGATCGGTTCCTTTGATGTTGGATAGACTTAGACACAATATTGAGAGAGGAAATACGTCACAGCATTTACACATATACTATTTCAGATACACTGAGAAAAGTAACATTTATTGATTCAAATTTTTACAAACCGAACTACACTAAGAAAAATAATAGTGTTGATGAATATACCTCCCCGTTTAGTGCAGTCGATCTGGCGAAAAAAAAACCGATAAACGAAGTCGCTCTTTTCGTATTTTTTTTTTGCGATTTCATAGATTATGGAGGTCCCTCTTTCACGTGATCACTATATGAAAGCTAAGGGCGTTGTGGAAACGGGTAAATGAACATGTAAAGATGTGGGAAATCGGTTTTTCGCATGTAACTCGCTGGGTTTTATTCGGTAGTTATAAATTAAAGGGCTCGCGAAAACGCATAAACTGAATTTCAACCCGTCCAAATCGGTCTAGTGGTTCTCGAGATATTGCGATTTGAAAGTATAGGGATTTTCGTCGCGGCAAGAACACACCTAGAGCCGTGTTCGCGTTTTTCGCAGGGAAGAAAGTGACTTCGAGACTTGATTTTTTTCCTCCGATAGATAGTCATGACCCAAGCATTGTGTCCAAATTTCAAGTCGCTAGTTTAATTTGGGGGAGAGGGGGATTAATTTTTGACCAATCCGCGACAGCAAAATGGCAAACTTTTTCTTGAGGACACTGCTACACTACAGGATGTATTAAGGAGATGATGATTTTCGCGAAACCGGACAAATGGCGACCGAATTTCGGATTTTGTAAATTTTATGTTTCAATTTTCGCAATGAAAGAGTAAATTGGGGGAAATTTTTTATTCGCCATCGGATGAGGATTTTTTTTTATTTGATTTGAGCCCTACAAGAACTCGTTCCGATAATCAGGAAGGGCGCTAGCGGGGTGAAAGCGTTTTTCTCTGTAGAAGGGCAAGAACCAAGAATGCATGACACATCGTAGATAGATAGATAGATAGATATTTATTTGACTACTTTACATTTTACAATGTTTGTAGCAAGTCAGTTAACAAAAAGTTCTATAATATAAACAACAAATATCTCTAAAAATATTGACAAAATCTACATGTAGATATATATTATTGCTATTGAGACAAATAATTACCGATGGTGGCGCCACTTTCCTCGATCAGCTGTTCAACGAAACGCGTAATTTTTGATAAATAGTGCACTAAGTTATAATGAGTGAATGGTTTATTTGTACTATTTTAAGACTTTTTGTGATTGTTTGAGGTTTTTGATTTGTAAATTACCATAATATACCTGTACATGTAAGTATTTACTCAATTGAACCTGTTTTTTGTGTCGTTATTCTAAAATTGAGATTATTTATTTAGCATATCTTACGTTTTTCAGAAAGTTATTGTTTACTTCTGTTTCTGTGTGCTTTTTTGTGTTTCAGGATGAATATAGCCTAGAGATATTATCATCTTCACCTCTACTAATATAGAATGATATTGGAAGGGAGCTAAATCATATGCCAAAGAAACATATATAACGGTTTTCTGCTGATAAGTTTTATTTCAATTTTTTCAGGATAATAATTGTAATTGCAAAAGTGATTTAAATAAAAAATGATTTCTAAGAACCTACTTTTGATTGATTTATGGTGAAACATATCCTATTTCTTGTTTCAAAATTATTTTTTAAATCAATATCAAATTAAAATATAAAAAATTAAGACATTTTTTTCTTGGCCATCAAATGTATCTGTTGCAAAACTTTTTGTTTTGTTTATCTACTTTGTTTTTTTCAAAATAAACACAAAATGTATATTTTTTAATCCTTTATTTTAACATAAGTTCAAAGCTAACTTTAAATTATTCAGTTTTAGTAGTATTTAACATTTTATTATAATAATTAATTACTAATTGTAACTGCATAATTATTGAAAACAGGTGTTGTACAAGAGGGGAACATAATAATGGTATTTTTAAATTTATGATGTGACAAAGGTTTTATTTTACTGAATTTTACCTTTAGAAAAATGATAAGTTGAAATATCAGCAATGATGTGCATAGCTAATTAGATTTTAAGTTTACATATATAAAAGTACAGTTTCGACAGTTTGTAAGGACAAGTTTACTTAGTTTATAGGCAACACTTTGCTGTCTTCTAACTAACCATCATTCCTTGCACATTTAATGGTTTTAACATCAAGTGGCTTACTGGACAAATGATGTGATGGCACATCCTTTTTGCACTACTTGGGTGCTACTTTGTTTGAAAGAATTCCTGCAAACATTTCAGTAGTAATCAAGAAATAATCTCAGAAATGCTAATCTTTATCTTACCTGATTTTGTAATATAATCTTCAGATTTAAAATTGATTACACTTTTGCCGGAATTTACGACGATCAACTTCTTCGATGACACCTTTTTTGTTGCTTCTTGGGTGGATCATAATGGAAGTGTAATTTCGGATTTTTAGATTTCCTAGAGGTATACCCATAAATGCAATAATTTGTATTATTTTTATTGGGCATTTTTAACTTTTAACTAACAAATAACAGCAAAATACACGAAGCACAAAATCAAAACACACGTTCAACTTGCAGGTAAACAAACAAAATTATGCTTTTCGTGAAGGTTCAAATTAATACCGGTGGTGTCGCTTCAAAGTTGTGCTCGTCTCAATATGTACAAAAGTATTCAATGGCATGTTCACTAATATAAAAACAATACTGATTCTGACAGCTCTCAATGAATTCAGTGACAGAATAAAAACAAAATTGTAAAAGAAAGGTCTTAAGCTTTATTTTAAACTTATCTAAAGTAAGAGCTTTTAATTCAGATGGTAAAACATTATATAAATGATAATTAAGTGAGTTTTTTTGAGACCTGTTTAGACGAAAACGATTCACTTGAATATTATTAGCATGCCTAGTGTTATGTTCATGTATATCTGAATTTTTTGTAAGGGAATTAAAATTTTTGTGTATCTCAACAAGCGTGTTAAAGATAAATAAAGTAGGCAGAGGCATGATACGTAGTTTTATAAATAACGGCCGGCAATGGTCACGGAAACCAGCATTGGCTAATATCCGAATTGCCTTCTTCTGCAATTTGAAAATATCTATGGCAAACGAGGAGTTGCCCCATAGAACTAATCCATAGCTGATATGAGAATGAACCAACGAAAAATAAGCAGTTTTCAATGTTGTAAAATTAGTAACCCGTTTTAGTTGGCGAAGTACGAAAAGTGACCTAGATACTTTACTTCTTAGATAATCCACATGACAGTGCCAGGACAAAGTACTATCTAATGAAAGACCAAGCAATTTTACACTCTGAATATTCGCATTTCCAACATTCCGGTTAGCAACGGAAAAACAAAGATTTTGAGTTTTTTCCGAATTTAGTTTAAGCTTCAGATATTTTTTTTAAGCTATCATAGTGCTTGTCAGAATATATAAAAGTAGTATCGTCTGCAAACAAAACGGATTTATAAGGATACATAAAGTTAGACAAATCGTTTATGTAAATAATGAACAATAAGGGTCCAAGTACCGAGCCCTGTGGAACACCATGAGTAACAGGTTTAAAATCCGATGAACAATTATTGCATGTCACCGCTTGGTCAAGTATGATTCAATAAGAGTCAATGACACGCCTCTGATTCCATAATAGTGCAATTTTTGTAGCAAAATTGAGTGAGAAACACAGTCGTATCAGTATAAAAAACATTAGTCTAGTCAAAATGTACCATAAAAAAATTTATAAACAAAATCAGTATAATCAGTATTAAAAATATATTAAAGTCTACCCAAATGTAACATAAAAATTAAAAATAAATAATTATCCATTTTTCTCAAATGTGCATGTAATCGGGATGACTTGCTTAACAAAAGCATAAATATTTTTGTGTGATAAACATTTTGATTTGTACTTTTTTGTAAAAGGATCGACTAAACAAATTTATTTATGAATGCACTTTCTTTCGCCTCCTGTTAGATGGAGTACTCTGTGATTACACTCTCTCCTAATAATTCATAGTGTCAGATTGATATAACTGTCAAATCACAGTATATTTTAATTAGTTGTCACACACATCAAAATTTTTTGCTTGACCATGGAAAAATTATTTGAACATATAGAGAGAATAGAAGGCTCAAAACCAAGTCTCCTAGAGCAAGTTATGGTTACTTGGCTCATGGACGTGGCTCCTGAAGAAGTGAACGAAAATAATTTGAATGCAATACACCAATTCGCGGGCGCATTAGAAGAAAAATTGAAAGAAAAATCTGGAAATCCGATCGAAACATCAATGACTTCGAGTAAAATTGATGGAGTCGCCGAGAGCAGCAAAAAACATACCGCAGATGCTAATAACCGAAGAAAAATGAGTACAAAGCACAGAAAACGGTCCAGTGGTTCAACACAAAACGATATACAGGAGATGCTGGAACGTCTTCAGCATAGAGAAAATTTGTAGTTTTGGTTTTTTTCATTGATTCAATCAAATCCAATAGCTGATTGTAAATTGTATTGTCTTAGAAATAAAGGTTCCTCTTTTACCAAATTAGTCGAGAATATATCTTTTCCTTATCGATTTTCAAAAATCACCCTTCAAAATCAATTTTTGACCGACGGATTGACGAGATTCGCGGTTTCAAATTTACGAAAATCTTCCAAAACTGAGATAGTCGAGAAAAAATGTTCCACAAAAAAAGTTCTGTTTTTAATGTTTAGATTAGATAAATTTTGAGCTACAGATTTCAAAAATGTAACTAACTCGATCGGAAGGCCTCAAAAACGGCTTTAAAATTTTCAAAAATGCTTATCAAAATTCGAAATATTAAGATTTAGCCATTTTCTTATATTCCATCCAGTGGCGTAGCCAAGAGCCCCCCCCCCCGAAACTTCTATAATTAGTTGACGTTTTTGAGCCAGCGATTAAGTTATATTCAGATGATTTATAAACAATATACACGGTTATTCTACGCAGTGAATGGGATATTTGGACAGTGAAATGCCAAAAAGTAGATTCCTGTCTTCCTCAAAGTCCTTATTTGTTTCCGAACATTTTTACGCTATTCCAAATTTTAGCAAACTCATCGCAGAATTGCATTTGAATAATGTTCATTCAAAGTTCAATCTTATATTAATAATTAGTTGGCTTTTCTTGTCTTATCTTAATAATTAGCAAATTTAAATAGCCTACATTGTATACAGGGTGACCCAGAGTTAAACGTTCAGGATCGGGTTTTCAGGAAAAAAATAAGATTTTAATTTTTTTCTCAAAAACTAAGGAGATACGAATAAAATTAAAGAAGCAAAAAATTTGTGTGTTCAACTGTTTAATCCAAGAAAAGTAACGAACATACAAAAAACAGTGGCGTACAATGATTTGTCCCAATATCAATTAAATTACCTTGTGGAACGTCACTAGAATTAATAATTTAATTCTAATAATATTTAAATTATTGCCGCAAATAAGCGTATCAAAATCAACCAAATTGTTTTTTGAGCAATTCATAAAAAATTCTTGTTCTAAAATCAAAACAAGTTAGGACCCAGGATTATGGGAATAAAAAATCTTATTTTTTCCTGAAAAGCCGATCCTGAACGTTTGACGGTTTAACCCTGGGTCACCCTATATATTTACCCCATCCCTGCTGAAAAAAGTATTTATAATAAACATTATCTACGAGAAATAGTGCCCCCCCCTGCTGAAAAAAGTATTTATAGTAAACATTATCTACGAGAAATAGTGTCATATTCTACTTATAATGCATGTATACTTACTATGAATGGGTGTGGAAGCAAACATTCAAAAATGAAAGATCAGTCCATAAAATGGTTAATTATATTACAATAATTTTTAAAATTTAAAATCTTTGTGGTAAAAATCACACACCTTGCGGACCTTTAATAATAATTAATTCAGGTCCGCAAATTGCCCCTTTTGACAACTTGACAAAACGACGAATTCAAAATCTGTATTGGGTGTTGCATACACATTTTGCATTGTGGGTTGCAAAGTTTTTTAGGATGCGAATCGAGTAAATTAAATTCCTGTAACTCATTTGCTTACTATCATTTTGCATTCGTTTTAAGCTTATAGGACTTCTCATTCTACATTTAGCTTTTTTTTCTGATCAATTGCTTGCTAATAACTAAGCAAGAATTGTAACTTTCTTAATTTAACGTATGGAGTTTTTTTAAGCGTGGCATTTTATTCCATCTCTTCAAAGTCTACGAGAACGAACAGGAAGCAGCAAATACAGTTAACCTAATTATACAGTCCAATTTTGTGTTGGTTAATCCTAGCCAAATATTAAGGCGATTAGGGTTGGAACAGCACAATTCCCGTCTAATCCCCGACATAGAATTTTTTTTATAATTATAAATCAGTTTCAGTTCCTACTAATTTTTTTTATTTATAAAAGTAAAGTAAGTTGTTTATTTGAGAAAATAAGGCACTTCATTGTGAAATAATTTTTAATTCTTAAAAACAAGATAAACATATTTGTAGCCTTTACTAAAAAAAAAATTAATTTCATTCTTCATTCCTTGCCAACCAACTCTTGAAATTTGCTTTCATACATTTTTTCTCCTTGATTAATGTAACCATCAGCAATGGTTGTAACCTGAGCTTCGATATTTCTTCCGATATCTTGAGATATATCATCTTTTCTCTTAATCTGCTTTATGTACTTTATTTGAATATCCCTTACACCATCCTTACATTTGACAAAAAGTTGCTTAGCATTTTTCGCCAAGTTCTCTCTATGCTCCTTCGTAACTCTAAAAATTATTATTTACTTAACCCGTTGACTGCCAACTAGGAGATAAGAGCGATGCCACACTGGCGTTGCGTCGTCGTAACGCTATGATTTTAACGCATTTAGTGCCACATGGGCGCTGCGTTTTTAATAATATATGATTAAATTAAATTGGCTTTTTAGACAGGACTACTGTAAATTACCGTGGCAGTCAACGTGTTAACTTAAACTTACATAATATTTTCTGTACTTACTTTGGTATTGGTATATACAATGTAGTCCCATCTTGTTGTGGATTTAAATTCATTCCTGACTTCTCTAATGCTTTTAATGTTGCTGGTATAGCCTGTGGAAACATTGACATATTTATTACTATAGTTTTGGGATTTTTCCTAACAATTTGAGCCAATTCTTGTAAGGTATGCTCTTTACCATCTAATGCTACAGAAATCAGTTCAATTGAACCTAAAAAAACAGGAATCATCTGTTATTTCATCCACCAGTAATAATTAATTAATAAGTAGTACCTGTAGTAGACCTAAGTGATAAATTTTTAGTAAAATCATCTTTGAGTTGCTCTATTACCCGTTCCATTTGTTTTTTCATAGAATCTATATTAATATATTCAGTCAGTAGATTTTCATTAACGACAATCTTTGTTTTACCTACGAATATTCAGAATAGTAAAAGATTTAACTATTTTCCTATAATTACCCTTTTCTTTTTTCTTATCTTTTCCTTTCGCATAATTTCTAGTAGATTGGAAGGTAGGTAAGTAATATTTTTGTAGGTTAAGTCGTTCATTGTCGAACAATTTTGTTCTTACAGCAACAGAACCTAAACAAAATTGCTTTTTAGACAAGGAACTATATATGGGCTTACTGTAAGTTGTTAAAACTGTCCTTAAAGTTCTAATAAACATTTTTTGAAAGTTTGATTCAATTTCAAGTTTTTAAATATCCCAACCTCATTGTTTCAGTTTATATGAAAAAAAATACGTCAGGTCTACAACTGCTATCGATGTTGACGTAAGCCAAGCATCAGGCCTGTTGAGTATTATACTTTTACACTATCTACTCATAGGCAACCAAAAATACAAATGTATAGATGTTGCATACCTAGTAGGGCACAAATTTGATTTATTTTGGTTTTGTGTACAAAATTCCGATATCCATGATCGATTAAACGCTTTTTGTTATCAGGTAAAGCAAGTTTTAACAAAAGCACTTTAATAAATAACAAGTGTTTGCCGACAATATTTTTTCCCTCTATGTTTTATAAAATGAACTGTTGTGGTAGCGAGCCACTTAATTTTTAATAAATCCAGACTGACCCATATACGCAGAGCTATATTTTTCAATAAAACCTAGAGGAATAAAGCAAACTTGAACTTTGACCTCCATACTTGAATTATAAAAGTTTTTCTCATAACGTTTAATCCTCAGGGAGGCAATGCATCAAGAATTAAGGCCATAAAACAGATTTAATAGTAGGCAACTTTCAACAAACAGTAATTTAAATATTCAGCAATAATTCATTGGCTTCAAGTTATATAAGTTCGTATGTTTAATGTTAAATTTTCCTACAAATTATAACTTGTAACACATATTGCGGGGTAATCACTAGGTTTACACTAGAAACTGATGAAGGTAGTCAGGGCCGTTTTTGGGGTTTTTACCCCCACGAGCAAAAACAAAATTGCGGCCCACTCATAAATACAATTTTAAAACAACGAAGGTTGTAACCATTACCAAAAATTTTTCGGTAAGAATGGAATTTTTACTTTTATATCCAAAAGTGCCGCAAAATCGCAAAAATCGTAATTTCCCAAAATATTTATTACATATCGGCCAGGCCAAATTCAATATAAAAGGAATTTTCAATTTCAAATTTGTGGTATAAGTAAATTAAGAAAAATCAATACGACTGAGTAAACATTCCGAAAGGCGGGGGGGGGGGGGGTTAATTTTGAGGTTGTATTGAAAAATGACCAATAGAAAAGTTTTAGATTTTTTAATTATCTACAATTTTTATATTAAACTGTTGAGGGTTCTGGAATAAACCCTATGTTGTGCCAGTTTCCCAGGACGGCCAACAATGTGTTACCGCCTTTTTAAACTGCATCGTAGTTCGAATTTCGAGTGGACTGTAATTTTAGATTGAAGAAATGTGCTGTAGTAGGTTTGCCTTCTCAACTTCATCCAACAAAAACAATGGACACTTTTATTTAACCATTTATTAAACTTGTTAAATAAATAAATGAACAAAAACAACAACGTAACAAAGATTACATTAAACTAGTAATCGTGAACAAAGTATTATAGTTAATTTAAAGAAATGACCACATCATTCAGAAAATATTATTTTTACGTTGAGCTGGGCAACGGAGGGTTCTAACTTGGTTCGCAGTTAGAAGCACACTGATATGAACTGATTTGAATATAAAATGAAAAATACAGTAGACCGCCTGATACGCAGCAAAGTACCACTGTGAAGAAATATTTTTAAAATAAAAATGGACCGCTTGATTGCAGCTAAGTCCCACTGGTTTAACGAGGCCTTGTTGTGGCCTCGGAGCGTCGCTGAGCACTGAGTTTAAAATCGGCGAAGTTTATCGGTTTCAAATGTATCCCTTCCCGATTGCGTAATTGTTCTAGAAAGTTCGTTAGCGTGAACCGCGTAAACAAGCATGTAAAATTTTTTCTATTGTCTAGACGAGACGGTTATATTTACGGCTTGATACCATCATTGTGAAATAGAGCAAAAAATTATCTTTGATGAAACCGCTTCCTGGTTTGACGCCGCTCGCCAACGTATTTTGGTGCGGCGTTGCCGGTTGAACGAATAAACGAATATGAGTTTACATGTTTAATTATCTGAAAATTAAACATAAACTTTTCCCGATAGGATGCACAGTTCAGTCATAAATCGAAAAAAAAGCCCATATCCAACCCTCAAAACGTATATTTAGCTACCCCCAGGCCCTTGCGCAGGATTTGCTCGAGGGGGGCTTTCATTAAAAAAAAACTAAAGAACTCTAGTTTTTCCTTTTGAAGTAAATTTTTGTCAATATGTTGAACCAAAAAAACTATGGAAAAAAGAGATTGAATGAAATATTTTTCTTCATACATTTTCATTTTGATGGAATTAAATTGCGGAGGGTTGTATTCCTATACTACCCATTTATCACGCGAAAAAATTATAACTAGGTCAAATTGGTTAAAAAAAATAAAATTCCAAGCAATTTTAAACCAACCACAATGAAATTTTGGGAACAATTGTCAAATTTTTTCGAACTGCTCAACATTGCTGGATGCGTCTCCAGCATCAGCCTCACCAGCCAGAATAATTTTTCACTGACCGGCCATGCATGTCGGCCATTTTCGTTTTCGAATTCAATGCGTTAGCTAACTGTTGCCCGCTTCATTTGATTACATCAATTAAAAAGTTACATTCAAACAAATGCTAAATGCGTTTCCATTGTTAATCAAATAATCGGCTGGAAAATAGAGGAGAGAAGAATTTTGCGATTTTATTTTTAGGAAACAAAATAGAAACACTGTGTTCACTGGATTATAATTTACTACTCCCAATATGATTTTTATTAAAGATTTAAAAGGATGCAGCTCACACGGTATTCGCGACGTAACCTTACAATTTTTTAAATTATATCTCTGATAAATTTAAAATTGAACATGGAGTACCTCAAGAGTCTGTTCTGGGACCGCTCTTTTTGTTGTAACACAGTCTAAGGCATGCTCGTTTTGACAGCGGTCACCTGTTTCCAATATTTTGGTAATATTTCGTATTTTTTGATATCATACTGGAGGCATCAAGGAATTAATCTTTCGATTGCGGAGACCAAATTAGTTATATATAATAATATCGGTCTACATTTTATGATCCAGTTGCATTTTTTCTTTTCACAAACTTTCAGTTTGCGGGTTTTTCATCCTTTATGTTGGTTCTTTCAGGAAAAAGTTCGTTTACGGCATGAGTAGGGCATTTATAACTCAGAATCTGTTTCATAGATATAGCCTTATTTGTAGGCAAAAAGCCACTGTTTTTAGAACACTTTATTATTTTACGTTTCGATAAGCTCTTTTGTAGTTTACATGGTATAAAAATTATTTTATGAACTAAAAAAATCAAAAAAAGTTAGCTAAAACCGAGTATACATCAATTTGTACTGTGTAAACGTGGTCCACGGTTTACTGAGTGTTGATAAATGTACAGAGAAATAAAAGTGCAAACAAAAACAGAAAAAAAGGATACGCGAAGAGTTTATAATCGAGCAATGAATATTGATAAGTTGATTGTTGGAAACGAAGATTATTCATCATCAGGTGTCGCCGGGGATATAAATTATATTTGTAATCTGCATCTCAACGCTATACGCGAGATCTGTTGAAAAAAATAAAAAAAAGCTGGTCTGTACGTGAACGAACCTGACATACAAAGCTTTTTGTGATGATTTTATATCGCTAATGAATTTCGCCGACAATGGGTAGTGGACGGTGACAGTTACGTAATAGTAGAATTTTTAAATACGTTAACTTATATATTAATAACCAAAATTTTGGAAAACTTTGTGTCACTCTTTGACTTTCTTCAAATAATTGTTGTTTTTTAATTTTGAATGTAAATTTCGGAAAATTCGCGTGAAAAATGAAATTATTGCACACTTTCTTAAACGGCCATACCTTGTCAGGTAAAACCACATAATTTTATTGGTAAATTAAGTAAAAGGATCCTGGGGCATATAAAAACTTTAAATGTAGTATACAATACATATTTGCGACGATTTAGATAGATAGATAGATAGATAGAATTTATTGGCCACTATATACATACAGGGTGTTTCCAAATGACACTTACAACGTCTGGCTGTAGATACCTCTTGTAAAATTGGAAAAAATGATATAGGGAATGAGGAGTCCAACTCGATTACTTTTCGAAATACAGGGCGTTAAAGTTAAAAAAAAATGTTTTTATTTAAAAACTTTAAAACGGATTAATATATTAATTTGAAATTTAGCAGGTCGGTTTTAGATGTAAAAAGACATATTTCAGTAAAAAATCATGTTTCATATCTAGATCCAATGGCGTATAGTTAGAAGGGTATATCCCCTTTTCCCAACCATTTTCTACGCCCATGGCATTTGAAGATATTTTTATTTTTTTTGTATTGCTTAACAGTTTTCAAGTAAAAAATGAATAACCTTTACATACCGAAAATCTTGTGGTTTTTAAGATATTTAATGTTTTTATGAAGTCTGTAAGATCTTTTATTAATGAAATAACCAACAATATTTTTCTTGGATTTCTTTAATAATTTTTGTCTTATTTTTTAATGACCACTAGATACTAGATACTATACAAAAGTCTAGTGGTTATAAAAAATTAAGAAAAAATTATTAAAGAAATCCAAGAAAAATATTGTTGGTTATTTCATTAATAAAAGATCTTACAGACTTCATAAAAACATTAAATATCTTAAAAACCACAAGATTTTCGGTATGTAAAGGTTATTCGTTTTTACTTGAAAACTGTTAAGCAATACAAAAAAAATAAAAATAGCTTCAAATACCATGGGCGTAGAAAATGGTTGGGAAAAGGGGATATACTCTTCTAACTGCACGCCACTGGACCTAGATATGAAACATGATTTTTTACTAAAATATGTATTTTTACATTTAAAAACGACCTGCTAAATTTCAAATTAATATATTAATCCGTTTTAAAGTTTTTAAATAAAAACATTTATTTTTTTTTAACTTTAACGCCCTGTATTTCGAAAGTTGGACTCCTCATTCCTTATATCATTTTGTCCAATTTTACGAGAGGTATCTACAGCCAGACGTTGTAAGTGTCATTTGGAAACACCCTGTATATACTGATAAGATTATGAAATTAATAAAAATTTTTTTAACTTTTCCATGTATCCTTTATTTTAAATTTGTCACATCTGACATCTTTAACATCCCCCAAAAGAAAACATCTCATAAACAAACATGTCACCTTTTTTTATCCTTTCCATATTTCTTCCCAAATCTTCTGTATTTTTATAAATTTGCTGCATAAAAATAAACATTTTCTCTATAGATTATTCTATTCTTATATTTGGTTGGCGTTCTACTTCTACAGGTATTGACTGTCTTTCGTCTTCATTGCTTTCTTTACCATTACACTCTTCTTCTTGATCTGTAATTGACTTGTTTATATTTTCTATTTCTTCCATATCTATTATTTTCTCTCCAATAATATTAGTTTCCATTTCCGTGTCTCCTTGTCCTATTTGTACTTCTTGCTGTCTTGTTAATCCTATTCTTTTACCATCTCTTAAATCCATGTTATTTTTTTTAAATTATAAATTACTATTTAATTATTAAATTTTATAGTTATTTTAGAGCCCCACGTTGGGCGCCAATTGATAAGATTATGAAATTAATAAGATTTTTTTTACTTATTCATATATCCCTTATTTTAAATTTGTCACTTCTGACATCTTTAACATCCCCCAAAACAAAATATCTCATATACAAACATGTCACATTTTTTTTAAGTCCTTTTTAGATATTTTTTTTTAATTCTTTTAAAATAAACTTCCCATAATTATGTTGTCATTTTTTAAACCATAACAATACATACGTTGGTAGTCCATAAAAAATAAAGTTAATAAACTAGTAAAATACTCACTGGGACAACAACTAACACAACATATTAATATAAAGTCTAAGAATTAAATTAAATTATTTAAATAATAATAATTAAATAATTTAAATTAACTATATTTTTTAAATTTAAATTAGTTTACATAAAAAGCCTTCAATTTTTGTCTGCGGTCTACATTCATCAGTATTTTAAACTGTTCTAGGACATCTGATACCCAAGCCAACAGAGAAAAGGGATCAATAACTTATAAAAAATCTTCAGCTCATTTTTTAAAATAAATGTTTAAAATTTATTGTCTTACTATTGGATCTGCTTCATTTTTATGTTTCTTGTTAATTTTTCTTCGACCACCATTCAAAGTACGCTTTTCTGCACAAATTTTCATTTGCAAAGTAGGCAATTGCTCACATTGCAAGGACAAAATGACATATGTATGCGAAATAAGTGCATAGACATATTAAATAACAGAGTCGGTGGCACCTAATTTCTGATTGATTTGTGTTCTATAAACTGACAGTTCGTTGTCGAATGACATTTGGCTCCAATATTTTAAATTTAAATTTTTAGAATTTTACTTTTGCTATCTTTTCGTAAGTATATTTTGATATATTTAGTATTTTATTACTTACCTAATTATTTCTAGACATGTTATCTGGTTTATAAACAAATATATACCGTAGGAAATGAACCAACATACATCATCCGGCTCTGATGATTCTGATGTGGAGAATACACCACCGAAAATTGAAGAAATAGCTAGAATGGCCACAGAAAATTTATTGCCAGATATTTCAAGGGGAAAGTACGAAAAACAGTAAGTACTCCAAATTTATGAGTTGGAAGGAGACAAACAAAATTAAGTCAATTTCAGAAAATGTATTATTTTTTTTTTCATTTTTTTTTATTTATTTTTTTTTGACAATTTTTCATGTATGCATAAAGAAAATTGTAAATTAAAAACATATATAAATTATGTTACGTTATATATATTGTAGTTATCACATTCTAAAATTAAAGTAAATAAACATTAATATTTTGTTGTCTTTAAAAAGTGTGGTCGTAGAAAAAGTATTGTGTACAACATGTACGCAAAGCACTTTTCCCACTCGCTTGATTTGCGGCACTCGCCTAAAGGCTCGTGCCTCAAACATCTGCGCTCGTGGGAAAAGTATAGCTTTGCGCACTTGTTGTACAAACTACTATTGTAAGCAGCGTGTAAATGAAATTTTATCTTTTATAACTAGGAAAAACATGTTGGTTCCTCCTTCTTTTGCATACACTGCAGAAACAAAATTATTGTTTCGAAAGTAATTTACGATGTACTCCAATATAATATGAACAATTGCCTACACTTTCGGAACTGTGGTAGAATTTAATATATTTTAACACAACAACAAAATAATTTTAAGTGATTACTTTAACACCGGAACTATCGTTCAAAGATTGTATGATTAAAAAATCGATGTGATTTCTGAAGTGGAAGTAACACGTCCACTTTACAATAAAGTTTCTCTATAACTGTACTCTATTCTTCTTATTCGGTCACCGCACTAAGAACCAACAATACGCCTTGAAATTCAAACAATTGCAAAATCCTTTCAAGCCAAGTCTATTCAATTTCTGACCATTTGCCACCCCTTGGTTAGGGGGGCAGCAGGAGGGGCGCTTTCTCCAGCACATAGTAATCAAGACATGGCCGCCCTACTTGACCGTTGCTAATTGAGCAAATGGCGGTGTTAAATTAAATTTAGAGCGCAACTAAGGAACGGAATGACCTTTCTGCTGCTTGTCTTAGTTGCATTCAATGTTTGCAGGAGGGGTTTCAGTAACAGAATTTCCTTGTTCTAAATACCAATTTTTAAAAGAATTATTTAACGTTTAAGGGATTCCAACATATACAAGTTCTTCTTCTGCCCTACATCCTCTTCTTAATAATAAATACTCATTCATTTTTTTTTAAAAAGCAAAAGGAGATCGCAAGTAGCATTATAGTGACAGAAAGTAATATCGCAACTTCGATTGGGTGGCTATTACGTAATAATCACTAAATTTATCCCTACACAGCAAGAATAACTTAATTTTATTTTTGCCTAGTTGTAGTCACGTAAAGTTCACCGCTGGGAACAACTTAATAGTTTTACAATCTTTTGGTGCCACTGAAGGTATTTGAAACGTTATAACCACTAAGCGAGACTACCTGAAAGATGCACACACATTAAAACCATATCACTTAAATACCACTTAGAAGTGGCAGTGATAGTTTTAGTGTCGTTTTGGGAACCATTAATATACCTTTAAAGTGGCGGCACTTGATTATATGATTGCAGTAATTCTCGCCACGTTTTTGCCAAACAAAAATCACTTTCTAAACGCAGACATTTGCAGCCATTTTTGAGATCGTCATGATGAGAACAATAATCGCGCTATTTAAAAAACTTTTTTTCGTCAGTACGAATTCAAATTTACTACATTTTCATACATAATAAATGATCTTAATAACAAAGATTGACAAAAACCATAGTTTGAACCATTGAACCATCTAAGTATTTCATTTCCCTGATGAAAAATTTACAGATTTGAACTTTTTTCTTAAATTATGAACACCTTGAATTATGAACAGCTATATTTGACAGTAAACTTTCAATCGTCCCAACTTTTTGCCTTTCAGTATTGTTAAACCAAATATTCTTGTATTTCCATAATAATATAATAATTATACCTAATTATTATTCAGTACGTAACTACTTAGGTTACCAGTTAGAGACAATGCAATGAAAATTGAAGAAATAATATGCAGGACAGAGAACCAGCTACAAATCAAAAAGACAAGCGCAGTGAACAAAGTTTCGTGTTTAGTGTTGACCACTACTCCACCACGTAGCTGCCACCAAAAAAGTGTTCCCTATTTTAGTCACCGCCACGTTATTGAACCGTTTCTATTACGTGGCAAAGACTTTGACAATACACTCTAATGTCGCCACGTTCCGTCCACGAAAAATGCTACTTGGGATAAGTGTGATATCTTTTTAAAATGCTTAAAATCGTCTATTCAACTGGGTAAAACAATGTAAAGGCTCTAGTAGTATAAAATGGTGGTTTTGACAGGAATTTGCTACTTTTTTGTATAAAAAAATAAATGTTCCTAAAATGATGAAATTCTCCTCTACATTGATTTGACTGGAATGTACCACACTTTTTGTTTGGTATAAAAAAATAAATGTTCCAAAAATGGTGAAATTCTGCCTGATTTGGCACACTTTTTGGTATTAAAAAACATAAATCATCCTAAAACTGTGGAATCCACCCCCTTAGGATTTGGAACATTTTTTGGTATTAAAAAAATGTTCCTAAGATGGTGAAATTCTCCCCCTTAGGATTTGGCTGAAATTTGGCATTAAAAAAAATGTTCCCAAATTTCAAGTCTGGAGGTTGCTCCTATCGTCCATTAACCTCAAACTGAATATAAAGCAACCATGCAAATAAAATATTTTTATTTCTGACCGGGCTATTATAAGCTTATATCATCGTGGTTACGCTATCAGTAAACAGGGTCATAACTCCCTTGGGATATTAGAGGTGCCTTCATTTCCCATTGTCAGGCTTAATTCCCGTAATATTGCTGTCAGTGTTTCATTATATTTAGTGAATGTCATTGCTGCTTATTTTATTAAAATCGATCAGAAATAAAATAATCTATGTACTTTGGGAATTAATGAGCCTTAATTACCTCAGTCAATTCCAAACTTTGCATTCGGGAATTAAGGCCCTTATAATTCCCTTTATACATAAATTACTATTTATAATTAAAAATTTATTTACGTACCTTTGACGCTAATTCAATATTGAAATCATCCGTCACTACACACAAAATTTTTGGTAAAAAAAGTTTTTCACAAAAAACCCTCGTAATATTTTGATTTTTCATTTTTAGTTATAGCCCAGTTGTCAGAGAGTTTGACCTCGCACAAAATGTGATATCGATGAAACTTGGCACTTAAGTACTTGAAAAGGTGTAGAAAACTATAAAAAAATCTTTGTTGCTCTAAAGTGTATGCTAACTTCACAATTTCGAAAATAAAATCTAAAATTTGGTTTTTCCATTATGTCACGAAAAAATTTATATTACTATAAAAATTATTAAAAATAAGAAAGCAAATTTGAAAACTCTACGCGCTCCGAGCCGTTGAATACAAATATTCAGGCGAGGCGTTCGGACCTAAAGTATCTGTGCCTAAAATGTACTCAAAGAAAAAAAAAGAAAGCATTTTAAAGCGGAGACTCTAAGCTTTCTCAGGAAGCCATTAGTTTTTAATATTGTTTTGTTTTCTCATAGAAAATTTGAGAGGAAGTTATAATTTCTAAAATTCTCATTGATATTTATCAAACTGAACATATTGTACTGTATTGTAATGTAATCTGAGGTTATTTAATTGTAGATGTATATAGAATTAGTTATAATATAATAGTGTATAATAAAATGATTCTATTTTAATAATTAAAAAATAAAATTAAATTATAATTACGTTAGAGATAAAGATAAAGAAAAAGAATCAGATTATAACCTATAAATTAGAAAAGTAAATTTTGAAAGGTATAAAAAAAATAGAAATCGAGGAGTAGGGAAAAATACAAAACAAGAGGGTTGTTGAAAGATAGTAAAAAAAGAGTTGTCAATGAAAAAAGTCAGAAATTTTTGGCAGTAAAAGAAATATTTTTGAAATATCTATAAAAAGCATTTAATTATTAGCAACCGCTAAATAAATTAAAGAAGTTAGAACGTTGAGGTGTAGGAGATATAAAGTAAAAAGTTAGAAGAAATCGGGGGAGTTGTATCAAATCAGAATTTCATTCAGAAGGTTAAAGTGAAGAGGGGAGATTAAAAAGAAAAGGTATGAGAAGTTAGAAATTAAAAATAATCGAAGAAGACATCTGAGTTCTATCAAACTCTGATATTCAAAGGCAGGAAGTAAAGGTTAAGGAACTGAAGAATAGTAAGAAAGATATAAATTGTAATATTTGTGTAAATTGTTTATATTAGTCATTAATTTTTTTTTGGTTATATAATAAGGGTAAAACTTTGTTTAATTTTGAAAATATAAATTATAAATTTAATTTTTCTTTATTCTCTATTTAAATAATTTCTTTAATAAAAAAAATTATTAAAAATAAATTTAATTAAAAAAAATATCTATTGTTAATAGGTATCCAAGCCCTAAGAGTCGTCTTTAAAATTTTAATTTCTGCATGTTCATAAAACAAACAAACAAACAAACAAACAAACAAACAATATTAATAGAGGCATAACAAAAAAATCCTTGTATATTGTCATCATTATACTTTTACTTTTGATTTAAATATAATTAAAATGTTGAACATTATCTCTAATAAAACTTATGTTTTAAAATTATAATTTTTTACAACATTCATTCGACGCAATTTTTGTTTTCAAAATAGTGTTTGTTGCCAAGTTTCATCGATATCACATTTTGTGCGAGCTTTTGGTCAGTAGCCTACTCTGACAACTGGGCTATTATTAAGGAAAACGATAAACTGCTGAATTAATTGGAGACCTTTCGAAAATAGACATATTCAGAGCACTCTTTGTAGTAGGTCATTTGCAAATACTGTACTTCTAGTTGGTTGAAGGTAAAAATATTTTTGTTAACCTCTTTGGGTTTCGTTAACCGAAAACTTCCAAGGCTAACTATATACATCCCGCCCGGTTAAAATTAAATAAAAACAATTGGCTGCCACACAATGAAATATCCTGGGACCGGTCCTAAAAGTGAGACGTTAACTTTTCGTTAGAGTTGAGGCCAACTGACCTCTTTCTGTTTCCATTTCCACCATGGACAAAAGCCACTAGTGATCGTGCACGCTGGTAACTTCATTCAGGTTAATTATTAAGTTTTCTGTTATTTTACTTTGTGCTCGAGCTACTGACTACGACCGTTTCCGGATAGCCTTAGTTTCAGTTAATGCAGTTTTAGTGTTTAGTCTCATTCGATTGTTTGGCGATTTTAGTAATTGTATTTTTCTTTGATGGCATTCTAGTAGACACTATTTAATCCAGTTGAGATTCTGTAAAACAACGTAGAAGAAGTAGAGACATATTAAATTAGGGAGGGGGTCATGTTGCTCGTTTATTTATTCCAGTTTCCGGTCCATTTATCTACGAAAAAACTTCTTTAGAAGATCTTTTCAGAAGAGAACATAGCCCCATTCAACTCAGCATTTACTTTTTAGCAAATAACATTAATTTTTTGTTAAAAGAATTCTGGAATGTCTCAAGAACCGCCACTGAAGCGTTTAACACTTCTTCTCCGATACGAGTATCACTAAACGGTGTACACTCGGAACAATCCAGCAATTGGTCGCGGCTGTTGGATAATTATAGTGCGCTTCGAATCAAAACATCCCCGAGAGCACTCTCTGACGCCGGTCTTCTTCTTTTTTCTACCTTCCTTTTCTTCTTTTTTTTTCGGCTGGATCGGTATCATGTCTTGGGAAATTAATCGAGATCGAATGATAACGCCCGTTGTGTTTACATCGTTTAAGTGGGTGATTACATTCAACCGTTTTAAAAACGGACGTGTCGCTCTATAAGTTTCGGTTTTTATGGTCGGCCCACCTATTTACCTACCTATCGGATTCTGTATCTTGTATCTTGTTAATATGAATATTTATTGGAGGACGGATTGGAATTCTCGTTGTTTTAAAAGTGGTTTTTTTCTTTAATAGCAGTTTTGAGTAAAATTTTACTGGCATTGGTATATAAAATATACAACAAAATACTAGAAAAAAATTAAGAGGGGATATAGAAAATAAGATAGGGGAAAAAGAGGCTTCTTTTAGAAAAAGACGACAAATCCAGGATCAGTGTAGTAAGAAGGGCAATAGAAAGAACAAAAGTACGAGAAAACACATGATGCTTATAGATTTAACATAATTATTTCATTCACACGTGGCTCCGCCAATGAAAAGTCATGAGTTTAGTCACATGATATGCAACATGATGGACTATTCGTAAGTAATGTCATAAGGGCATCTAATTTTTCCGAAAAAAAATCGAAAAAACACGTTGCTAACTAATATTTAAAACAAGAAGCATGAGTGCTAGTGGCAACCTACACGAATGCATTTTGTTAAAAAAATATTACTTTGCATTGTATTTTTTCGATTATTTTCACAGGAAAAATTAGGTGCCCGAATGGTATTTGACAAGACTATTTCATGAGTAACAGATTATTCTGCATACACATAGCTTACAAAACATACTACCTATTCATTTCGGAAGCTCATAGTGGTTTGTATTTTAATTTCTCTCTCTCTCTCTCTTTCCACTGTATTAAAACCACTTAGTTGTTAAAAAAGTTTTTTTATTGACGTTTCGGCTTTCTATATCGAAAGCCGTTATCAAAATGACATAAAATAAATAAATTTACTAGAAACAGAACACTTGATAATCTTGCAAAAATATGACATCAACCTAGTATACATAGAATAAAATTTTGAGATTGAAGATGTCAAAATCTGTTTTAATCATATTTTTGTGACGTTTCTGGGAACGAATTTTTAAAGGATAGCCCATTTGCATATTATAAGAGAATTTATACTTCGTCATAAATGAAGTTTTCTTATTAATATTATCATAAGAAAAAACCAGATAAAAACTTATGATACTATCCCGATATAGAGGGTATCCTTTTTGCAATTAACTCTTTTTGTAAAATAGGTATCCAAATTTTTGAAATATCAACCGAACAATTAGAAACACATTCGTTATTATTTAAGCATATCAATGCTGCTTCTTTAACTTTGCGGTTATAATTATTCGGTTCTTTTAATAATCTAGTTGAAAAATTCCATTGTATTTTATGACCAGAATCCCATGCATGTTCACATATTTTGGATTTTATTTATTAAAATATGTTATTTTAAATTTTGTTTTCTGAAGTGGAAATAAAAATATTAAGGGATTTAGAATCCGGATCATTAATTAAAAAAATGATTACATATACTTACCACAATGACATTTCATTTGACAAGTATTTATTTATTAAAATATATATTTCAATTAAAAAAATAATAAAACTTAAGTCTAGTATTTTTATTCTTTTTTTGTCTCCATGAAAAGTTTTTGGGATTTTAAATAAAATTGTTAATAATTTTGATTCAAATGAACTTAAACCTAAATTTTGGAATTATTCATTTTTCAAATTCTCCGCTACAATAAAAATCTGTAGATGTTTCGACTCAGTTATAAAAGAAAAAGTAGGAATATGTTAAAAAATAGAAAAGATACTAGAAATTAACTTATGAATAATTTGAAAAAATGCAATATTTTTGATAAAACTCGAAAAAAAAGGAGGGACGAAATATATTTTCGTAAGTAATATCATAAGGGCATCCCAAAAAAAATCGAAAAAATACTTTGCTAAGTAATATTTTAACAAGAAGCATGAGTGCTGGTGGCAACAAAAATCCGATTACAAGACGAGGATTTTTGCACATACATGCAAGAATGCATTTTGTTAAAAAAATATTACTATGCATTGTGTTTTTTCGATTTGTTTCACAGGAAAAATAGATGCTCGAATGGTATTCGACAATACTATTTCATGAGTAACAGATTATTCTGCATAAACATAGCTTACAAAACATACTACCTATTATATATGCATACATGATAAATATGTAGGTATTAATTTGAAAACTGAAAAACAGGTAATTTATTTAATCACAAAATACTACAAACTTAATTATTTATGGTATCTACAATTAAAATATAATTTGCAATTTTGGTACACAGTAGGAGTATTGTTTGAAATCTTTGTTAACTCATTGATAACATTGGGTGTAGGTAAATCACTCGAGGAGTGGCTGCAGGATCTTCTGTTTTTTAGCTGGAGGTTCTGAGGCGTCACTTCTAAGAGATGTTGGAATAATGCTCATTATCCATTTGCAGATAAGGCTTAATTGAGTTGGCTGAACTGTGGCCAGTAATTTTAATTAATTGTTGTTCACCGACCCCTCCTTTAGCTAGGTTACTGACTGCTATCGACCGCATAGAGTGGTTTGTTATTTTTATTTCTTTTGTATTTAATCCTGCCTTCTCGGCTGCTTCTTTAGTCCATTTCGAAAGTTCGTTTTTTCCCACTGGAGTGTTTTTGTACCATCCACGTGATTGTTCTTTGTTACATGATGGATTTACTGTTAAGAATAATCCATCAGGTGTTATTCTAGATGAGCGTTTAACCATTAGAATTTTAAAAAGACGGACTTGACAAAAGGTAGGGTTCTTCGTGTTGGGGACTAACCATTTACTATCGGCCATTTTTTTTCTCCACCCTGGGCCGTTTTATTTAAGAGAGGATTATATTCTACTCTTCCTAAAAAGTAGGATTTTTGAAAATCAGTTATTTAAAAAAATATGTAACTATGTTATATGTCTGTTTTAATCCCAGAATTATCCACTTCCTCTTTAAAATAATGATCTCTGCAATTGTCTGCTTCTCCACCTTTCCAGGCAAGTTCTACTGAAGCGATATGGTAAAATTTTCGCTGGAGTCCCGCCGGAGTGTCGTCGTCCCATAATAAAACCATTCTTCCAATTTTAATGAAGCAGAGCTCGTTTTATTGGCGCACACCTGCAAATTCCTTCGTTTCGCATTACGAGCTTCCCTACTAGACTTGAAGATAATATTTTTAAATGGATCAAAAATTATTTTCCACTTCATAAAATACATCTCTTTCATTTTTTTTTCCAACGGTGTTTCACATTGTCTTCACAACTAGTTCTTTGTAATTTTCACCGGTTTCTTTCTTCATATTCCACGCCCAATCTTTCAGGATTAGATTTAGTTGCTCTAAACTTGTACTTTCCAAAAGCTCGTATTTCTTTGCTTTGCAGAATTCCGTAAACTGTTTCCATATTGACGAATGGGTTTTAACGGTATTGTATGGTACACTTTTCTCAATCTCCAGATCAGTATTAGTCATAGAATCACTTCCAAAGCAACTCATTTTCACTACATAAGCTGACTAGCACTGTTCAAAATCAATATTACAAAATTTATTGACAGTAAAAACAGAAAAATGGTTTAGCGTCGTTTTCTGGTGTCCTAGGAGACTATAATTACTTGTTATCAAAGGTATTGTAATTTCTGGTGGTCAGTAGCTGTCATACAGTTTTTTCATCTAGAAACCATTTGTGATTCAAAATTGCGCGTTTGTGATAGGTGGAAAAAAAGACGAGGGAAACAGTCAGGTAAGTAAAGAAATATGAGCGGCCATTTAGCCGATTTTATAAGTGTACTATGATAAGTGTCAACATTTGACGTAACACTCTCTCAACATTGAAAATGTCTCGTTTTGGTTCATGTTCCACTACGGAAGTCAGTGAAAACATAAGCAAATCTCTCTCAGAAAATACCAAAAAAATTAAGGAGTCTGTCTGGAGGCAATCTTAGCGAATGATTTTCGTGGTGTTCATGAAATAATCTTCCTGAATGTCGCTCGCCTATGACAAAGAGAGACTATTATTTTCTTTAATTCATCTCGAGCAACTTGTATTTCGAGACAATTGAATTCGACCATATGAACTTTAATATTCAAAGAATAACTCCCTCGAGCTAAAAGCTTTTATTTATGCCTTTATTTTTTTTCTATGAAAAAACAGTATTGTTCTAAAAACTTTTACTGAAATAAACAGCGCGCCTCTAGCATAAAATTTGATTAATGATCGAGTTAAACATCGTCTTGATAAATGTCTGAAATTTTACACTTACCATAAATAATAATGTACGTATGTTTTCAGGCATGAAAATAAACTTGGGCGATAAAATATACAATATTTTCTTGTCGCTTGCGCAAAATTCTTGTCGAACTTAAAGGGGTATAATTATCATAATATCTCACATACATTTTTATCACGATATTTTACTTAATTTAGAAATATTATAAGGACGTACCGGACAAAAACATCATGATTAGATAGATGTCTATACTTGTCACCGCTTCAATATTTAATTTCATTGATAGATGGCGGCATGGTTAAGTACCAGTTCTTTTAATGGCTCAACTGAAGACGCCAAAAGCCAGAAAGCGTTCTAGGGCATCTCAGTCCCAATTTATGAAGTAAAATTTGCTAGATTTTGGTTCCCTCTCTTTGCAAACATTTCAGCGTACGTCAATGGAGTTCACGAAAATATTAAATAATTCAACCCCCCACTAAAAGTTAAATTAAGCCCGTACAGCATCGCGGTTAGCGATACCTGTGCAATTGCAACTGCCATGCATTTTTCATGATGGTTACCGCGAATGCATTTCAAATGCCTTCTAATGAATCTAAATGAATCTAAATATTTTCGAGAGGCAGCATTAAGCACGACCTCCAATGAATTTTAGATCGTCCTTTGTACTAACAACACTCGTGGGTTTACTGGGTTAATATGGTTTTTGTACTGTAATGTAGTAAATAAATAAGGCCAGTATAAAAAGTACGTGATAAAAGATAGAAATGTCGAGTAGCACAAATGCAGGAAATGATCACAAATTAAAATCGGTTCAGCACATAACATCTGACTGCACCTCCTAGATAACACCGCTTATTTGAGTCATAATCAGGTCTGGAGGATCAGTTATTATTCTGAACATTTTTTATTTGAGGGGTTGTAGAATATTTATATTAAATTTTTTACTGCATGCCCATACCTCTACCAGAAGATTTCATATTTCATCGTATATCATAGAAGTAGGTACAGAAGAGGACCTAGAACGCTGCCCTGTGGTACTACTGCTCTCGCCCATCTATTGTAGCGCGTTACAGTATTTTATAAAAACAATAAAATCGTACCCTAATTATTGAGAAATAGGAACAAGTTCAAATAGATGATTTTTACAAGAAAAATAAAAATTACACTATCAAGCAGTTGCTTATGCGGATGACGTGGCTTTGTTAGCAAGAGATATCAAGACGTTGAAACAGGTAACAACGAGGTTAGTGAAAGTGGCAGGAGAAATGGGATTACATGTCAACGAAAAGAAAACAACATTTATGATAGTAGGGACGAATACAACAACTACCACATTGAAGATTAAGATAAAATGGGGTAAAACATCTTTTGAGGAAATACAGGAATACGTATATTTACGGATAACAATATCAAATAAAATAGAAGAAGAGAAATAAATAAAGTACAGAATATGAAAGCGGATAGAAATGCTAAATGCAGGAGCACTTATTAAGAAGTAAAGAAATATCAAGAAAAGGAAAAATAAGATTACACAAAACGATCCTAATTCCAAACAATACGGAGCTGAGACAAAAAAGAAGAACTAACAAGGAGGTATATCAGGTATTTGAAGAACAAAACATTCTGGAAGAAATACGAACGAGGAGAATTCAGTGGTTGGGACATATAGAGAGAATGTCAGAAGATCATGTGACCAAACAAATAGCCTGGAGAGAGGTAGAAGGGAAAAGAGGAAAAGGAAGGCCAAGGTGGAAACAAAAAATTGAAGCTCTATATTGAAATGGAATTTGACATTATCAAAATTATAATATTTACTTAAAATTAAAATAAAATACCAAATACCCAGACTATGGACAATCCAATATTTCTTCTAAAAGGGTATCTTGTCAGTTTAAATATTAATTGAAACATCACCTAGAAACAAAGAAATGGTATTGTTAAAATAAAGTTTAAAAGAATAAACATTAAAAAAAAAATTATTAAGAAATAGAAGAATTATAAGTTAACTTACCTGTGGGAATGATTTAATGTGAGATAACTATTACAGTGAAAATTCTTCTTGAATAGCTCTGTTAACAACCTACAAATTAAAATCAAAATGAAATAATATTCAAAATTTAAAAATTTTACCAACAATTTAATTTCAGGACGATCTGTATAACAAACTTAAATTAAAAGTTGTGGCAACTATTTAAAATGAAATTCAAAGTTACCAACATTGGTGACTAAGTTACAAAATAGTGAAATGTATAAAAACAGACACCAGAATATAAAGGAAAAACCTGTTAATCGTTATAATTAAAATTATAAAAACTAAAATACATAAAATTCAAAATAAAATATAATAGAATTAAAAATTTGAAATAATAATAACTAATTAAGAAAATAATTTGATAGGTTTTTGTTTTGCTTTATGATGTAACATAGCAACGAGAAAGAAAAGAAAAAAAAAAAGAAAAAGGTTTGTTAGAAAAATGGTAGAAAAAGACTAGGATGGAAATTTGAAGCAGAATATTTTTTTTATTTAAATTTTAGAAAGTTTTATATTCTGGAGATCTGTTCATGACTACGAAATAAAAAAATATGCCGATAATATAACTCAAAATTTGCTACCGCAAAAATCCAAGCTTGAATATAAAAATACTATCTACACAATGTTGAGAGATTGAGGTTTCATTTTCCTATATTTAATTTCTACTTTCTATGGCCGTGGAAAAAGTACAGTCTGTTACTCTCTTGGAATGAAAATCCAACACTCGTGGTTCCTCACGCTCGCGGTCGGAATCCTCCACTCGTGTCGAATTCTCATTCTAACCTTGTTACAGAATATACTATTACACTTACTGAAATTTCACCATTGTAAAATAATATTCAAAACTATACACAGGTTCGCTAAAACTCTATACTCGATAGACTCAATTTAACTTTTATTGCCCCCTTAAATAATTTAAGAGTATGATAACTACGAATCGAGTTGGTTGCTGAATATGAAACTCGAGGCACCGAAGTCATTCTTTACATTTCGAGTAAATTGCTTCTCAACTTTGTTATACTTTCATATTATTTTTTTTGGGAATTTGAATGATTTAGGTGCCAGTGAATAACTCGTATAACAGTTTGTTTGGATTTACTTTTGGGCAATAAGTCGGAAAAAAGTTTAAATTTTGTTTCTGCTGTTGCGGTTCTTTTTTAATAAAATAAAGACTGTAATCTAAAATATACAGGTAAGGAAATAGTATATATAGTAAAACAAGCATAAAGTATTCAATACGTTACAAGTAGGAAATGTATTTCGCGCGAGTTGTACACAATACTTTTTCTACGATTATGAATTTCTTATTTGCAAAAAGAAAGCATTTTTGGAAGCGTGTAACTTTTCAAAGAAAGGCCTAAAAGCTTTTGTTTACATGAAAGACCCCCCTTAATTTTCGACAAGGATTCACCCCCTAAAAACTTTCGCATTTATCTGGTAACACCCTGTATTTTCGTCTCGGTAATAAAAAAAATTTTTATGCTTTGACCTAGATCAAAGTTTCAACGGAAATCACTCAAAACAAATTTTGACAAAATCTTTGGACACTAAACAATTATTCGATAACATCCTGATCTGGCGATGACAAATAGTCTTCGGAGATTTAGTGAGCGAACAGAAAATGGCACTAAGCGGGCAATAGCCGTCAATTTAACGTCAAGTTAAAAAGAGCGACGATCTGCCAAACTGGTCGGTAAGTTAGAGACCGACGTGGCCGGTGTCAGAGCATTGTATCGGACGATGCCACAAGGGAAAACCTCTAATGAAAGTTTCAGTAAAGTTTCCCGGGAGATGCTGAGTTCTCGCTACTTCTCCTGCTGTATACTCTATAAAACCAAAGGCGTAGACTAAAGTAAATTTAAAGCATCTAAATACCCACTTTTTATTTTTTTAACACAAGTAAGTATTTGTATACTTTAATGTTCTTGATATAAAATGGTGTTTAGGTCAGGTTACTATATTTTGTTTATTTTATATTCACTTTGTTTATATCCTATTTTTTCTTTTCTTGATCCTTAATTCACTCCAACATTTTCTGTTGCTATTCTTGTATCCGTCGTTAATTTCCATCCAGAACTTTTAGGTTTTCTGAATTTTTACTTCATTTTTTTATTTAATATGCTGATTTGTAGTGCTGATTTTTAGTTTTTTCCAAAGTTCTTTTTTACATTTTATTTCTCCTCTTAAATCAAAATGTTTTTCTTTAAAAGTTTATATACGACAAAAAAGCCGATCAAAAAAGATTAGATTTATGGAGCATTTAGTGTACTAATGATATTCAAGATTGGAGAAAGCACATACTAATTTTAATGTATCTTTCGACTATATTCAATTCTGCTTAGGTTGCTTCTTTCTCTTTTTCTGTTTCATCTGTTTTTCTTTCAATTTGTATATTTATACAAATAATGTATAGACGATTTTAAACTTAGTGAAAAAGAAGGATATAATCTAAGACACATTATTTTATATATATTCCCTGATATACTTTTTTATTATTATTAAACACCCATAAATGCATTTAGTATATTACAATCTGGTCAACAGTGACCAATGAGCAATTTAATTCTAACTTAATCTAACAGAGTTTGAAACTTAAAACTAAGGTATACTCATCGGCGTTCCTTAGGTTCTGTAGAAACTTTAACGTGTATACACAAGCTCTGCTTTTACACTAAAAACACTAAACTAACTCAAAGGGCTTGATCCTCTTAAGTCTTCTTTCTAACCCAGTATCGTCAAGGAGCTGGATAGCCTCGACATTGACATGATGATGAAGTCTTTCTTCATGACTCTTGGCTAATTTCTTGATGGTCTGGTCAACAGTGTCCATTTTGTGCATACACAAGCTCTGCTTTTGCACTAAAAACACTAAACTAACTCAAAGGGCTTGATCCTCTTAAGTTTTCTTTCTAACTCAGTATTGTCAAGGAGCTGGCTAGCCTCGACATTGACATGATGATGAAGTCTTTCTTCATGACTCTTGGCTAATTTCTTGATGGTCTGGTCAACAGTGTCCATTTCCAGATCCCTATGGAGGTCACTATTGCGAATGTACCAAGGGGCATCTACTATGTTCCTCAGTGCTTTGTTTTGAAATATTTGGATGATTGCTAAGTTGCTTGCTTTGGTGCATCCCCATAGTTGGATACCATATGTCCATACGGGCTTAAGTATCTGCTTATAAAGTATAAGCTTATTATATAGAGACAGTACAGTACCAGTACATTTTTCTATACTTCAGTCCAAGTTTTTCTCTTTCCATCGGAGTTTGGCATCTAAGGTAATACCTAAGTATTTTGCTGTGTTTGAATATGGAATCAGGTTATTGTTTATTCTAACTGGAATATGATCTATCCTTTTGTTTGTAAAGTTAATGTGGAGTGATTTAGTTTCATTAAGTTTAATTTTCCATCTCTTCGTCCAGACATAGATAAGGTGGACAGCTGTTTGCAGCTTGTGGGTTGCTTCTTCATTGCTCTTTCCTACTGCTAGAATGGCAGTGTCGTCGGCGAAGGTGGCTATGGTATTGTTTTCTAACTCTGAAATATCACATATGTACAATAAATATATGACAAGTCCTAGGACACTTCCTTGTGGTACTCCAGTCTTAATTTCTTCAAGATCGGAATAGGCTTCTTCTTGCCTAATTCTAAAGTATCTTTCCGATATATGATTGGATGTATATTGTTTTGGAAGGAAAAGCTTGAGCTGTTGTATTAAGCCTTCATGCCAAATCTTATCAAACGTTTGTGCTACATCAAGAAAGATAGTAGCACAAATATTTTGCTCTTCTAATGATTTGTCTATAATGTTGGTTATTCTATGAACTGATATAATTTATTTACAAGATTTAATATGATGTTGATAACAAAAAAAATATTCTGTGATTAAAACAGACTTTTTTGGTGAATTTCCCCGACTGAAACAGGTACGTCTTTGTTTGAAACATCAGCAATATTACTTGAACAGGCGGAGGCGGGTTTCTAGACTTTGCTACATCAAATATACATACAGTACTCTTATTTTGGTTCTTTCTTTTGCCATATAACTTTTGTGTGTAGTCAATCGAGAAAACGCTCTATTATTTAGAAGTTCGTTATTAAATTTCTATTTCAGAGGTCGATCTGGAAAATGCGCCAATCGCTTGTACAGGGTGGATTTTTATTATGAAGAACTTTCCTGAAACTATAAAATTTGGTTACGCTAAATTACATAATAATATGATTAATGTGCAGTGTGTGGCATGTAGAGGCACATCACCCAGTAGAATCATTCACATAATTGATCGTAATGGTTTAAGGTCATGTTATTGTACATATTTATATTATGTGTAAATAGGAAGGTTGATGTCTTATCACGTACGTTTATTGTTTATTCATTATTTGTATATAATATTAAGGTCAATCTTAAGCAGCGCCCTAAACCAGAACATCACAAGTGATTTTTGGTTCAGCGTGTGTCATGACCCATAAAATAAAACAGTCTAAAAAAACGTAACTAAAAATTTGACGGTTGGATATTAGTTTTTTACGATTTGTGGCTGAAATATGCATCCTATTGAAAAAAGTTAAATGTAAAACTTGTAGATAATTAAAAAATCTAAAACTATTATATTGATCATTTCTCAACATAACCTCAAAATTCCGAAACTTTTACTGAGTCGTCTTGATTTTTCTTAATTTACTTATAATTGACCCTAAATTTTCCGACCATCCATATACTGCTGAGAATTTTATTTGTTTAAAAAATGATTTGCCCTGGTCTATTACTCACTTTAAAGATTCTATTTTTCTGTCAACAAAAACCGGGCCAATACGTCAATTCAGAAAGTTTCCTAGAATTTCGTTAGAATATTTTTGCGCGATCTTATTTGTGCTCTAAGCTATTTTACAAGCAATTTCAGTTTAAGAAAAGGTATTGCAGAATCGAGTAATCGATATTTCGCTTTCTAGAACTTTTATTCAAATGGATTTTCAGTGCTTTTCCTTGCCGACTACAAAGGATATTCCTTCTGATTTCTTGAGTGAGTCGAAAGTTGGAACAAGCGGATATATTCTAAATAGAGTTTGAAGAGAGTTCAGGCCCCGATAATTTATAAGAAGCTATTGTGTAAATTTATTTGTATATGTGTATATATAAAATAAAGCTTTATGAAAAGACGCTTAATTGCAATCTAATGTTCAAAAATTTAAAACAATTTATCCAATTACCAGATAATCTATATTATATTTTGAATCTCAGCCATTACAAAATAGAATTGGCGCGGTTGGTAGGATCCGTAAAACCATTTTATCTTCATATATTTGTCCCATCTTTCGCATCCTGTATAAGATCCTCCTTGTAGACATAAATACTACTCTATGGTAATTTTAAAACGCTACTAATGAAGTGTGGCAAAAGTGTGCCTTCCAGCATTTTCCCGATACATGCCAATATGATCTACGATAATAACTACTTAATATATACTTTCGCCTAAGGCGTACAGGTGGCGCTATATGACTGTTATATATGGAAGAAGATGATAGTTCCAAGCGATAATCTGACAATATATTTATGGGATTAGTTGTAGAAAAACACTTTGAAAATATATCTAATAGATATAGCTGCGAGGTAGTTTATTATTCCAAAGGTAAGTAGAGAAAGATTATTCATACTTATAAATAAAAAATAAAAGCTGCATGTGCTGGTTCAGGGAGGGCTTGGGGAGAACTTTTGATGTTATAGTAAAAATTTTCATTGAATTTCTCGTTAAATTTTACGTCTGTTCAATATTTTTTAGAATCGAAAGAACAGGAATTTGTTAATGATTGTATTAAAGTTTATATAGGACAAACAAAGTGACAGAAAAAAGTAGATTTGAGGATCATTTAGAGTTCTTGCGATATTAAAGTTTGGAGAAAACACAGATGGATCAAAAAGTTAGTTTCATTTCTTCAAAAAATTTTTGTTGTAAGCTTTTCAAATTGTTTTTTTATTGTAACATTTATTGTTGATAACTTTTTCAGAATTATTTTGTTTCGGCAAACTTTAAAATATGTTCGGACAATTTTTTTTCAATATAATTTATTAGCAATTTTTTTCTTAAAAAGATTTTCCTACCTTATAATTTTTTTAACAAAATATTTTTTCTACTTGAGTCGGGAAAAAATATTAAAGTTTATATAGGATAAATAAGCAGACCGAAAAAGACTAGATTTAAGGAGCATTTAGTGTATTAACGATATTCAAGATTGGAGAAAACACAGATGGAATAAAAGATTACGTACTTCGTTTGGAAAAAATCATATACTCTTTTTTTCGCAAAAATACTTTTCAACAACATTTTTCAGACTTCCCAAAGGTTTTCATTGATAACTTTTCGATTTCTATTTTGGTAAAAGTTTAGATTGTCGAATATCTTTTTAAGGAAACTTATTTAGCATTTGTTTTCTTCCAAACAATTTGTTTCGTTTCTTTTTCACTTTTTTTCGTAAGTAATATCATAAGTTCATCTAATTTTTCCGAAAAAAATCGAAAAAACGCGTTGCTAAGTAATATTTTAACAAGATTTTTGCACCTGCACGAATACCTTTTGTTAAAAAAATATTACTTTTTTTTTTTCGATTTTTTTCACAGGAAAAATTAGATGCCCGAATGGTATTTGACAAGACTATTTCATGAGTAACAGATTATTCTGCATACACATAGCTTACTAAACATTGTACCTATTATATATGCATTCATAATCAATATGTATGTATTAATTTGAAAACTGAAAAACAGGTAGTTTATTTAATCACAAAATACTACAAACTTAATTGTTTATGGTACAATTAAAATATAAGTTGCAATTTGGGTACACAGTAGGAGTATTGTTTGAAATCTTTGTTAACTCATTGATAACGTTGGGTGTAGGTAAATCATTAATGTTGTGTATGGGTCCAGCTGTAGAGTGAGAAGCTCGAGGAGTGGCTCAGGATCTTCTATTTTCTGTTTTTTAGCTGGAGGTTCTGAGGCGTCACTTCTAAGGGTGTTTATGATGTTGGAATAATGCTCATTATCCATTTGCAGATAAGGCATAATTGAGTTGGATTAACTGTGACCAGTAATTTTAATTAATTGTTGACTTAAAGATAATATCTTTAAATTGATCAAAAATTATTTTCCACTTCATAAAATATATCTCTTGCATTTTTTTTTTGCAACGGTGTTCCACATTGTCTTCACAACTAGTTCTTTGTAATTTTCACCGTTTTCTTTCTTCATATTCCACGCCCAATCTTTCAGGATTAGGTTTAGTTGCTCTAAACTTGTAGTTTCAAAAAGCTCGTATTTCTTTGCCTTGCAGAATTCCGTAAACTGTTTCCATATTGACGTATGGGTTTTAACGGTATTGTACGGTTCACTTTTCTCAATCGTCAGATCAATATTAGTCATAGAATCACTTCCAAAGCGATTCATTTTCACTACATAAGCTGACTAGCACTGTTTGTTTGTTTGACAATTTATGGGACAATTTTTTTTAGCTCCTTTTATATGATAAAAGAAAAAATGAAAATAATTAAATTAAATTCCTAATTAAGGGATTTAAATTTCCAATTATCGAGTGCGAGTTTTGCCTACATACATAATATTTTCTATTGATAATAAAATTAGTTTTTATATAAAAACTTTTCGTCTCTGACAATTCGATTTTAAATAAATTAGTTTTATTATCCAGAGAGAAAAATAATATAAACTGTAAAAGACGTAAATATCACAAACATACCTTTGGGCTAATAATTGTTGAAAAAAATATTCAAATACACCTCTGTATATCTAAGTGTGCGTTCTTAACTGGTTGAATCACGGAAAATCATCTTTTCGCTTTTTATATCTCCGTTTCGCTCGTTATCTTACGTATATAAAGGCATGTTCACATTCGTATGCAGTTACGGTAGCAGGTAGCTCTGTAACTAGATTTCATATATGGTCGTTCATGAATCCGCTCGTAGACTAAATTTATTAATATTATTTGCATAATTTATGGAAATTCGGAAGATTCCTTTGACGGAAGCTGCATGTGTGTATGATACACACCACGAGATATCTACTTGGCGTGTATTCGTGCTGTACCGACCACCAACACGGTGTCAATGTGGTTATGAGACTAAATAAAGTATAAACTAGATGAACTTGAAAAATCTGGAATTTATGAATGATCTTATTTTAGTTTATATTGGACAAACAGAGCGGTTAATAAAAAGGAGATTTAAGGATCATTTTGTCCATTACAGATTGTGCGTTGTTTTCTTACTGCTTTAACGACTGTCAGCAACGTTGATTTAACTCATTCCTCAGCTTTACTGACAACTATAAATTTTGTTAAAGCTCGAATTAGGTTATTTGGTCTGTAGTTTAATAATTTAGTTTTTTGCGGAGGTGAAGAAAACCCTTTATGGGAGGTTATGTCTTAAATCTATAGGTTTACTGTGAGAGTCTCCTTTTTAGGCATACTAACTATAAACCGAAGACTTCGGTGACACTTAGGCCTCTCGGGCCATTGTATCCATTGACGGATCCAGGGGCTGTGGGGGCTGCAGCCCCCCTTTAGGTCGAGTTTTTTTATTTAAAAGAAAGATTACAAGAAGCCGAGAGGTCCTTTTCAACTCTTCGAAGGTTGAATGACTGGATGAGAACAACCATGAGAGAGGATAGACTTGCAGCGGTCCCTCCCCCCGGGTGAAAGACAGCCCCCCCTGGATCCTCCCATGATTGTATCTCACCTCTTTATTGTTTTATCACAGTACCCACTCCCGTACTTTTGTGCTTTGTACAAGCTTGTATGTATGTATGTATGTATGTATGTATGTATGTATGTATGTATGTATGTATGTATGTATGTATGTATGTATGTATGTATGTTTGTATGTATGTATGTATGTATGTATGTATGTATGTATGTATGTATGTATGTATGTATGTATGTATGTATGTATGTATGTATGTATGTATGTATGTATGTGTGTTGATTTTTTGTCTTTGTGAATTTTACAATTCTGACTTCAGATTTTGATAGAGCATCAAAAAGTAAGCGTAGGGTTTGATGTGCCCCTGTTTACCACTTCGGGAACTCATTTAAAATGGGGTCCAAAATATGAAAATTTTTAAGTTTAAAATGACATTAAATTTAAACTAGACGCATAGTGAATGACTATTTTGGCTAAATCGAGTAGACTGTGGCTATGTTGATTAGAATGAGAACTGAGAACTGTCAATCTAAAATTTTATTAATAATGTCATTACAATTTGTTCGGTTTATGGCAATGCTAGAAGAGTATTCTCAACTGGTTTATATTGCAATTCTTAATGAATTCTAAAATTTTTAAAATTAATTTGGTACTTTCAGTTCGAAATAAGTGCAATGCCATTAATTTTAGAGAAAACAAGTTAACTTCATCCAACAACATTACAAGAAGCATTAAAACTTAACTAACAAGTTAACGATTTACTTATTTATTTATTTATTTACTCCTCCTACATTTTACCTGCAGAAGAAAAAAACGTCTTTTTATACTTGTATTCCTGTTTAATTAAATTTAAAACTACGATCAAATCGGCCGATCGACTTTTTGATATATGCGCTGACGACGTTTCTCTTAATTTCTCTATAAATTAACTAGAAACGTTAAACATTTCAACACATGTTTTTGTACGTATAAATTTTATCAAGATTATAGTCGATAATAGCAGTTTACGAGACACTGAATCCATCACATCCTTTAATTGGCGGTTATTTTCACACCCATAATATTTTCGAAGTGGACCTGCATAATATTTATTCGATAATTCCAATGATAAGGACATTAATAACACTAGGCGTATAGATGGTTCGATTATAAAACGATATTTGTAATTATAGGTGATATAGTGTTATAGAAACTTTATAAAATACCCTGGAAACTGGTTATGGTAGTAAGTGACACAGTTCCAGGGTCACCTGAAAAGTTATGAGCCTCTACATGAAGATGGCATTACTTGTCAAAACCATTTTAGCATTACAATGCTTTGAAAGATGCTTGTGACTATTTCACGCACTTTTCAAATGAACCAATCAAAAGCTCTAGTCAAGTTCGGATTATCGATAACACCCAACTTGACTCTTGACTCTGATTGGCCTGTCAAGTTCAGTATGTGACAGTTATCAAATATAAATGATCACGCATTTAAAAATGATCAGATTTGGGATTTCGTTCGAGGTCAACGTGTTATGTTTATTAAACTTTATTAATTTCTCTGATCAACTTCTTACCTTTTTTGCTAATTTACCTACTCTAATTCTGCCAAATTTCAAATTTTTTACCTTTTATTTTGTTTGTGAAATTGTCTAATAAAATTCCACTCGTGGTGTTTTCAAGCAACTCAGTTTCGTTATGAAATGAATAGACAGACTTATCGCGAAAATTCACCTGTGGTATTATCACTGAAAATTTCAACCATTTTGGACACTAAGTTGTTGTTTGATAGTCGTTTGTGTCAGTCGATGTCAGTGTTTTTGTAAAAATTGTAAAAACTGGAAATCGTGCCGTGACAAAATTTTTGTATTTGAAAGGCAATATGCCTGCGTAAATTTAAACCAACGCCATTTACGAGGACGCTGCCCCATCATCTGCCACCGTAAAAAGATGGGCAGGGTAATGTTGAAGATTACGACAGGGGAGGTACTCTCGATCCGGGTAAATCTTGGTCAATTTTTCACTCACAGATGATTATCCAGTACTCAAAACACTAATAAAAAACAAGAGGAAAAATGACCCAAGTTCACCTCTACAGTTCTGGCGACTTTCTGAGAAAAGGACCCTCACAGAGAAACAAAGAATATCTCCTAGCAAAATACAAAGAACGCATATAAATTAGGATATGGCCAATAAATGAAGAAAGTTACAAAAGAATCCTGAAATACTACGAAGAACTCGAAGATGAAAAACCGTATAAAGCGGCAATACATATATCAGAAAATATCCCAACAGAAGACATAATAAAATACCTGAAATCCAAGGAATAAACTTAAAAAAATACAACAGATGAAATCCAGAAGAATATGCGAATAAGCCAACAGGAAATGAAGACATCCTGAAAACACACAATGCTACAGATGTCAGGAATTTCATTACTATCACATCTTCTGCAACAAAGAGTGAAATGTGCCAAATGTGCATAATAACATAGAGCCAAGGAATTTGCGAGACCCAAAGAAGAAACAGCGACTTGTGTAAACTGCCGAGATGAACGTCGGGAAAACTACAGAGGGTGGTGCCCTAAAGTCCCAAAAATACAACGCCTAGGATGAGAACTAACTATACGAAAATAAATTGTAACTAAAATTCGCAAATGAGCTACCATCTATAAATGAATCTTAGAAGTGAGTTTATGACAATTTTACCAAGCAACGAATTTCCTGCAAAGTTTTTTGACCGATTCTGGTCAAGATGCCACTTTCTTCTTCGTATGCCTCTAAGGAAAAAATACAAACGAGTTTGATTACTTAATAAGTAAAATATAATAAAATACTATTAACTTTTTTATTTGTATCATTCTTAAAAGTGTCCATCACAACAATCATCGTGTCCACCCTTATCTTGGCCTGTCACACTTTTCACTAGAGACCTTATAGGGTCTAGAGTAATAGCGGTATTAACTAATTATAAGGGTAAAATTATCCCTTTATTATAGAGATTAGTAACTCAACGCCATGGTAAAAGTATTCTAAACAAAATTACTGAATAATAACCATATGAGACCACTAATGAGCTTTTTAACAAAATTGGGCGCCCGTCCGCTCCTGTAAATGGCGACTAATGTGTATAATTTTCACTGAAGGGTAACTTTTAATTTCAAAGAATAAACAAAAGGGGTCTGTGTGTGCGTGATATGTGTGCATCTTGTAATAAAGATGAATTATTCGACATATAATGTTTGCGTGCCTAAACAATTACACTCAGTCTAGGCACTTGGTGTTTGCTTAATCTACAGGGTAATGCCCTATGCAGGTTTTAGAAAGTTAAGAGGATGAGTACAGTAGTGTCAATCATTTTTTAAACAAAAAAATTCTCTGCAGTATGTGGATGGTCGGAAAATTTAGGGTAAAGTAAAAGTTCAGGAAGGGGGTGGGGGTAGCTAAATATACATTTTGATGGTTAGATATTGTTTTTTCACGATTTGTGGCTGAAATATGCATCCTATCAAAAAAAGTTTAATATAAAAGTTTTAGATAATTAAATAATCTAAAACTTTTGTGGTAATCATTTTTCAACATAACCTCAAAATTAATAGGAAAAACGCTAAAAATTGTTTTCCAACATACATTCTTTAGTACATTTTGGACTTGAATGATTTCATAATAATATTACCGTACAGATTGTTCCAATTAGTCACATAAATAACCCTATATTAATTATACCTATTACATGCGTTTTTTACGTGCGTGTGGGTATGCGTTATAAATGGTCGTGATTCTAACCAATTCTCTAAACGACTTTTCAGCAAAAGCTTGTGTTTTCAATTTGTTTTGTTTGTAATAATTAATTGTTTACCAAAAGAATAATAGTCGCTTCGGTATATAATTTCAAAGCCTTAATCCATTAGTAAGACATTAGACTAAAAATGTAATTATCCGGGTTGGGCGGGTTAAAAATAGGAACAGTTAGAATTTGTTGATTTTTAGGTTGTCGAGTTTTATCTGACCTTAATTTTTTAAGTTAAATCCTCATCCAACGCAAGTGAATCGAGAATTTTTAATTATCAATTAACGATTAATTTTTTTATCTAAATATAAATAATTTAGAGTTTAAGTTTATGTATGACTCAGCAGATTTGAATTCTTAAACTGACTATTTAATCTGGCATCAATGCTACTGAAGACAATTGACAATGATTTAAAAATGGGTAAGATTTTTGATTAGCAAGCGAGTATCTGGATATCCATGAATGGCTTTTTAAAGTGATAGTTTTCATCATTACCTAGACCTCAAGTCGAGCCAATATTTTCGACACAGCCAACCACATCCTTAAATGTTCTAGAGCAAATTCAGCCTTTCTTTAGTCAGTCTTAAAATGTCAGATTCCAAAAAAGAAAAGTTCCTAAGTTTAAACAAGTAAGACTAGCAGAAGAGTAAATAAAAAGCAAACTGTAATTGAAAATAAATTAAGAGAAGAATAACACAAAAATAAGAGTAAAAAAGAAAACGAATAAAATAAGGAGAGATTTCAAAATTTTAAAAATATTTTAGAGTGAAAATCTTTGTAGCGAGGCAAATATATTTTGATATAAAACTGTCTGGGTAATGGGTGTTTTTCTGATAATATATCTGATAATATATTACCATGTATTTTCGCATTATCTGAACTGTACTTTACTAGAAACTTTATTAAATTTGGGAGGTTGAAACTATGCATTAGATTAGATGGTGCAATAGCATCTAAATAAGAAAAACATTTCTAGGAAATTTTCTTAACTCGATAATGAAATAGATTTCTTTAGGAGAAAGAGGTAGCCTCTCGATTTTTATCTCCACACTGGGTAAAAACACCTGCTGTATTTGTCGTTTAAATAAGTTCTAAATAAAAAGTCATTTTCCGCAAATCGGTAGGAAATTTTGACATTCCAGACAAAATCTCTTAAAGAAAAAGTCAAAATTTCCTAACTGTTAGGAAATATTCATTTCCTTACTGTAAGGAAATGATATTTAACTAGTGTTCTACATAAATGATTGAAAACACGTTGTTTATAAGGAATACATTTTAAATTTAGTTTGTTATATTTACAGTTATTTGACAGTTAGTACAATTATTGAACATTGGAGGAACATTATTAGAACTATGAGAAATATTTTAGACAAAATGTGGGGTAGTAGGGTTATTTTGTTGAACATTTTGTACTGTGAAAATTTTATTTGCCACCTCAGCCTTATTGTTAAGAGATTCTTCAATATATCCTTCAGCAACGTTTGATGCCATGCCTCTTTAAACTAGTTATATCGGCAACAGAGTGAACCTATTGTTGCAGAAGACCGACGAAAGCAATGACCAGTATATTCTTTCGGATTTACCAAGCTCAAATAAGTAGCTACTGTTTTAGGCATTTTTCTAAATTGATGTATTCCTACCACTTGTCTACAACCCTTTCCGCTTTGATATTTAAAGAAAAATCGGCTAATTAAAAGCATAGCTTCTAGGTCTTCTACATCGTGTAGTCATTCGGACTAACTCATCCATTCTACTGGCCCCAGAAATACCAAATATTAAAGCCACCTAAAAAATAAATAAAAAATGTGTAATCTAAATAGAAATTAATACCTTGTAAATTACCTTAATCATTAAATTTTCTTTATCTGGAGCTTCCTGGATAAATTTTTCGATTTGTTCCTTCGTTAAAATCTTAGATTTCTTTGCCCTATAGCTTGCCGTTTCAATAAAGAACGAAGTTTTGAATATGTAGATATATCTACATTGTGTTTAATTGCAACATTGAATAATTGGCCCATAATTTTGAATATTTCATCTTTAAACAAATGTCTAGGAAGTATGCCATTACAACATTTTCCGAGGAAGAACTCGTGTTTTTACTCTTGCGATAGTCCATAAAACGTGTATATGTATATTCGTACTTTTCTCTTAATTTCTTTGGTAATAATTCTAATGAAGTAGTATTCACTGCCTCAACCAGCTCTGGAGGAGTCCCAGGAATGGAAAATTTATCATAACTTATCATTTTACACTGTTTTGCTTTCGAAAACTCCAGCAATTAAATTTATATGCGTCAAATTTGACAATTCAACATTTCCATAGTAACGCAACCAATTTTATTACGAATTTCAAAGCACCATTTATTTGTGAATAAAATTATTCGCGATTTTTTGAAAATTAATTAATATCTGTGTTGCTAGCAATCTTCACAGTCGTCCAGGAATGTAGACTTTTTCCTACTCGGTAAACAATGTACTATTTATGCAGAAGAAGATTGAAAACCTCACTTTTGACGTAAATATTGTTGAGTCAAAAATCATTTTCAGCAATCGGAATTTATTATTTTGGCGCCTTTCAAGTGAAAATCTGAAACGGTTTGGTGTACTATTTACCTGCTTAACAATGAGAGCCATACATGTTGAAATTTTCCTTGAATGCAGATTCGTGCATAATGGCTATACGTAGATTTCTTGCAAGACCTGGAGCAGTTACGGTTTTTTTGTTCGATAATGGAACGAATTTTCATGGAGCAAATCGAGAAATTTTAGAAGCTCTAGACGAATTAGAAATTCGTTGACGATATGGCGAACAGGGACATCGACTGGAAAGTCAATCCCCTTTCTGCTCCTCATATGTGGGGGTAGCTGTGAACAGGATGTTTCAAAAGGGCCCTTCTGGTGATTATGAAAGAAAGGCATCCCAAAGAAGAGGTCCTACAAACATTGTTTGCAGAGGTGGAATATATCGTTGATAATCGTCCGCTGACTCAAGTTTCTGAATATTCACAAGATATCCCCAAACTTCCCCAAATCATGTTCTCATAAGAAAGTCTTCAACAGTAATTGTACCTGGACTGTTTACTGAAAGAAATTTGCTTTTGAAAAAGCAATGGAGAGTACCACAATACTTTGATTAATCGTCAAAAATGGAACAAGGATGAACCCAATTTGAAAACATCTACGAAGGCGCTGATGGTATCGCGAGGATAGCAAATATCCAAACTTCAAGCGTCCTGTTAGGAAGTTGGATCGTCTGCAAGTTTGTGCTAACAAGGAAAGAGTTAACACACAAGTAAGGAGAATCTTGTACAAAGCAAGAATTTATGTTCATTTTTAGATCACTTTGTAAGTTTTATATTTTGACGTTGTAGAGCAAAAAAAGTGTTGTAATTGAGAAATAAATAATTTGACTTTTTTTTTGAGTTTTTTCTAAAAAGAATTGATTTTTCTTATAAAGCGAAGTATTTCACGACAAATTGTTGTGGAATAAGATTGATTATTTTGTTAGATCATAAATTAATTGGACCCTACATTTTACCTGGCACAACTATCTGGTGAAGTGTACTCAGTTTTTTTGGAAAATATGTTGCCAATTTGCGCCATGGTGTCTCACTTTATTATACATCCTTATATGAAACACCTTATATGTTGCTTATAAAGACTGTAAGACTCAATAAATATCGATCATTTAGAATCCACCTCTGCTCACCTTTAAATTCAACCTGTTTCCAGATGAAAGCCTCTGTACAAAGATAAAAGCAAATGCCTAAATTTGGACGGCTAAATATATATGAAAATAACTATTTACAGCTTCTAAATAAACCATTCATCATTTATCCTTTCGAGTAATCACTTTATTCAAGGATTCCATCCCTTCTCGGCGATTCCGACCGAAACTTATCTCACAGCCATCTTTATTTTGTGTTTCTCATTGTCCGAGCTACTCGTTTGTTTTCCTCGAGACGTTCCATTCGGGTTTTTTCTCGCAGGAGGCCAAGCACGGACATCAGAAATCCTTTGAAAAATTTACTCGTTCCAAGCTTTTGCCGGAATTAAATCGATCTTTTTCGTTCGCTCGAAGGAAACGAAAGGTTCAGGTAGAGCTGAAAATGCTGCTGAAATATGAAATGTGGGTATTTACTGAGAAGTTTATAAATAATGCGATTAAAGTTCGAAAGTGAAGCCGGAAAATTTTTATCGGATTCTACGGAATTTTGAGAGATAGAAAAGGTTTGATAGGCTTCGTTTTTAGTCAATTTTAGCTCGTTTTTTATAATAATAGGATTAAAATAATTACAATTCGGACCAAATAATGGTAAAAAGAAGAGAACGACTAAGAAAAAAGAGGTGAGAACAAGTAGAAGAAGATCTATAAATATTAAAATTGCTAGACTGGATACAAAATGTAAAAATATAAATGAATGAAAAAGTAGAAGCCACAAAAACACACAAGTAGAATGAAGAAAATTTTACGTCTCCGCATATGAATAAAAAACGCTAAAAGGATTCAAATGCATTGAAATGAGAAGTTGTGGTTTAAAAAAAAGAGACAACATTATAAAAAAATGTGATGGTTGTTAGGAGATGTTTTGTTTGTTGATTAGATAAGTTTTGAGTATTCAAATGTCAGATATAAAATTTAAAATAAAGAATATTAATTAAAAAGTAAAAAAAAACTTATTAATTTTCAATATCATTACAAATGGCGCCTAACGTTGGGCTAAAATTGAGTTAACCCAAAAGAAAGAAGAAGAGAATGATGGAATAATGATGGTCTTAATGGAATTAAGAAGACTAGGAGAAGAAAGACAACAAGACAAAGAAGATTTGGGAAAAATGATGAAAAGTATGGAAAAAAAAGATTTGGCAAGAATGATGAAAAGTGTGGAAGAAAATATTCAATTCATATGGCTAAGAAAATAGAAAACAAATTTGAAGAAATAAATAGAAGACAGGAGATAATAGAACAGAAGATAATAGTGCAAGAAACAAAGTCAGAACATACAGAAGGAAATTAAAATAATAGAAAGAAGTGTAATAACAAATAATAATAATATAATAATATTGGAGAAAAACATGGAAGACAAACTAAAAGAAAATATGGAAATAGCTGAAGAAGAAAAACTAAGGACAAGAAGAGAATTAAAGGAAAATATAAAAGAAGTTGAAGAAGATATTCATAAAAGAAATAAAAATAATTTTAAGATATTGGAAGACCAAATAAAGGAACAAGAAGAAGTGACCAACATAGAAAACAATTCAATAAGAGTAAGAATAAATAATGTAGAAAAAGATATCAGGCAAGAATTAGCAAGCAGAAGAGAGGAACCAGTGAAACATCAATGAAATTTGAAGGAGATGTGAAGAAACCTCGCCCAAAGATTAAAACAAATTATCACAAATGGAAAATAAAATTAAAGAATCAAAATAATTCTCGGAATAATTCTAGTAATAGTTACATAAGTAAAATTAATAATTAAAATTTGATCATAATAACAATATAATATTAAATAAAATAATTATAAAGTAATAATAAATTTGGTATTCATTAATTATTTGAACAAATAATTAAATAAATACCAATTTGGGGGAAATTGTTATGGTTTAAAAAAAGAGACAACATTATTGGAAGTGTATGTTAAACGAATTAAAAAAAATTATGTGAAAAGGACTTTATAAAAAAATGTGATGGTTGGTAGGAGATATTTTGTTTATATTAATTAGATAAGTTTTGAGTATTGAAATGTCAGATATAAAATTTAAAATAAAGAATATTAATTAAAAATTAAAAAATAACTTATTAATTTTCAATATCATTATAATACATTGTGTCCTACATAACAATGAATAGGATGAGAATGTAAAAAGTTATTTCGCTATAACAGCTTGGATAAGCTTTAAAAAGAAAAAGGACATTGCAGCTAAAAGAGAGAGAGAGATATGTGCTTTATTGTCATAAAAAAATTTACAAAAATTTTATAGATAAATAGGAAAATTTTCAGAAAAACCTTTAAATAACCAGTTATTGTTATAGTTATAGTTATAATTTTTTATATTTAATTCTAATTTCATATTTTTAATTTTAAAATCTTTTACAAATAGTTGAATATAACTAAAGTAGCAAGAAAACTTGATTTTGATTATATACATTTTCCACGACCGATATTTTTTATCAAAATTCAACTTCACAAAATCTTGTTTTATTTTACCGCTTCTTACACGAGAACTCATTCCGTTTTCAATTTGTGGCGTGTACTAACCACGTACATATTTTAAAACAATATTTAATCACGACACACCACACGCACATACATTTCAACCGCTCCATTTTTAGGGGTCATTTAGAAAAAATAATTAGGTTCTTTCGATCGCTTTCCTGATCAGTCACTGTCGGTAAGTAACACCCCATCGACCATACCCGGTTATTACCATCAACACGAATATGCTGAAACCAGCCAGCACCAGGCTGACGTTCGGTCACGCATTCTTCTCGCCTTTGGCTGGTTACTAACTAAATACTCCTCGTTGGTCACCTTCTCATTATCAAGCGCCTCTTTTAGAGATAATTCGGTGTGTTTAACATCAAAGACCATGCCAAATCGAAAAAGAGATGTTTTTTAGATAAAAGTATACCTCAAGGCTATGTTTCAGGTGCACTTTTACGCTGTATTTAAGAGAGTTCGTTTCTAGGGATCGATAAATCACTGTTGTAATCGATTTTATGCTTCTTTTGCAAAGATCGCGTTTGCAGTATTTTACGCCAGCTATCTACTTAAGAAAATTAAAGAGTTTTAAAAACAGAGAAGGTTTGGAACAAAATCGTTGCGATTTATTGGCTACCCAACAAAGAAAATATTACACGAATCTTTTTGGATCAACAGTGGCATTGCATGGAAATATATTTTTTCTTCGATTATAAACAAAAGTTTCATAAACGGCATCAATTAAGAAACATAGTTGTATACTGATGTTCAATTCAGCCGAACTCGTAGGAAATGATTCATTTCCTACAGATTTCATAGACAACTACACTGGCATTCAGTCGTTATTCCATATAATCAACGAATACAAGGGTGGTCCGGAATGTTTCCGACCTATCAAAGATACAAGACATTTTTTATTTTTCAATATAGTCTCCTTGTAACTCTACACACTTCTCCCAGCGATGCTCCCATCTCTGTAACCCGTCCAAATAGTACTCAGCATTTTTCTCTGCAAAATAATTGTTCACGAAGGTGATTGCCCCTTCATTTGACAAAAATTTTTGTCCTCCGAGCGCAATTTTTAGATGAGGGAACAAAAAGAAGTCGCTTTGAGCTAGATCTGGTGAGTAAGGCGGATGGTCAAGCAGTTCAAACCGTAATTCGTGCATTTTCGCCACGGCAACCGCTGAGGTGTGAGACGATGAGTTGTCTTGGTGAAACAGGATTTTCTTTTTTTGCAAATGTGGCCGTTTTTCCACAAGTTCTGCCTTCAACTTGTCAAGTAATGATGCATAGTATGCTCCTGTAATGGTTTTTCCTTTTTGAACATAATTAATTAAAATAACTCCATGACTATCCCAAAACACAGTCGCCATCACCTTCCTAGCCGAAAAAACAGTTTTTGCTTTTTTTTTGCCCGTTCCACCTTTGCGGTCCACTGTTTGGACTGTATTTTTGTTTCCACTGTTTGGACTGTATTTTTGTTTCGGGCGTATAATGGTGTATCCAAGTTTCATCTACAGTAATTAATCGGCGCCAAAACTCGGATTTATTTCGCCTAAACTTCGTCAAAGGGCTTTGGAAATGTTAAAATCGCACACGTTTTTGGTCTAACGTGAGCAAACGCGGCACCCAACGCGCGAACAGCTTTCTTATGCCCAAATGTTGATTTAATATGTGACAAACACGTTCTTTTGACATGTTCCTAACCTCTGCTATCTCTCTCACTTTAATTCGGCGGTAGTCTAGCACCATTTGGTGAACTTTGGCGATGTTTTCGTCGGTAGTTGCAGTTTTTGGACGACCCGGACGTTCATCGTCTCCCAAGCTCTTATAGCCACGTTTAAGTTCAGCAGCCCAAAATTTCACTGTGGTAAATGATGATGCAGAGTCCCCATACACAGAATCCAACTCATCTTTGATTTGCGAATGCGTATTGCCTTTCAAAAACAAATATTAATGATAGCTCGATACTCGATTTTGTCATTTTCACGTTGAGGTCGGAAACTTTTCATACCTACCTCATATGTATGAAATTAACAGCAACGGCTTTGAGAGTTTGAAAAACTTCATTGACAGCAACTTAAATGTAATAAATTCAATAAGTTTGCACGAGTTAAATTGAAAATATGGCTAGTAGTACTGAAGATACAAGTGAAACATTTACTTCAATTTCTCCATGCATCACAGAAATCAATCCTACAAATGGTACCTTGCAATTTTGTAATCGATTTTTTCCATAAATTCTGGTATAGAAAAAATTTGGTATAGAGTGTGAACTAATATACTAAGAATATAAAAAGTAAGAAAAAAACGTCTAGAACTAGTATTTTTTTGGTCTCAAACATGTATTTTTTACACAAATTGATCGGGTTGACTGGAAATCCTTCTTCAAGTATGGTAAAACTTCTCGATTTCTTGGTTTTAGTGTCTGGCAAAACTGTGTGAAAATATTTCACTTTGTCTTGAATGTTTTCTATTTTCAAATTGACCAATTCATCGCATTTACAAGCACCGCTAATCCCCATTGGCAAAGTCACTTTCATCAACAGGTGCTCGTTGTCGGGAGCTTCGTTCAAAAACTTCTCTATTTCCGGTCCTTCTAATGTCTTGGACTTCTTTTGTTTGTATCCCTGTGATTTGCTTTTCAAAAAGCTCGTTAGTTTGCCATATGTTGAAATGTCGATTTTTTTATAAAGGTGAATAGTCGAGCGAAGCATCGAGTATTTGGTCCATAGCAACAATGAGGCTAATTTTTTTTGCAAATGTAAAAAATAAGCCAATAGAACATTTTCATCGATACCTTTTATCTTCCTTGAATTCATCCAAGACCCAAACATTTTGAACTCCTTGTCGTAAGCATCTCGGGACTTTTCCGGCAAAATCTGCATCGCTGCATCTTCCGCTTCCTTAAGGATATCCTCAGGAAGCTTCCCTTTTCTGAAAGGAAAACTGACAAGTGTCAAAATTTATTTAAACATTTGCTAACAATGTATCATGCCCGTGGCAACCAAACAAACAACCTACTTTGACCAAAATGTAAAAAAGTCACTGTCAATTCATTCTGACATTTATACACCACTGAGACGCAAGTAGCTTTGATTTGATCACAAGGCGTATTAATTATTATCTCATAAAAAAAGATTTCTTCCACTTGTTGGATAAAACATTGTATGCCACTCGCCTGTTATGTTTCCTAAGTCACTTGAGAATTTATATAAATTTTCTCGCGTGACTTATTTTCAACTTTTGCTTTTTCTTTTCACAAGAGCTCCGGATTGATCTTAAATGTTCTGTCACCCAGGAATCTATTTGTTGAAACACCATGTATATCTGTTTATACAAAATTAAAACTTTCTCTGGTTACCATAAATCAATAGCTAATCATAATCATATTAAATACAATTTGCTCGTTGGGAGATGAATAAGCTTCTGGTTTAATATGTACCTCTTATATTTTTTTTATACTTGCTGTATAATACACCTCCTCGATAAATTACAACAAATTTTACCAATATAATGGGTAGTTACGTGTGAAGAACAATAACTATGAATTAAAAGATTTGTTGGAAAACATCCAACATGTTTAACTAATCTAAATAAAAATCAAATCGAAATAATATAGCCTCACTTTGTATATATTTATTGCACTTAACAGGGGCCCAATTGATTAGAGCAGCGGTTCTCAAACTTTTCAAATTTTGTACCACTTAAATATGAAACAAAAATACATGTACCACCATAAAAGCATTTCTACATTAAAAATCAATCCTAAATGGAGTGTTTATAATCAAAGAATAAAACGCTTAAAAATTATATTACTTGAAAACTAAATGTGTTTCTGGGCGCAATTCATTTTTTTCTGTAAAAATTGTACCACTAAGAATATTGTAATGTACCACCCGTGGTACATGTACCACAGTTTGAGAACCGTTGGAGGTTTGACTCAGATTTTCTCTTTGTTTTTGGTTTTGTTCTTTACTCTAGTATCTCCCAAACTTTGATTTTAGTCTTTTCCACATCAAAATGATCCACTAACAAAGTAACTTAATATAATAAAAATTATATTACATTTTTATTTAATTAAAACGAATTTATTATTCAATTTAGATGTCGAAAGCAGAATCACTGGTGAATCTCAAATATAACTTTTTAAAATCCCGGAGACCGATCTCTAAGGAGGACAAAACTAGTTAAAAGCATCCCTCAAGACCACGATATCGACATGCAGGAGAAACTTGAGCAAGAGTTGCAAGCGAGTTGTGGGCCGGGATCGGAGCCGATTTCCTGGTAAATTGGTTACCGGCAAATCACATTACCGCTAAAAGGTGCAACACATGTCGAACTCGCAACAGCCAATTAGCAGGAGTGATTGTTGAGTTTGCAGACAGACTTCGTCGGTAAGACAAGAGAAGGGGGTGAAGAAGAAGAAGAAGAAGATGGTAATATAATGAGAGGGAGTTTCATTTACAATGGTTTCGAATTGTTTAAAATAAACCAATTAGATTGGTTATTCTTTTCTGGAAAAATCGTTGGAAAACATGTGCAAAAAATATAGCATCCCAATTTTAGTCAGTTTTTTACTTGTTTGTATTTTTAACTCAGATCAAGTTAGTGTTTTGATGTTTTTTTTCGATACACCAGTATTTATAACGAATTTTCGTTCAGTACAACTGATAAATAAAGCTTAGTAGTTGTCAAAACTCACTTCTATTTATCTGTTTTACTGAGAGATGGTAGCACATTTGCTAATTTTATCTCATAGCGGATATAGTTACTGACTTTTGGCATTTGATTTATTGGATTCGAAAGCCTAACTGATAAATTAAATTCCTAACTCGTTTGCTTATTAGAAGTTGATCAATTACGAGTAAATAAAGTTACCTCGTCAAATTTCATTTGAGGTCTCTTTACACGATATTTTGTTTGTCGTCTATATTTGTGGTGGTTCTTTTATTGTTAATTTGTTATTATTATTAAAATTACCAGACTCCAGTTTCCTTTTGTCAAAGATTACAGATTAGCAAATTCCACTTGAATCTTCGACAGACAGAATCACTATTGTCGATACAAATGTGTCGACTTATCTACGCGGCCTATCATAGAACTATTATAAAGTCAAATTACAGAGAGATTACTGCTAAGAACACTCTGTATACGGCGTTGGCGTAAAAGGCATTCATTATACCTTTTTTAGTGAGTTTGTGGGCACTGACGTGACATTGATTAATAGTATTAGAGTCGAGATCCTTCTGTCTTTTGTGTAAAGGTAGCTAGATATTGCCCTATTAGGACGTTTCCTAACTTGTTGTGATGTCTATATAGAAGTTATTAAAATTGAAACGCGTTCCTTATCGACAGACATACGGAAGTTTTAGATCCTATTTAGATATTGTTCTTTGTTGGGGAAAAAGATCAAATAGGAAATAAATAGTATTGCCAGTTTTTATTTTATAAAACTAGCTGCCCGTCGCGGCTTCGCATAGGTGTATTTATGGAGAAAATGAGACCAAATCTTCCCTTTATAGTACGACCATGTAATGAAATAAAATAAATTCGACCACAATTTATTGCAATGCTTGGTAATGTACAATATTATTTGTCTTTCCTTTCGATGAGAAAACAAATAACAAAGATGGTTTGCCGACTCTCGAGCACGCAGCGTACAACTGCCCATACGAAAAATATGGCAATTCAAGATTTATTCCACACACTTCTAACGATTGACCTTGTGATTACTCGCATACGATCATAAAACTGGGCTTGCGTTACGCGATATTTTGACGCCTCACTGCATTTTATTAACATTGAAATAAACCAAGACTGAAGGCAATTGAGTTATATAAACTACTATTGCTGCTATTTTTAAAAATAGCAGGTTTAATATAACGTTCTACAACTTTTTTACTACTTTTTTCACAAAAAAACCAAAACAACAAATTAATTTTTTCTAACTCCTCCGAAAATTGACTTTTCCTCCCTAGTTTTAGGGTTGAAAGTGGCACTTTTCCTCCCTAAAGGTTTCATACAGGGTGTTTCATTGGGTGAGGGTAAGATTTTAGCAGAGGATAGGAGTTACTGAGGTGATTCCAGATGATACAGAGTGTTTTGTACATTTTGGTCATTTCTTCATTGCCTCCTGCACTTTTAACCACTATGTATAATTTTATAATATTTGGTACACATACTCTCTGTATCTTAAAAAATTAATTGAGATATTATTAATGTTGAAAATCCAGGCACGGTTTCGCTAAAAGTTGACAATTTCGTGTTCCGCTCATAAACAACACCCTGTTTGTTAAATTTTCAAAAATATTTTACCATATCTAAAAAGATGACAAAAAATTAAATTTAACGATATACTTTTTATTTTTGCAAATATGATCATAAATAGTTAAGTTTTCTTACATTTTTTGGGCACCAACGTGTTTAATTAATTCTATTAAGTTGTAATCAATATTATTTGGCCTAATTAACTATTTGGTTTAAAAGTATGTTATGCCAAACATTTTTATGGTCTAAAACAGATTTACAGGACCGTACTAGGAACGAAATGTCACATTAGATTTACCTATACCTCACCCATTTTACTTATTTTTTTAACCCTCCTTATGAAAAATTGTTGTGTAGTTTGAAGTAGAAAAGTAAAAAAAAACTAAAATCAAATTTTTATAAAGTATAAAAGTACATAAAATCACATTTTTAGTTAAATAATGTCTAATTAAATTATAAACAAAATTCAAAAAATACACAACACTTAAAAGACTAGAAATAACACAAGTTTAAAAAAATTATAATAATTATTCGAAATGACACCCTTTCTGTTGAATGCATGTTGTTGCTCGTTTAATAATTTGGTTTACAGATTTTCGAATGATGTCTTCGTTATTTTTATCGTCTTCGCAGGTGTTTAATATTTTTTCAATTAGTGCTTTTCTGGTATTTATTTGAGCTGAATAAACTTTGGACTTTAAATGTCCCCAAATATGGTAATCGACGGAACTAAAGTCCGGTGATCTTGAAGGCCAATGTATAGGACCACCTCTACCTATCCACCTATTAGGAAAATTTTCACTTATAATACCACTGGAGCTTCAATTATCAATGGAAATTTTTTCGAGAACAAATTTCACAACGAAATATTATGTTAAAAAATACTAGGATAGTGACGGTTTTTTTGTTAGGTTAAATAAAACAGAAATAATCTACTTTAGTTACACAAAATAATAAAAAATAAATCGATAGTAGCTCAATTTATCAGTTTTTAAAAAATTCATTGTACTAAAGGTGATAGAAATATATTTTCTTACAAGGAACTCGAAGTTTTACTAAAGTTGGTAGAAAATAATGAAAGGTATTTAAAAAAAAATAATATAATGTGGTTGTGGTGGGCAACTTTTGACGTATAAATTACCTAAATAAATTCGTTGTATTGTACAGTTTATAACAATGGAGCGATTTGCAAAATACGTTTTATGCAAGTTTTGTAATGAAGTTAATGAAATTAAAATGTATCATCGGAACCCTATAGAATAAATTCGACATAATCTGAAATTAAATGAAAATGTCACTTTACCTATAAACGTCAAAAAATTTCCAGTTTGTAACATTACTGAAGTTAATTGGAAACAAGAATTCGTTGGGTATGTTATTCGAATTGCAGTTAAAAAAAATGGTAGAGGGATAAATTGACGAAGAAGGAGTTGCTTCTGTTGTTGTTGTTGTTGTTGCTGCAATTTCTGAAATATTTAATAACGGCTGAATAGGAGTACCTAACAGTCATAATTTGATTTGCAATTTTTTTTTTGACAAATGACTGATCTACATATCCTTCCACCATGTTTCTTTAATGTTAAAATGTATCCTCCAGCATTTGCAAGAGAGACGCAGATGTTCTTCTCAAACTATGTCAGGTATATTGTACTGGATTATGCAACTTTAAATATTTGGCTACGTTGATTGGTATTTTTATCTTCCTACAACCTGTACGACATTTTGATTTTCTATAACTTAAAAAAAACGACGAAGATCCGTTTTCGGCATACTTTTTGATGATGTCAAGGATGTTGACATTGCCAATGGTATTATTTGTAACAATAAATTTTCTTTGTATTTTGAAAAATACAACATCGCTCAATATATTTGAAACACTACCTACATTCTTTATTATTAATTGGTGGTTTTATGCTGGGGGTGTTAGAAAAAAATCATATCTTTTCACCAGAGTAAAGTGTCATATCCTTCCTTTGCGATTGCTGCCTTGGGCCCTACGGACTCTCTAGCAGCAAACCTTGAATGAGGAAGGAAAAGTAACACTTTCCTCTCTAGTAAACAAATAGCTATTTTTTTGATGCAACAGATAAAACAATGTAAGAAACTGTACAACTAAACGTCAATCTGTCAATTCTGTACAATTTTCAAACATTTTCTTTCATACAAACCTTGCAATTACAAAAATAGTTCAGTATTCTAAATAGTGGATTTTTCGATGATTTTCCCAATTTTTTTTAGAAGAAATAATGAAAATTCCACAATAAAAAATGTAATGACTTAAAAATCCATTCAAAGGGGTAATTTCTGATGTCTTTTCTTCAGTCGTCTTCATTTTTCTTAATTTACTTATAATTCACTTTTTTTTTATTAAAAATGGGTTTGGCCTTGATCTACTAATCAAACTACGTATTACAATAAAATATCCCGGGCCGGGCCACTCGGCATTTCTATATAACCTCAACCCGTTACCGGGCGAGCCGGAACTCTGAACTACTTATTGATTCAAACTAGAACCAACCGGATGAATGGATCTGTCAGGCGCGAGCGATTCCACAGCCCGTCGACCGACAGGTAAATAGAGGTGGAGGAACAGAGCGTACACTCTTATTTAGATCCATAGTATATTATTATGCCGCGATATTTATAATATAGAGGCAGGAGCAGGATTTTGCCTTTTACGGGCAGTAATAAAATAGATTGGCATAGTTCTAAAGATTGTACCGCAAATTTTGTTTATTGTTTATAGAAATTTATATATTTTTTGGGTTTCTAGCCAATATTTGCTAGTTTTCATGCAGTCCCATAAAAAAATAATGTAGATGATTCAAATCAGGATAAATAAAACACAGTGAATACAAAACCACCAGCAGTTACATCCCCCAAATGCAAGTCGAAGTTCTTCCTAAAACTAGATCTACCTCTCAGGCAACCCACGAATCTCTCACACTAAACAAAATATTAAAGTGGTTCCATTTTGATAAAATTTTAAATCGGTCTGGTATCTACTCCACCCACGAGATGCTTGAATAACCAGAAACTGAACAACGAAAGCTTGAATATAACAAAACACTGGTGAATCCTTAATAAAGGTTGAGGAATGCAGTGAGTCCCTGACGGAGCCGGCGGAAGAAGCCGACATCATCTCCAATCTTTCTTAATAAAGAAGTAAAATACAAGAAACCAGGAACGGAAAAATTCGCAGACCCTTCCAAAGAAAAAATATAATAAAACCTATAGAGTTTCACTCTAATTATCATACACTTGTAGACGATCCGAGACAGAAGGAGCGAAGGACATCCCCGACAAAAAGAGACATCACCAAAGAACACTTTCAAATTATTCGATCCTTCAAAAAAGAAACGACAACAACAGAGCAATAAATGGAAGAGGGTTTTCAAAGTTCAAAGAAAGTTTTATCATTTAGACAACTGATTAAGGAAATTGCTTGCGGATGGTTAACGAGTTGTTTAAAAATATTTCAACCCTTTTCGGTTCGCCTCATCCTGTACCGATCAACCCACTTTCCATGATCCACCACTTAGCAACACTCCACATTATAGTTTGCAATATCCTTTACAGGTAAATCAATAATAACCCATTGGTGATCTGTCAGGCAAGTTAATTTTAACTCCATGTAGCTTTACTTGGCGAAAATCCGCTACATATCCCATCAATGTGCACTTAACAATGCGGTTGATGTGCATAGACAAAATAATTACATGGCCATCTGCCTCTGTCAGCTTACGATAACGTTTACTGGACGATATACCACCTACTGATGACCAATCAGAATGCGCTCGTAGAGAATGCAGGGCACACGTCGAATAAAAACGGGAGATGTACCTATTACCTATGAAGTAAATGAACATGAAATTCTGTCATCCGAAAACAAGTAAATTGGATTTTTTGGAGTTTCTTTTCGATTCGACTTTTCAATTTAATTTTGGACAGAGAAAATCGATGTAAATGTTGATTGTTTCTCAAATTGAACTATCTTATCAAATAAGCACTATTACTGTAAATTATTTTTAACAAAAAGTAAATATTCAAAAAATATTCCAGTTGCCTTTTTTTAGGCAGAGAAAAAGTGTGCACACATATGTTTTTGAGAAAGTTTTGACTATTTTCTGAAGCTATGTCAAAATTTCTTCATATACGATTTTAGTAAACTTCATTTTTGAAATTTTCTGTGGTTTGCAATTATTTTTTTTTTGATTATTATAGACACCTTTTGAGACGTACAGTTTGTGAATGAGAATAACTTCAAAGTCGTGCGATGTTTTGACTAAAGTTATCGGTCATTTCCTGAAGTCATGACAAAATTGCACTTACATGAACAAACTTTGTTTTTGGGATTTTCTAAAGTTTATAAAACTTTTTTTTGATCAATAATTATGACTTTCTAAAAGGAAAATTTTATGGAGAATTACCTGAACATGACAAAGCGAAAATTAAAACTAATCATAATAAAAATAAATTACTAAACACAAACAAAATATGAATAACAAAGTTTGAATTAAAATTTCCAATTTAATTATTGCTTCTATATGCTGCAACCCAAAAGTCTAAGACACGTTGTAGAATTCTGCCACTGTGTCAAATGGTCTTTCTTGAAGAAAAGCCCTAGTCGATCTTCTGAACTTATCATATGAATTTATAGATTTTAACTGTATCGGGAGGATATTATACAATTTTTTGGCATTTGACAATTTTTTATTAGGTCAGAGATGGGAATAGTTAAAGAAACATCAGTATCTAAATTTCTTGTAGGATATCTATGAGTTGGTCTTTCCGATAACTTTTGAATGTGCTTGCGAACTAAGCAGACGGATTCAAAGATAAATAGAGCAGGAAGGGTTAGAATTTTTAAATTTTTAAAGTAATTTTCACAGTGTGCCCGCCACTTAAACCAAATACATAACGAAGTGCTCTTTTTTGTAATTTGAAAATAGATTCGAAGTGGTATAAGTTACAAGAACCCCAGAACGGCAAACCATAGCGAAGGTGAGATTCGAATAAGGAAAAGTAGGTCATTAATGCAGTAGTAGGGGTTAGCACTTTAGTAACAGTTTTAGTGGCAAACCATGCAGAAGATAATTTTTCTGCCAAGGTATCAATATGAGTGGATCATTTTAGGAATTCGTCCATAAAGACCTAAAATCTTAATTGAGTTCACCGTTAGAATCGGATTATTGCTTAGAGCTATAGGCTGTAAAGTACCTCTGTAAGACATTGCTACGGTTTTACTGGTACTGAAACAAAGCCCATTGAAGAAAGTTATATGCTATTTTTTGAAGTCATGTCAAAATTTCAACCTACACGATTTTAGCTGACTTTGTTTTTAGAATGTTCTAAGATGCGTATATATTTTTTGCATCAATATGTATTAGCCCAGTTGTCAGAGATTTTGACCTATTATAAAATGTGATATCGCTGAAACTAGGCTTTTAGGTACTTTTTTGGGTGTAGAAAACGATAAAAAATCTTTGCTGCTCTAAAGTGAATGATAAGCTCACAATTTTGAAAACAAAATTGAGAAAGTTTTTTCATTATACCTTTGTAGAAGTTACGAGAAATCGAACGATAATAACAAAGTCGTACGATTTTTTTTTAAATAATTATGGTCAATTTTCTGAAGTCATGGCAAGAATTTCAGTTTTTACCAAATTTTGTTTTTGAATTTTCCAAGGTTGACAAAGAATTATTTTGGATCAATACATATACATCAATAGTCGTAGAATATTAAAGGAAATCGAATGCAAATGGCTCCAAAGTTTATATGTTTTTGTGGAAGAAAGTTATAAACCTTTTTCTGAAGTCATGTCAAAATTTCAACATAGGTACTTGGTTTTAGGAATTTTCTAAGGTTTAAAGAAATTTTGACCTGTCCGAGGTCATTGACCTTCGTTTTGAAAACGTTTGACCTTATGGGAATTTAATGGAAATAACGGTCATGCTCTCTAGAACTGTCTTAGAATTACTACTAACGTTTTTGAAAAAACTGATTCTCCTTGAAGAAGTTTTGATATTAGTATCGTAAAAAAAAGATACGGCTTTCAATTTCTCATAAACGCAAATTTTGCATGTCCTCTTAATGAAAAACTACGGCCTAGGATCTCCGTTTATCCTGCATTCCTTGTATCCTGAAACAGGGAGTACAAAAAATAGGCTTGATCCGACTTGTGTCTCTGACATTCGATTCGATTGTCGAATGTTACAACAAAGAATCGGCTGAAAAATATAATCTCCGAAATAAAATACTTCAAAAGCAGATATTTCCACCGGATTGACACAAATCAAATGGGATGCAAATGTAAATCTCCGCCAAAGTCACATCATTCACCCAACTTATTTCCGGGATATTCTTTAACGAAAATGCTCTATGCTCGAGAGGCTATTTGTGTATTTGTTTTTTCCTTTCTTTTTCCGAATGTTTTTTCACAGCTTTATTTGTGTCTCATATATTGATTTGATCGATTTTCACGTCAAAATTAAATTCACAAAATTTCAAATTTGATTGAGGAAGTAAAATTCTGGTTAGTAGTACCGTTTTATGAATATAGGTTTGTCAAAGATATATCCGTTATTATATTTAAAGATTCAATTGATTCGCTTATTTTCCGCACAGTATGAGCAATAAATGGCTTTGAAATTAAGTAAGGTATGAGAAATACGTTACTTTTCATAGCAGTTGTAGAAAAAATATTTTTTGTATTAATTAAAAAAAATTGTTATTTTATCTCTATACAAAGAACACAAAATATATTTTGAAGAAAAGAAATTTGTCCAAAGAAAAGTTGATTGTAATTTATATTTTTGATAAGTAAAAATATGGAAAGAAAATATTTATCGAAATAAAAATTTTGTGAAACCAAATAAAATTTTAGAAAATATCAAACTTCACAAATTATTTTAACATAGAACAAATCTTATAATGGCTAAACAAAATTTTGTTAAAATAAATTGTTTAATAAAAATTAAAAAATTTCCAATTAATATTTAGCAGTAAAAAAAATTGTTATTGTATTTAAGCAATTGTTGAAAAAGTCTTTTGTCGAAAAAAAGGCCAAATATAAAAAACATCGAAACAAAAATTTTGAGAATAAAAAACAATAACATTTTAAAATTGAAATTTTTTTTTGTTTAATTAGAACGTCCTGTTATGTACAATATTTAAAATTTGTTATCGTAGACAGTGAATGCTCATATAAAAAAAATTGCGAAATTGTATTTTAACGTCCTAATCACTAATTATATATTGATAATTTAATTTTATTGAGTTGTCTCCAATTTTATGATTCATAAATCGTTTTCATTTGAAAAAGTATATTAAAAATTAAAAAAGTAAAGGTGCAGCAAGAGTTCAAGCGCAAAATCCCTCATTTTTACATGTAAATCTCCATAAGGAATTCTAAGGTCCATTCTGGCAATTTTTTACTCATTTTTACTTTCGAATCTGCACATGGGCGGCTAATAAGTAGAGTTAGTAGCGAGGTCGGCGACGTGACGCGGCTGGTGGGGGCGCGGCTGGTGGTGGCGGATAGCAACGTGTGGCACTGTGGGCAGAAGGGCCTTAGCCTATATCTCGGTTATTGTTGGTCCGATTTGAATGTAACAAACGGCATTGTGGTGCATGGGGTATACATTAAATATGTAAACAAAAATCATGCGCAGTAGCGATGGCAGAAGGGCCTTAGTTAATATCTCGGTTATTATTGGTCCGACTTGAATGTAACAAACGGCATTGTGCTATACGATGCATGCAGATTAAATACGTAAACAAAAAGCATCCGCAGTAGCGATGGCAGAAGGGCCTTAGCCTACATCTCGGTTATTATTGGTCCGAATGTAACAAACGGCATTGTGGTGCATGGGGTATACAGATTAAATAGGTAAAAAAAGCATGCGCAGTAGCGATGCCAGAAAGACCTTAGTTAATAAACGTCAAACATACGTCAAAACGGCATCTTAAACGTCGAGCGTATGTCAAAGGGTCGTCTTAAAACGTCAAGCATACGTCAAAGCGTCGCCTTAAAACGTCATAACTATCAAAAAGGACTGGAAATAATAATCTAATTTTAACAATAATTTTTATTCACATACAGGTATCAGATGAAAATTTCAATTTGACAATATCTAATAATATTAATAATAAGCTTTATTTGCTCGACATTTACGAACCTAATAAATGCAATTAATAATTACGTAGTCACTAGTCTAAATGTAAGAGTAACTAAGAAAAAAACAAACTCAAACAAAATAAATAAAAATAATTAAAATATATAAAATATGAAAGGTATATTGTATAATATATTCAAAAGGCTGGAACCTCATCAACAACCATATCAGTAACATAATTAATTGAATAGTGCCCCCACGGGAAAGTCTCATCAGTCCCATAAGTCAGATACCGCTTATCGTCTTCTGGGCTGAGGGCGACTTTATTTTGAGTAATAGAATGAACTTGATGCTTCTCTGAACGTATCAAATTTTGAGATACAGTCTTTTGTTTCCTATTATTTAAGCACTCAGCATAGTCTTCAAACGTGATCCGTGTTTTAACTACAGATGATTTCACGCCCTTTGCCTTCTTTGTCATCCCAAAATCCTTTAACAATTCTATAATTTCATCATCATCATACTCCTCATTCTTTAATTTCCTCCTTTCCTTTTTAATGTCCGCCTCGGTTACCAACACCTTTGTAGAGTATAATTTTGCTCTTAAGCCCACATAATCTATCATTGGAACCCCATTGTTCTCGTCCTTCATCATTCCGAGCACCTTCTTGTTTACTTGAGGAATACCGTAAACATTATCATGCTGAAAATCTGAAGTATCAAAATGATGATGACAGTCACGCTTCATAACTATATATGGATCTTGATGGAGTTCGTATATTAGTGAATCAGTGTCTGTGTATAAACCAGTACAATTTTCAAACGCAGACTTCATATAATTATAATGAAAATCATAAATGGTGGTTTTTGCTAGATCGAGGATAGCTTGTCCTACGTATATAGGCTTGTTGAGGTATATTTGCACCTTTCGCAGCTCAACAGCAACCAGGTTCTCATTAAATATCGTACAATTCTTAAATTCTGGTTTAGCTATATACGCCTCTGCACCATAGCGTCCAGCCCACTCTGTCAAAAGCCTAATGTTAACCCTCTTGCGGATATTCTCCATAGTCTTTCCTGCAAAAAAATAAATATATTAGTACTAATACCATAAGAAAATAAAATAAAACTTACCAAAAACCGCATTATTCATCAGCTTAAAAAGATTTTTCTCAAATTCATTCTTGGCCTTTTTTCTAAGTTCGGTGTTTAGATCGATGTAACTTTGAAGCCAGGGACTCTGCTTAAATTTAAGGACACGATGGATCTTAGTTAACACCAATCCATGGGCTATGGCTTGTTTAAGTGCTCTATAGTTGATTATATACTTTTCTTTGTTATGGAGAGTAGCCATCAACTTTGTTAACTCTTTAGCATTTTTTGGAGGCTTGCCGGTCTTAGGGTTAATGTGCTCTGGGCAAAAGGGAATATCTTTGTGTGCGTCATGGAGATGTCGAGGATATTTCAGATCAACCTCTAATATATAACCTTCATCAGCATCATCTGGAATGGTCGTTACATCAATGTTTGTATCACACCAAATGAATCCACCATATGGGAGATATTGAGACATGGCCCACCCATACTGATTATTTACATCAAAATACATTAAATAGGAGTCTTTCTCCAGCGGATTGTAGGTGGGTATGTACTTGTTGTTGGCGTGAGCTCGTCTTTTCGAGCATACTTGGCTAAGCCCTCCTCGTATGCCACGTTCAACGAAGAGGAACATGTCGGGATCAGTCAATAGCTCTAATTCTTGCTTAGTAAACTTAAGCATAGCATCCCACGTATAACCTGGTAGCGTAAAATAATGAGCTGCATCGAGGTCATATGTTTTAAGACAGCTGGTGCGGAATTGTTCAAATACGTCGGCAAGAAGGAGAATATCAGTCTTCATATACAAATCCACGTATTGACCTAAATTTTGGCAGTTAAATCGATTCCATACATTTTGTGCACGTAGATATAGTCTACGAGAGCAGGGCTTGTTTTCTAAGTTATTGTAGAAGGCTTCAATAGGTGGTAGGATGGTCTCATTGAACCGATCAAAAGAATTGACATAATCATATGGCATCACACCCTTCTTTGTCAATAGTTTGAATTTTTCTTCGGGTATATCGGGAAACTGCGATTTCAAATTAGGAAATTCTTTAAGGTACGATGCCAATGTTTCCAATTTGGAGTTCATAAAGCGAAAACTATCTATGAAGCGGAATTGAATAGATGTTTCATTTACATGCTTCGTAAAAGATATATACTTTTCTTTAGTAATGGGAAGAAGATCAATCGTTCCACTCATCCTTGTAGCAATGTCAGCATTAAGGAAGTGGGCATCGTATCCACTCAAATTGTGAAGGACCACCGGAACTACATGGCTATCTTTATAGTTTATATTACAAGCCTCGTGACTTGCTCCCCTCCAATTTGTTTCGGCCAATAAGTGGTTGTGATCGCGCACTTTCTTATCTTGAGGGGTGAATGATTGCAAACATATATGGCAGTGTGTAGCTCTTCGGAACTCAACTTCCTGCTCATGCGTCATGTGAATGTCATAAGGGCACCAGAAAACGGTAGACATATCTTCAGCCAACTGCGCCATCTCGTCGGCAAACCACTGCATGCAGTCCTCGCCTCGATAGGATCGATAAAACGAAAGAGTGTCATCATAACTACATTTCATATAGTACCCGACTGCAGCAGGAACGTGGTGTTGAGGCTTCTTAGAATCTGCAGTTGACTTTAATACGCTCTCGAGATCAGCGTAGACAATGAATGGGGCTTTCTCCTTATTTTTAAAGTTTTTAAACTTTAGAATGTTCTTCCCCTCTTCAGGCATCCTAATTGCGGTCTCGTTTACTTTTTCACAGTCTTCAATATGCTTATTAAGCTTCTCTTGCGAACGGAAATAATGTAAGCAGCGGTCACAGAAATATTTTTGCCCATGCTCTTCACTTAATTGTTTAGATAGAAGCCGAGACATGCTATTGATCCAAACAAAGTGATATTTCGAGGGAGCATCCCCCTCTTCTCCCTTCTCGTAGTATTTATCCTGAATCAGTAGTAAGTTTATATGTCTTTCAACTTTATTTTTACTGAGGTAGGTTGGAAGAGTTATAAATTTAGATTTCTTCTTTTCGAGAATATAAACGTTTATTGACACATCATTTTGTTTTTCAAAATTGGGAATCTGCTTAATAGTCATTGGAAACTGGATTCCTTTGAGTTTCAGAACGGAGGAATAATGAGGATACTTCGTAACTCTTTGAGGATCTTTTTCAGCTGAATATAGTGCAGATGTAACTGCCCATGCAAAGCAGGCCTGGTCGTCGTTCTTGACGTTTACACAGGCGTGCTTCTTAGCAATTTGAGGCGGCAGCTTGATATATAAAGATACAACCTGCGGTGTATATTTATTGATATTAACTCCCAGGTTAACTACTCTCTTTAAAGCCCAGCCACTGTCCCTCTCCTGAAATTCTTCAAGTTCCCTCATGATAGGAGCAATAACTTTATTATAGAACCAAGTGTCAAGGTTGGTGTCTCTATAGATAGCCGAATTTGAGGTTGTGAAGTACTTATACTCATTAAGTACACTATCTCCCTTCATTAACTCAAACTCTCCTCCGAAAACGCAATTAACTTTAACAACAGCATCCTTTTTAAGAGCGGTTTGAATTCGTCTCTTGAACAACGCTTTAGCATCAATTAGGAATGTAGAGGGGTCCTTATGTATTAGATTGGAAATGACCCCGGTCCGAATACGATTATTAAACGCGGATTCAGAATCTTCCCAATAAACACGTTCTCTAGCTCTCTCAGGACGCGTTTTAAGCCCTGACCCCTTCTTCTGTGCTGCTTTTAACTGAATCCTCAAACTCTTAATATTTCTTAGGCAAGCCTCCAAACGTTGCTTTTCACCAATTGTTTTAGCGCTTCTCATAGCATTCTGTATCCGTTTTATTCCTTTCCCACATTCGCTAATTCCTTTTACCACCACCGATTCATCATATTTGGAGGTGATAAGCCCCAGAAAACTGCCGATGTAGCGTACGAGATCCGCAAATAAAGCCATCTGTAAGACAAATTTAATAATAATAATGTGCTTTACTTTAAGAAAATTTTATATAAAACGTATCCTTGAACAATTTTTTTAGAAAATCTATCGAACCTTTTCAAAGTTCTGTCACAAATTTAACTTCTTTATAATTATGCAATTATATGGAATAGTTATTAATACGTACTTACACCTATTTCTTCTTTATTTGGCTTAAAACTCAAAAACTGTTTTCAAAATTATTCTAAAATTACAGAATTTTTAGCAGGGAATAGACAATTTTAATATTTTTTTTTCGTAAGCACTTTTATTAACTTGGAACTGTTCATACAGAAGATGTGTGATCGAATGAGCGAAATCCTGCAAGTTAGGTATAAAGTAAACTTCTGGTCGGACGGAAGACTGAATGGTAAACATTTTTCAAAAAGGCCCTTGTTTTATAGAAATTTGTGTTTGTTTTCCCATAAGAAAACATGTAAAAATGGTACATTTTAGGCTTTAGGTTACTTTTTATTAATTGAATTGTGGTGAGGGAAAACTGAACGGTAAATTTTTTTCAAAAAGGCCCCTGATTTGTAGAAATTTGTACGTACTTTCTATAAGAAAACATGTAAAAATAAGAAACTGTGTTACTTTTTATTGATTGAATTGCGGTGAGGATTTCGAAGAAATGTTTCAAAAATTAAATCAGTTACCATTAAATTATATCACAACTCAATATTTAATTTTTACATATGAGGCCACAGGCGGTTCTTTAATAGCCATCAGACGACAAATTCCCTTAACAGAAAATACTATACGTACTCAACTCAATAGGTATCAGCTCGGGTTGTAATCGAGGCTAACCGACACCCTAAGTTTAAGTACTTCTCCCACAGTGTGGTACCTATCGTAATTCTGCGTAGAAAAAGTCGACCACCCTTTTTATACGTGAAGGACCTCATGTTACCAAAATTATTTATAGCCTCGGATTTCAAAGACACTACTCAAGAGGTCCGAGGTCTGGTAACTAATATCGATTAATATGATTGTTTGAAACTAAACATTATATAAAGACAAATATTTTTGAAACTAAATACATACACAAAAGATACTTACTGTTGCGTTTATTTCACTAAAATGACTATGGTTGTTGAGCCTGCGCCTACCTCCGAGGGCGGGACCCGATGTGGACTACACCACGAACATCACGATATGAAAGACTAAAAAGTAAAAACACATTGTAATATTATTTTAAAAGTTATTTGCTTAATTTAATAGTTATATTGTTTATTTCAGCCTATTGCACGAAATATATGCTATTTAACGCCGTTTCGGCGTACATCAAAACGTGGCGTCAATAAACCTTGAAATGAAAAGTCCATGAACACTGCTAATTTAGCATTTTCTTTACTGATCAAAGTATGTAAACTAGTTAGCAGGTATATGTACAGCTCGGTGTAATGGCATCAAGTGAAACAATTTGACTTTATTTTTATATAGGTAGTAAATATCTCAGTCTGCATTAAAAATATATATTTTTTACTTATTACCAAAAATTAGGTCCATTTGAAAATAAAATATCGTAAGACCTACAATACTCTGTAATTGAAATCCATATACATCGAGGTTAGCAAACAAACTTTACTTTATTTTTATTTTTTATGTAGATAGTAAATACCCCCACCCTTCCCCAAAAACAGATATTTTTTACTTATTACCAAAAATTAGCCCCATTTGAAAATAAAATATCGCAAGACCTACAACACTCTGTTATTGAAATCCAAATACATCGAGGTTAGCAAACAAACTTGACTTAATTTTTATTTTTATGTAGGTAGTAAATATACCCACCCTTCCCCAAAAATACAAATTTTTTATTAAATTATTAAATTAGGCCCTTTTTTAAAAAATATCGTCAGACTTAAAACACTCTGTAATTAAAATCCAAAGACATCAAGAATAACAAACAATATTTACTTTATTTTTATTTTTATGTAGGTAGTAAATACCCCCTACCCTATACCAAAAACAGATATTTTTTACTTATTACAAAAAATTTGCCCAATTTGAAAATAAAATATCGTATGACCTACAACACTATGTAATTGAAATCCATATACATCGAGGTTAGCAAACAAACTACCTTATTTATATTTTTTATGTAGGTAGTAAGTACACCCACCTTTCCCTAAAAACACATATTCTTTATTAAATTAGGCCCATTTGAAATATATCTTCAGACTTAATTAAAATCCAAAGACATCAAGAATAACAAACAATCTTTACTTTATTTTTATTTTTATTTTTATGTGGTAGTAAATATCCCCACCCTTTCTTAAAAACATATTTTTCACATATTACAAAAAAAATTAGGCCCACATTTAATATTTTATACCTTTGCTAACCAGAAACTATTTAAAATGTATTGTTTTCACTTCCAAATCACTTCAGTTGTTACTTCTCGGCTTGTCAAAGCTTTAGACGAAACTGAGATTACCTGACTGGGTACGTCGAATGTATAATGATTTTATCAAGGTTAAGTGCTCATTGCAATCAGGGGTGAGCCAAACCGTCACGGATATCAGACAAGCTGCGACTTGTCGCCTTCGCGAATATAATGAAGTAATTTTAGTTAAAACTTTTCATTACGTTCAAAAATGTTTTGGAATTTTCGTCCGTTTGCTAATAATTAATAATTTTTTAATAAATTGTATAACCTGTTTGTGATTTTGTGCTGTTTAATGCCGTTTGGCGTACATTGAATCGTAACGCCAATAAACTTCGAAACGAAAAACTACTTACGAGATATAGTTACAGCTCGGTATAGTGGCATCAAGTGAAACAATTTTACTTTATTTTTTATATGGGTAGTAAATACCTCAGCCTTCCTTAAAAATCCATATTTTTTACTTATTTCCAAAAATTAGACCCATTTGAAAATAAAATATCAGACCTAAAACACTCTGTAATTAAAATCCACAGACATCGTGTTTTATTTTTATGTAGGTAGTAAGTACACCCACCTTTCCCTAAAAACACATATTCTTTATTAAATTAGGCCCATTTGAAATATATCTTCAGACTTAATTAAAATCCAAAGACATCAAGAATAACAAACAATCTTTACTTTATTTTTATTTTTATTTTTATGTGGTAGTAAATATCCCCACCCTTTCTTAAAAACATATTTTTCACATATTACAAAAAAAATTAGGCCCACATTTAATATTTTATACCTTTGCTAACCAGAAACTATTTAAAATGTATTGTTTTCACTTCCAAATCACTTCAGTTGTTACTTCTCGGCTTGTCAAAGCTTTAGACGAAACTGAGATTACCTGACTGGGTACGTCGAATGTATAATGATTTTATCAAGGTTAAGTGCTCATTGCAATCAGGGGTGAGCCAAACCGTCACGGATATCAGACAAGCTGCGACTTGTCGCCTTCGCGAATATAATGAAGTAATTTTAGTTAAAACTTTTCATTACGTTCAAAAATGTTTTGGAATTTTCGTCCGTTTGCTAATAATTAATAATTTTTTAATAAATTGTATAACCTGTTTGTGATTTTGTGCTGTTTAATGCCGTTTGGCGTACATTGAATCGTAACGCCAATAAACTTCGAAACGAAAAACTACTTACGAGATATAGTTACAGCTCGGTATAGTGGCATCAAGTGAAACAATTTTACTTTATTTTTTATATGGGTAGTAAATACCTCAGCCTTCCTTAAAAATCCATATTTTTTACTTATTTCCAAAAATTAGACCCATTTGAAAATAAAATATCAGACCTAAAACACTCTGTAATTAAAATCCACAGACATCGTGTTTTATTTTTATGTAGGTAGTAAGTACACCCACCTTTCCCTAAAAACACATATTCTTTATTAAATTAGGCCCATTTGAAATATATCTTCAGACTTAATTAAAATCCAAAGACATCAAGAATAACAAACAATCTTTACTTTATTTTTATTTTTATTTTTATGTGGTAGTAAATATCCCCACCCTTTCTTAAAAACATATTTTTCACATATTACAAAAAAAATTAGGCCCACATTTAATATTTTATACCTTTGCTAACCAGAAACTATTTAAAATGTATTGTTTTCACTTCCAAATCACTTCAGTTGTTACTTCTCGGCTTGTCAAAGCTTTAGACGAAACTGAGATTACCTGACTGGGTACGTCGAATGTATAATGATTTTATCAAGGTTAAGTGCTCATTGCAATCAGGGGTGAGCCAAACCGTCACGGATATCAGACAAGCTGCGACTTGTCGCCTTCGCGAATATAATGAAGTAATTTTAGTTAAAACTTTTCATTACGTTCAAAAATGTTTTGGAATTTTCGTCCGTTTGCTAATAATTAATAATTTTTTAATAAATTGTATAACCTGTTTGTGATTTTGTGCTGTTTAATGCCGTTTGGCGTACATTGAATCGTAACGCCAATAAACTTCGAAACGAAAAACTACTTACGAGATATAGTTACAGCTCGGTATAGTGGCATCAAGTGAAACAATTTTACTTTATTTTTTATATGGGTAGTAAATACCTCAGCCTTCCTTAAAAATCCATATTTTTTACTTATTTCCAAAAATTAGACCCATTTGAAAATAAAATATCAGACCTAAAACACTCTGTAATTAAAATCCACAGACATCGTGTTTTATTTTTATGTAGGTAGTAAGTACACCCACCTTTCCCTAAAAGCACATATTTTTTATTAAATTAGGCCCATTTGAAAAATATCTTCAGACTTAAAACACTCTGTAATTAAAATCCAAAGACATCAAGAATAACAAGCAATCTTTACTTTATTTTTATTTGTATGTGGTAGTAAATACCCCCACCTTTTCTTAAAAACACATATTTTTCACATATCACAAAAAAATTAGACCCACATGAATATTTCATACCTTTGCTAACTAGAAATTATTTAAAATGTATTGTTCACTTCCAAATCATTTCAGTTATCACTTCTCGACTGTCGAAGATTTAGACGAAACTGATAGTAATTCTAATTGAGTAGATACATTGAATGCATAAATGATTTTATCAAGGTTACGATTGCAATTATGGGTCAGCGAAATCGTCACGGATATATCACTGATATCAGACAAGCTGCGACCTGGTCGTTTCCGCGAATATAATGAAATAATTTTAGTTAAAACTTTTCCATTATTTTAAAATTGTTTTGGAATTTTCGTCTATTTGCTAATAAATAGTAATTTTTTAAATAAAATTATATAACTTATTTGTGATTTTCATACCTTTATTAGTTGTAATGAGTAAATCATATAAATTTTAAAAACAATGTGGTCAATTATCTGTTTAAATATGTAATTAAAATTAAGCGTAGAATAGAGGGGTTCCAGATTAGATAGGTAAAGAAAAATCATACGCAGAGACGTTGCCAGAAGGACCGTAGCGTCTATCTTCGTTGTTATTTCTCCGATTTGAATGTGACAAACGGCATTGTAATTATAGATGGTCTGAGAATTAGATACGTAAAGAAAAATCATGCGCACAGACGCTGCCAGAAGGACTTCGTTGATTCGGATTGAATGTTCCAAACAGCGGCATTGTTGGAAGTGGAGGTATAGAAATTTTTGATAACATGGTGTATTATGAACAACATCGGATCTACACCCCCCACTTCCAACAATGTCGCTGTTTGGAACATTCAATCCGAATCAACGAAGTCCTTCTGGCAGCGTCTGTGCGCATGATTTTTCTTTACGTATCTAATTCTCAGACCATCTATAATTACAATGCCGTTTGTCACATTCAAATCGGAGAAATAACAACGAAGATAGACGCTACGGTCCTTCTGGCAACGTCTCTGCGTATGATTTTTCTTTACCTATCTAATCTGGAACCCCTCTATTCTACGCTTAATTTTAATTACATATTTAAACAGATAATTGACCACATTGTTTTTAAAATTTATATGATTTACTCATTACAACTAATAAAGGTATGAAAATCACAAATAAGTTATATAATTTTATTTAAAAAATTACTATTTATTAGCAAATAGACGAAAATTCCAAAACAATTTTAAAATAATGGAAAAGTTTTAACTAAAATTATTTCATTATATTCGCGGAAACGACCAGGTCGCAGCTTGTCTGATATCAGTGATATATCCGTGACGATTTCGCTGACCCATAATTGCAATCGTAACCTTGATAAAATCATTTATGCATTCAATGTATCTACTCAATTAGAATTACTATCAGTTTCGTCTAAATCTTCGACAGTCGAGAAGTGATAACTGAAATGATTTGGAAGTGAACAATACATTTTAAATAATTTCTAGTTAGCAAAGGTATGAAATATTCATGTGGGTCTAATTTTTTTGTGATATGTGAAAAATATGTGTTTTTAAGAAAAGGTGGGGGTATTTACTACCACATACAAATAAAAATAAAGTAAAGATTGCTTGTTATTCTTGATGTCTTTGGATTTTAATTACAGAGTGTTTTAAGTCTGAAGATATTTTTCAAATGGGCCTAATTTAATAAAAAATATGTGCTTTTAGGGAAAGGTGGGTGTACTTACTACCTACATAAAAATAAAACACGATGTCTGTGGATTTTAATTACAGAGTGTTTTAGGTCTGATATTTTATTTTCAAATGGGTCTAATTTTTGGAAATAAGTAAAAAATATGGATTTTTAAGGAAGGCTGAGGTATTTACTACCCATATAAAAAATAAAGTAAAATTGTTTCACTTGATGCCACTATACCGAGCTGTAACTATATCTCGTAAGTAGTTTTTCGTTTCGAAGTTTATTGGCGTTACGATTCAATGTACGCCAAACGGCATTAAACAGCACAAAATCACAAACAGGTTATACAATTTATTAAAAAATTATTAATTATTAGCAAACGGACGAAAATTCCAAAACATTTTTGAACGTAATGAAAAGTTTTAACTAAAATTACTTCATTATATTCGCGAAGGCGACAAGTCGCAGCTTGTCTGATATCCGTGACGGTTTGGCTCACCCCTGATTGCAATGAGCACTTAACCTTGATAAAATCATTATACATTCGACGTACCCAGTCAGGTAATCTCAGTTTCGTCTAAAGCTTTGACAAGCCGAGAAGTAACAACTGAAGTGATTTGGAAGTGAAAACAATACATTTTAAATAGTTTCTGGTTAGCAAAGGTATAAAATATTAAATGTGGGCCTAATTTTTTTTGTAATATGTGAAAAATATGTTTTTAAGAAAGGGTGGGGATATTTACTACCACATAAAAATAAAAATAAAAATAAAGTAAAGATTGTTTGTTATTCTTGATGTCTTTGGATTTTAATTAAGTCTGAAGATATATTTCAAATGGGCCTAATTTAATAAAGAATATGTGTTTTTAGGGAAAGGTGGGTGTACTTACTACCTACATAAAAAATATAAATAAGGTAGTTTGTTTGCTAACCTCGATGTATATGGATTTCAATTACATAGTGTTGTAGGTCATACGATATTTTATTTTCAAATTGGGCAAATTTTTTGTAATAAGTAAAAAATATCTGTTTTTGGTATAGGGTAGGGGGTATTTACTACCTACATAAAAATAAAAATAAAGTAAATATTGTTTGTTATTCTTGATGTCTTTGGATTTTAATTACAGAGTGTTTTAAGTCTGACGATATTTTTTAAAAAAGGGCCTAATTTAATAATTTAATAAAAAATTTGTATTTTTGGGGAAGGGTGGGTATATTTACTACCTACATAAAAATAAAAATTAAGTCAAGTTTGTTTGCTAACCTCGATGTATTTGGATTTCAATAACAGAGTGTTGTAGGTCTTGCGATATTTTATTTTCAAATGGGGCTAATTTTTGGTAATAAGTAAAAAATATCTGTTTTTGGGGAAGGGTGGGGGTATTTACTATCTACATAAAAAATAAAAATAAAGTAAAGTTTGTTTGCTAACCTCGATGTATATGGATTTCAATTACAGAGTATTGTAGGTCTTACGATATTTTATTTTCAAATGGACCTAATTTTTGGTAATAAGTAAAAAATATATATTTTTAATGCAGACTGAGATATTTACTACCTATATAAAAATAAAGTCAAATTGTTTCACTTGATGCCATTACACCGAGCTGTACATATACCTGCTAACTAGTTTACATACTTTGATCAGTAAAGAAAATGCTAAATTAGCAGTGTTCATGGACTTTTCATTTCAAGGTTTATTGACGCCACGTTTTGATGTACGCCGAAACGGCGTTAAATAGCATATATTTCGTGCAATAGGCTGAAATAAACAATATAACTATTAAATTAAGCAAATAACTTTTAAAATAATATTACAATGTGTTTTTACTTTTTAGTCTTTCATATCGTGATGTTCGTGGTGTAGTCCACATCGGGTCCCGCCCTCGGAGGTAGGCGCAGGCTCAACAACCATAGTCATTTTAGTGAAATAAACGCAACAGTAAGTATCTTTTGTGTATGTATTTAGTTTCAAAAATATTTGTCTTTATATAATGTTTAGTTTCAAACAATCATATTAATCGATATTAGTTACCAGACCTCGGACCTCTTGAGTAGTGTCTTTGAAATCCGAGGCTATAAATAATTTTGGTAACATGAGGTCCTTCACGTATAAAAAGGGTGGTCGACTTTTTCTACGCAGAATTACGATAGGTACCACACTGTGGGAGAAGTACTTAAACTTAGGGTGTCGGTTAGCCTCGATTACAACCCGAGCTGATACCTATTGAGTTGAGTACGTATAGTATTTTCTGTTAAGGGAATTTGTCGTCTGATGGCTATTAAAGAACCGCCTGTGGCCTCATATGTAAAAATTAAATATTGAGTTGTGATATAATTTAATGGTAACTGATTTAATTTTTGAAACATTTCTTCGAAATCCTCACCGCAATTCAATCAATAAAAAGTAACACAGTTTCTTATTTTTACATGTTTTCTTATAGAAAGTACGTACAAATTTCTACAAATCAGGGGCCTTTTTGAAAAAAATTTACCGTTCAGTTTTCCCTCACCACAATTCAATTAATAAAAAGTAACCTAAAGCCTAAAATGTACCATTTTTACATGTTTTCTTATGGGAAAACAAACACAAATTTCTATAAAACAAGGGCCTTTTTGAAAAATGTTTACCATTCAGTCTTCCGTCCGACCAGAAGTTTACTTTATACCTAACTTGCAGGATTTCGCTCATTCGATCACACATCTTCTGTATGAACAGTTCCAAGTTAATAAAAGTGCTTACGAAAAAAAAATATTAAAATTGTCTATTCCCTGCTAAAAATTCTGTAATTTTAGAATAATTTTGAAAACAGTTTTTGAGTTTTAAGCCAAATAAAGAAGAAATAGGTGTAAGTACGTATTAATAACTATTCCATATAATTGCATAATTATAAAGAAGTTAAATTTGTGACAGAACTTTGAAAAGGTTCGATAGATTTTCTAAAAAAATTGTTCAAGGATACGTTTTATATAAAATTTTCTTAAAGTAAAGCACATTATTATTATTAAATTTGTCTTACAGATGGCTTTATTTGCGGATCTCGTACGCTACATCGGCAGTTTTCTGGGGCTTATCACCTCCAAATATGATGAATCGGTGGTGGTAAAAGGAATTAGCGAATGTGGGAAAGGAATAAAACGGATACAGAATGCTATGAGAAGCGCTAAAACAATTGGTGAAAAGCAACGTTTGGAGGCTTGCCTAAGAAATATTAAGAGTTTGAGGATTCAGTTAAAAGCAGCACAGAAGAAGGGGTCAGGGCTTAAAACGCGTCCTGAGAGAGCTAGAGAACGTGTTTATTGGGAAGATTCTGAATCCGCGTTTAATAATCGTATTCGGACCGGGGTCATTTCCAATCTAATACATAAGGACCCCTCTACATTCCTAATTGATGCTAAAGCGTTGTTCAAGAGACGAATTCAAACCGCTCTTAAAAAGGATGCTGTTGTTAAAGTTAATTGCGTTTTCGGAGGAGAGTTTGAGTTAATGAAGGGAGATAGTGTACTTAATGAGTATAAGTACTTCACAACCTCAAATTCGGCTATCTATAGAGACACCAACCTTGACACTTGGTTCTATAATAAAGTTATTGCTCCTATCATGAGGGAACTTGAAGAATTTCAGGAGAGGGACAGTGGCTGGGCTTTAAAGAGAGTAGTTAACCTGGGAGTTAATATCAATAAATATACACCGCAGGTTGTATCTTTATATATCAAGCTGCCGCCTCAAATTGCTAAGAAGCACGCCTGTGTAAACGTCAAGAACGACGACCAGGCCTGCTTTGCATGGGCAGTTACATCTGCACTATATTCAGCTGAAAAAGATCCTCAAAGAGTTACGAAGTATCCTCATTATTCCTCCGTTCTGAAACTCAAAGGAATCCAGTTTCCAATGACTATTAAGCAGATTCCCAATTTTGAAAAACAAAATGATGTGTCAATAAACGTTTATATTCTCGAAAAGAAGAAATCTAAATTTATAACTCTTCCAACCTACCTCAGTAAAAATAAAGTTGAAAGACATATAAACTTACTACTGATTCAGGATAAATACTACGAGAAGGGAGAAGAGGGGGATGCTCCCTCGAAATATCACTTTGTTTGGATCAATAGCATGTCTCGGCTTCTATCTAAACAATTAAGTGAAGAGCATGGGCAAAAATATTTCTGTGACCGCTGCTTACATTATTTCCGTTCGCAAGAGAAGCTTAATAAGCATATTGAAGACTGTGAAAAAGTAAACGAGACCGCAATTAGGATGCCTGAAGAGGGGAAGAACATTCTAAAGTTTAAAAACTTTAAAAATAAGGAGAAAGCCCCATTCATTGTCTACGCTGATCTCGAGAGCGTATTAAAGTCAACTGCAGATTCTAAGAAGCCTCAACACCACGTTCCTGCTGCAGTCGGGTACTATATGAAATGTAGTTATGATGACACTCTTTCGTTTTATCGATCCTATCGAGGCGAGGACTGCATGCAGTGGTTTGCCGACGAGATGGCGCAGTTGGCTGAAGATATGTCTACCGTTTTCTGGTGCCCTTATGACATTCACATGACGCATGAGCAGGAAGTTGAGTTCCGAAGAGCTACACACTGCCATATATGTTTGCAATCATTCACCCCTCAAGATAAGAAAGTGCGCGATCACAACCACTTATTGGCCGAAACAAATTGGAGGGGAGCAAGTCACGAGGCTTGTAATATAAACTATAAAGATAGCCATGTAGTTCCGGTGGTCCTTCACAATTTGAGTGGATACGATGCCCACTTCCTTAATGCTGACATTGCTACAAGGATGAGTGGAACGATTGATCTTCTTCCCATTACTAAAGAAAAGTATATATCTTTTACGAAGCATGTAAATGAAACATCTATTCAATTCCGCTTCATAGATAGTTTTCGCTTTATGAACTCCAAATTGGAAACATTGGCATCGTACCTTAAAGAATTTCCTAATTTGAAATCGCAGTTTCCCGATATACCCGAAGAAAAATTCAAACTATTGACAAAGAAGGGTGTGATGCCATATGATTATGTCAATTCTTTTGATCGGTTCAATGAGACCATCCTACCACCTATTGAAGCCTTCTACAATAACTTAGAAAACAAGCCCTGCTCTCGTAGACTATATCTACGTGCACAAAATGTATGGAATCGATTTAACTGCCAAAATTTAGGTCAATACGTGGATTTGTATATGAAGACTGATATTCTCCTTCTTGCCGACGTATTTGAACAATTCCGCACCAGCTGTCTTAAAACATATGACCTCGATGCAGCTCATTATTTTACGCTACCAGGTTATACGTGGGATGCTATGCTTAAGTTTACTAAGCAAGAATTAGAGCTATTGACTGATCCCGACATGTTCCTCTTCGTTGAACGTGGCATACGAGGAGGGCTTAGCCAAGTATGCTCGAAAAGACGAGCTCACGCCAACAACAAGTACATACCCACCTACAATCCGCTGGAGAAAGACTCCTATTTAATGTATTTTGATGTAAATAATCAGTATGGGTGGGCCATGTCTCAATATCTCCCATATGGTGGATTCATTTGGTGTGATACAAACATTGATGTAACGACCATTCCAGATGATGCTGATGAAGGTTATATATTAGAGGTTGATCTGAAATATCCTCGACATCTCCATGACGCACACAAAGATATTCCCTTTTGCCCAGAGCACATTAACCCTAAGACCGGCAAGCCTCCAAAAAATGCTAAAGAGTTAACAAAGTTGATGGCTACTCTCCATAACAAAGAAAAGTATATAATCCACTATAGAGCACTTAAACAAGCCATAGCCCATGGATTGGTGTTAACTAAGATCCATCGTGTCCTTAAATTTAAGCAGAGTCCCTGGCTTCAAAGTTACATCGATCTAAACACCGAACTTAGAAAAAAGGCCAAGAATGAATTTGAGAAAAATCTTTTTAAGCTGATGAATAATGCGGTTTTTGGTAAGTTTTATTTTATTTTCTTATGGTATTAGTACTAATATATTTATTTTTTTGCAGGAAAGACTATGGAGAATATCCGCAAGAGGGTTAACATTAGGCTTTTGACAGAGTGGGCTGGACGCTATGGTGCAGAGGCGTATATAGCTAAACCAGAATTTAAGAATTGTACGATATTTAATGAGAACCTGGTTGCTGTTGAGCTGCGAAAGGTGCAAATATACCTCAACAAGCCTATATACGTAGGACAAGCTATCCTCGATCTAGCAAAAACCACCATTTATGATTTTCATTATAATTATATGAAGTCTGCGTTTGAAAATTGTACTGGTTTATACACAGACACTGATTCACTAATATACGAACTCCATCAAGATCCATATATAGTTATGAAGCGTGACTGTCATCATCATTTTGATACTTCAGATTTTCAGCATGATAATGTTTACGGTATTCCTCAAGTAAACAAGAAGGTGCTCGGAATGATGAAGGACGAGAACAATGGGGTTCCAATGATAGATTATGTGGGCTTAAGAGCAAAATTATACTCTACAAAGGTGTTGGTAACCGAGGCGGACATTAAAAAGGAAAGGAGGAAATTAAAGAATGAGGAGTATGATGATGATGAAATTATAGAATTGTTAAAGGATTTTGGGATGACAAAGAAGGCAAAGGGCGTGAAATCATCTGTAGTTAAAACACGGATCACGTTTGAAGACTATGCTGAGTGCTTAAATAATAGGAAACAAAAGACTGTATCTCAAAATTTGATACGTTCAGAGAAGCATCAAGTTCATTCTATTACTCAAAATAAAGTCGCCCTCAGCCCAGAAGACGATAAGCGGTATCTGACTTATGGGACTGATGAGACTTTCCCGTGGGGGCACTATTCAATTAATTATGTTACTGATATGGTTGTTGATGAGGTTCCAGCCTTTTGAATATATTATACAATATACCTTTCATATTTTATATATTTTAATTATTTTTATTTATTTTGTTTGAGTTTGTTTTTTTCTTAGTTACTCTTACATTTAGACTAGTGACTACGTAATTATTAATTGCATTTATTAGGTTCGTAAATGTCGAGCAAATAAAGCTTATTATTAATATTATTAGATATTGTCAAATTGAAATTTTCATCTGATACCTGTATGTGAATAAAAATTATTGTTAAAATTAGATTATTATTTCCAGTCCTTTTTGATAGTTATGACGTTTTAAGGCGACGCTTTGACGTATGCTTGACGTTTTAAGACGACCCTTTGACATACGCTCGACGTTTAAGATGCCGTTTTGACGTATGTTTGACGTTTATTAACTAAGGTCTTTCTGGCATCGCTACTGCGCATGCTTTTTTTACCTATTTAATCTGTATACCCCATGCACCACAATGCCGTTTGTTACATTCGGACCAATAATAACCGAGATGTAGGCTAAGGCCCTTCTGCCATCGCTACTGCGGATGCTTTTTGTTTACGTATTTAATCTGCATGCATCGTATAGCACAATGCCGTTTGTTACATTCAAGTCGGACCAATAATAACCGAGATATTAACTAAGGCCCTTCTGCCATCGCTACTGCGCATGATTTTTGTTTACATATTTAATGTATACCCCATGCACCACAATGCCGTTTGTTACATTCAAATCGGACCAACAATAACCGAGATATAGGCTAAGGCCCTTCTGCCATCGCTACTGCGCATGCTTTTTGTTTACGTATTTAATCTGCATGCATCGTATAGCATAATGCCGTTTGTTACATTCAAGTCGGACCAATAATAACCGAGATATTAACTAAGGCCCTTCTGCCATCGCTACTGCGCATGATTTTTGTTTACATATTTAATGTATACCCCATGCACCACAATGCCGTTTGTTACATTCAAATCGGACCAACAATAACCGAGATATAGGCTAAGGCCCTTCTGCCCACAGTGCCACACGTTGCCATCCGCCACCACCAGCCGCGCCCCCAGCAGCCGCGTCACGTCGCCGACCTCGCTACTAACTCTACTTATTAGCCGCCCATGTGCAGATTCGAAAGTAAAAATGAGTAAAAAATTGCCAGAATGGACCTTAGAATTCCTTATGGAGATTTACATGTAAAAATGAGGGATTTTGCGCTTGAACTCTTGCTGCACCTTTACTTATGATGTCTACATAGATACTTTTTATTACAGTTATTTGGTACTTCCCAGTTATTTTGGGACTGAGGAAATTTTATTTACTTAATTCCAAAAAATATAAACGATGGAAACAAGTTTTTTTTATAATTTTAGACCACAAGGTCCTTTTCTTGAATTGATATTTTAAAATTAAAACGTTTGCTCCAAAGTAGCACGATTTTTTTAAAATCATGTTAAAATTTTTTCTTCAAATAATCTCAAACAAAAAAATTAGTTTTCTTCTATTTCCAAATTAATTACAATAACAATTAAAAGCTTTTTGAACCAAAATTAAACGAAACTTAGAAAACATTTAATTTCTTTCAGTGTAGAAACTTCCTAAATATAAAAATGAAGTTGAAAGCAGTACAGACAGTACTCCAGTTTATATTATTTATTATGACCGTTAACTACGTTGAAAGTTCAGGCTTGGGTCACTACCCATAAACCATAATTTCAATATTATAACAGGAACATTATTTTTAAAATACGAAAGAAATCATGGTTGCCATGAGGTATCATGTTAATAAGCTTAGTTATTGTTTAATAAAGCAAAGTTGGCTATGATAAATCATACGCCGGTATTAGTCGGGGAAAATTGTTCGTTTACTTAAGTTTTTTTGGAATTAATTTTCTTTTTGGAGCTATTTATTGATAATTCACCAAACAAGGTGTATCTTAAGGTTCATTATTAAAAGCTAATGCTACTATCTTTGAAACTGTTATAAATTCGACGAAATTAAATAGAAAAAAGTCATAAGTCCTTTAAATTGCTACTTCAAAATCTTAATTATTAAATTTTCGTCTGTTGCAACTTCATTTTTAAAAATATAAAAAATGGATGAGGCTACTTTTAACTTCTAATAGTATATATATATATATATATATATATATATATATATATATATATATATATATATATATATATATATATATATATATATATATATATATATATATATATTATCTAACAGGCTGAGAAATCTCTTATTACAGCTGAACCCAGAGTTAGCAGTTGAGGCGAATTGCATAAAGCAATTGCCAAGGCTGCAGAACTCTGGGAGATGCAAGATGCAATTAATATGATTTCTCGGCCGTGTTTTATATACTATTTTTTGTCAAGCGTAAACAATTTCATCAGAAAGAGCATTTTAGCTTAACTTGAACTATCAAAAAAATAAAACAATTTTTGTTATTTTCTTAATTCTCCTTATTAACAGAATTAATAAAATTAAATATACCATTTGTTATTCTTCTTTAATAAGCGTGCTTTTTCAATTCAATTCAACAAACTTGCTAAGGTTATGTTAGGTTAAACTGTCAAACAATGAAGGCATAAGGCGACCCGATGGGTAAGCCAATGTGTTTACACTGGAATGTGATAGATGGAGACACCTTGACAATGTAAATTTCATTATTGTACATGGAGTATAAAATTCAGAGAATTTTACTCGTGATATAATAGATTCCTTCTGAATAAATGTAGGTATGATATATAATATTAATATTTTGATACGGTTGAAAAAAATTTTTAAATAGTGAACTTTTGTTCTAAACTCAATAATACGATTTCGATAACTTTTTATTACGTCTCTGTATCTGATATACATGTCATTACGAAAGTACGCACCATATGGGAAACTTTTTTATTAAGGGTTTTTCGACAAAAAGTTATTCATGATAAAAGTTTGTGCATCCCCTAAAACTAAACATGCACCAACAAAATATAGTAAAACACTCATAATATACGAGGAGCCTTCAAAAATTTGAATTTGAGACAAGAGTAAAGTACCCTTATTTTGAAAAATTTCGGGAAATCTTATTTAGAAAAGTTGTTGAGAATTAAAAAATACATCTATATTTGAAATCATGGCCATCTAAATGAAGTTTTATTTTTTTACCCATTTTTTTTTAAAATGCGGACTACGAAAAGAAAAATTTGCTAAAACGATAAATAGACAACATCCTGTATACGATGGTTTATTTAAAAAGCCTGTAATACTACAAATTACACAACTATTGTGTTAGCAACGGTCAATTTTTTTGAAGAGTAAAATAATTTTTAAACTTTTTGGTGCAAAGTTATTTTTATTTTTTGTTAACACCGAAAATTGCTCAAAATTATACAGTATTGTAACAAGGACTTAATATTCAATAACATCAAATCATAAAACATCAAAATAAAATAAGTATTTCGGCACACTCATTGATTTTCTGGAGATTTTCTTGTTTAAAGGGTAAAAAATAAAACTTCACTTAGATGGCCATTTCAAATCTAGATGTATTTTTTAATGCTCAACAACTTTTCTAAATAAGATTTCCCGAAATTTTTCAAAATAAGGGTACTTGACTCTTGTCTCAAATTCAAATTTTTGAAGGCTCCTCGTATATTATGAGTGTTTTACTATATTTTGTTAGTGCATGTTTAGTTTTAGGGGATGCGCAAACTTTTATCAAGAATAACTTTTTGTCGAAAAACCCTTAATAAAAAAGTTTCCCATATGGTGCGTACTTTCGTAATGACACTGTATAACATCAAAGTAAAAATGGAACTTATTACTTTTTCCTGGAAAACAGAAAAACCAAATGAAAACAGTAATAAATTGAAAATATAAATTTAGGATCATTCAGGTAATATTAATAATTTGGTTCTTATGTGATCAAGATATAAATATATAATTTAAATTTTTCGTCTTTTTTAAAAATAATGAATATTCACCTTCAGTTTTATTCTTAGAGAAGTTAGAAACTTTCGGCCTCACGTATTTCAATGCAGAAATTATAATACCGGCGTATGATTTTTATTTATAACGGAGATCGGGTCGAAACCATAATAATGTGATTTATAGTAACAAATTAGATGTTCGTTTGTTTTAACAAAGGCAATTTGATTTGCTGCCTTTGGACTTCCTTTGTTTCAGTTTTTGATTTTTATTTTAAGATTGTGGAGGCGGCTTTTTTAAATTCTTTAATAATATTGAGCTCTATTTTAATAAGTTAAATTAATAAAAAGGTTATTCCTTTTCATTGAAAAAAAAAATGAAAAAGTCTTCGAAAAATTCGTTATTTATAATTTTGAACATTTGTTAAACTCGGCAAATAAAACTATATTGGTTTTAATTATATAATTTGGTTTAATTTCCATCATTTTCTTTAAATAGTTTTTGTTCGAGTCGACCCAAAATCGTATATCGTATTTTTTTGGAAATATGACCACCAAAATTATAATTTCAAAATTCAAATAAGAGGAAGCATTGGATGAGTGATAAAAATGATGAAAGACGGAAAAAGTAATGCAGGTAAGTGGGGAAGACAGGAAAATATATAAAAAATAAATAAAGTGAAATAACGGCTAAATAAAGAACTGCAGTCTGGGAGAAATTGAGATGAGATGAGAGCAAAAGTAGCTTAAAGAGAAATAGACTGACGTAAAAAAAATGGAATCGAGCACTGATTATAGATTAAGTAACTGGAAATTTAGCGATGCCAGGTAGCCTAAGTAATTATTTCGCGATCAACACATCCGTTAAAAAAGAAGGTATTTTAATTTTATTACCCTAATCTCGTTATTATATTCAATCTGTTGCTGAAGATGTCACTTTCTTCCTGGAGTCTTCGATTTGTCTCGTACGAAATGAGTAATAACTCATTTTCAGCCTGAGCTTTGAGCTGATTCTCAGCCTCTTGTCGTTTTAATTCGATTTGTTGAACTCTGCCCTCGATAACTTCCTAAAATAATAAAATATGGGTTTTGAAAAACTTACTTTTACCTTGGTTTGTATGGGTTTATACCAGGTGGTTCTGAAGTTATCGTGACAAAATCAATAATTAGAAATAAGAAAATTTTTTCACCAAATATCCTCGAAAATTATGTATTTTCATTTCATATTCATAAATTTACTGAATGGCTCTTTTCTCATACTGGGGCAACCAAGACCAGGATCACTGTTTTCTCAGTTTTTTCGAATGGAACATCCTGTAAATAAGGTCGTACCAGAATAGTCTATACTATAAGCTTCCAGAAAATGTAGGGTTTGCCTACTTTATTTCCACCGGCAATGTATCTAATTCTTGAGGAAAGTATGAAAAATGTCATAACATTCATCTTGATAATTAAAGGTCATGTTTGTTGATAATTCCTGTACCATTCAAATGTTCCAAATGTGATTTGATATAATTGATAAAACGATCTACATTAGATGTTGCAGAAGCTGATTTAGCCAGTAGAATGTATGCAGTTCGATATCCTGATTCAAGGATATGATGCGACTCGAGAGTATTCGAGGGAGAAGGTTTGGGGTCCCAAGACTTCATGCCCTTAACATTTCTGGGCGATATGTTAAGGAATGGGTCGACAACGAGAAACCAAAAACGCTGAAGAAAAAGTAGAATTAGAGGAATTTTTCGTTCTATTACAAGATCAACTTTAACTGAAGTTCGAAGAACCATCGTAGATAGATTTAATGTATACATACCTCAAAATGGGAGATTGTTTGAAAATGTCGTGTGAAATTATGGTTTTTTTTACATTTTTTGAGATTATTTTGTTACCATATTTGTCCATCACTGAGTACAAATATCTATCATTATTGTTTTTATTACATTTTTCATACTTCTTAAGAATTAGATACATTACCGGTGGAAATCAAGTAGATATAGACATTTTCTGGAAGCTCCTAGTATAGCCTTATTTGTATGGGAAAAGAGCCATTCGCTAAATTTATGAATATGAATTGAATATAAACCATTTTCGAGGATATTTGCTGAAAAAATTTTCTTATTCCTAATTATTGATTGTGAGATATTTGGTGTTGAATGAACCCATTTTGGGGCATAAATGTCACCATAACTTCAGAACCACCTGGTATAAACCCATACAACCCTATATTTTTGAGAAGCACTATTCCGAAGGAGTTTAATCGAGTGAAAGTATACAGTGTGTTTCATTTAAAAAAACATAACTTTGATAAGTGACACATTTATGGGACACTCTGTATGTTGGTAGTTATTTTTGGAACATAGCATTAATTGCTCTCTACAACTTTTATTTGAAACATTTTTTCCTTAAATCTTAAAAAGGGAAGCAGCTATCTTCCACCTACGCATCGTTGATACACTCGGTATATTATTAGGGGAAAATTTTATTTTGACCCATTTTCCCTGCCTTCAATACGACACCATATTCCACGAAGGACTTTAAAGATGAGATGCCTTCTTGATGTCGGTTTGGGTTTCTCTAACGACATTGACGTCGCTAAGACGCCGCGATGCTAAGATGTCGGTATGTGCCTGTGGTTGTAAGCGATCATGTTGCTGTTCAAACTAATAGGAAGAGGCCGCAGAAGAAAACAAAACTATGACGATAACGTGCTTTTGGAAATTAAAAAATCTAGTTAAACATCTGAAGATGACGAAAACAAGTAGGCGAGATTCACCAATATTGAACTTCAAAATGGCGTACCCTATGAGCATTTTAGGGATTGTAAAATGGTTTATATTATTATTTATGATACAATTTTAAATTAACTGGGATTTACTTTTTTCTTGTAAAAACAAATCGTCGAAAAATTCGTGTTTCATGTTGGACATATTTATTTTTAAATTTTCGTCAAAAAAATGATTTTAAAATTTAATTAAATATTCACACATTTTTACCAGTTTACTTACATATTCTATATATATTATATAAAAAAATATTGTTAAAATAAAATTTTGAAAATAGTGAAAAAAAATGATTTGAGGTAAAAAAATTGTCAAAAAAAAACACAAATTTTTCGAAAAAACGGTTTGTTCAAAAAAAATTTAATTTGTAAAAAAAATGGTTAGAAAATTGTCGATATTTCTTTTTAAATTTATCCACGAATATTGTCGAACCGAAATTTTAAAATTTGTTGACAAAAATTTTAAAGTGAATGAAAAACAATTACGTCAAAAATAAAATTACAAAACAATTTAAGTATTTAAATAAAAATTTTGACAAAAAAAATTGTTGTTTTTTAAAATTTATCGAAAAATCTGTCAACAAAACTGAATTCAAAAATTATTTAAAGTCAAAAACCACAAAAATCTTGTCGAAAAAAATTGTAAGTAAATTTTGTGAATCAAAAATTTAATCGAAACAATTTCTTGAAAAATTGATAATTAAAATTAAAAGTTTGTTGAAAAAGAAATTTTTTTTGAAAAACAAAAAAAAAAATTAATTCCCCCATCTTAAAACACAAAAAAAAGTTTGTCCAAAAATTAGAAATTCCTCGAAAATTGTTCTTTAAATTATTTCGAAGAAAAGATATACATTTTTTTTGCCTGAAATTGCTTTTTAGAAAGAAAATACAGAATAAATATTATTTTAAAAAAGATGCATAGGTAATATTGTTTCGGGGATGTAGAAAAAAAAGAGTATGTATAATTTTTCATAGGTTTATTGGGGTCACCAAAAAACAAAGTTGTGAATGTTAAAACATTTAAATGCACTCGATACACACGAGGAATTATATTATTCAGCGTATATATAGTCAAATCGAATTTTTTTAAACACAGTTGTCAACTGACACATAAAAAGATCAAAATAATTTAATATTTAATTTTCCTCTATAACAAAATATAGCTGGATGGTCTAAAACAAAACAGGATCAGCCACAGTGGCGATTTTGGATATTTTGAAAAGGGAATAAAACTAAGACCTAAGTGTAAATTATATCTTGTAAAATAAATGCATCCTGATCTGATCTAATTACCGTCCTTTCAAGATGTTGTCTAAACGAGACTCTTTTTTGGTGTTTCTGCAGCTCCTATAAGATTTACTCGAGGGGTAAACCGCGAGTTAAATTTTTGTACACTAATGGCTAGTAATGGCTCCTCACTATTGGCTAATAATGGCCGGTAATGGCTCACTAATGGTTAATAATGGCTACTAATGGACGAGGTCTGTACACCAAAATTGACCTCGCGGTTTACCCCTCGGATTTACTCCTTTTTGGACTTTCATTCGGAATACAAATCATAGAATACATTTCGCAGCAATGGCCTCAAAACAGATCCTTGCGACACAATTTCAGTAGTTTTATGTTTCCTATCAGAGAACTAGCTGATTCTAGGATCCTTAGATATAGTAATGTCTTTTTCATCTTTAGTGCGCAGAATCTTCTCGTTTTCTCCCCTCTCCTGGTAATCCCAATTTATTTTATTTCCACTTTTTCAAGGGATATGGATTTCTGCGAATATTTCAATTTAAGTCTCACTTATATCGATGTATCTCTTATAATCGGTGAACACCGCTTACCTTTCCTTTGGCACGTCCTTGGTAAATTCATTGCAAATAAATAAACAAAAAGTTAATTAATTTTTGATTGGGTTAGTATGGAAAAATCCATTGCTACAAACGCCATTGTAGCTTTGCAATGAATTATTGAAAATTTAATAACCAAAATAAGCAACTGTTCATGGATTAATCATATTTAATCAATTTTAATTTACGGAATAATCAAACAAAAAATAATTATTTTATTAATCAAATAATTTCACAATTAGTATTTCATCCTTTCAAAATTTCATGTGTGTAGTAAACTAAAGTCCAAATTTGTTCTTTATAACCAAATTTTAGTTTATTTTCTGAAAAATGAGTTAAAGAGAGATAGATAGATAGATCTTTATTAATTAGGAATCCTAATATAAATATAAAAATAGACTAAAAAATACATATAAATCTAAAAGTAGCATAAATAAATAAAAACCCTTAAAATACATATACACATTTCAAATATAACATACTAGTACAAAATAATATAGACAAAATAATATACACTAAAAACATCAAGTAATGGAATTAGCAAAATCTTAATTAAATTGAACATTTTTAATAAAGTCCTTAAGTTTAATTTTAAAAGAGTTTATTGTGGTTGATTCGCATATAGATAAAGGGAGATCATTGAATTTTTTGAAACCTTTAAAGAATAAAGAATTCACAGTTTTTTGATATGTATTTCTTGCATTGTTGAACGTAATATATTGTTGGAAGTATTTATATGATTTATTATTTTAAATACTAAAATCATTGTAAAATAGTACATTCTTTTTTCTACTGGAAACCAATTTAGAGTATTTAACATTGACGTAATTGGAGTAAGACGATTTGTTTTCAATGTTTCTCTCATTCCACGATTTTGAAGTTTTTGTAGCATGTTTAATTTATTTAAGTTTAATAAGTACAATATAGGATGCGCAATAATCAAAATGTGGCTGAATTATGGTATTATATACAGTAATTTTGGTTTCAGTTGATAAGCTCTGAGAAATTCTACTAAAGAAATAAAGTTTTGAGTTGAAATCCCAAATATTTGATAGAAACAACATCAATGTATTCATTATTAATGTTCAAATTTATGTTTTTAACGTCGATACTACTATATTTGAATTTCGTTGTGAAGACCATTGCTTTAGTTTTTCTTACATTTAATTTTAGCTTATTTATGTTCAAGTATTTATTCACCGATGATAATGAGGCATTCATTTTCTCTATGGCTTTATCCAGATTCGTACGTTATTAAAGTATCATCAGCAAAAAGGAATCCCTATATCATTATTTATGTCACAGGATGTTTGGTCATCAAAACGGATTCTCTGGTTGCGATTATTTAAATTGTTACTAAACCACTCCAATCTACCCCCAATTGTCTCGAAAGTCCTTTTTAAGTCCAAAAATACTGCTACAGTTTAGTTTGAATGTTACAAAGTGTAAGTTGTACAGCTGATTGACAGGAAATTTTTTTTTCTAAAACTAGATTGGTTACATATTAGGATCGAATTTACAGAAACATGATTCATTAATTGATTATAAATATAAGTAATAAATTGGAAAGAACAATATTATCGATCTTCATTCAGACCCAAAACTGATACAATTTATTGAAAGAAACCAACTACAATACATATTTTCCAAAAGATTTTCTTTAAAAGCTCGCAGTTAGCAGTTTACTTTCCCATTCTAATAACCAACGCAGATCACGTCCGATTCTTGCACTTCCAACTCCGAGACCGTTATCGACGACGCGACGTTTCGAGACGTTAACTCATTCCGGTGTCCCAGAAACAAATTGAATCTCTGGTACGAGGAGTTAGAATGACTGCACTCTGCAGGTAAGTGGAGATGGATGAGTTTGGCACAGGATGTCGAAAAACTGCTTATACTGACGATAACGTTGTGATTATACGATAATGTTATTCGTTATATTTTATCAAATTTAGAAGAACTTAATATGGGTGTTCCTCAAGGTACGGTATTAGGACCTATTTTGTGTATAAATCAAATTTAAAAACAATCTCATATAAACCATCTGATTTAAAAGCAAGGGCGTGAAATATCTTTAAAAAATATAGTTTTACTTTATTTTAATGGCCTGTAATGAATCCGTAAATTAAATATTTTCTATATATTTTATAAATCTGTTTTCTTGCATTAACGTCCACATAAATAGTTTTCATAAATTATCTTATATTAATTTAAACTAGAGCTGGTGCAGTTGTTTCTTAGCCCAGGTGGGTTGTCGAATAGAAACACCTCACCTCCTTCACATATTTCCGGCGTCTCTTGTAATAGGATGACTTAAGAGGTGGACTAGAGCCAAATTGGCACTAGAATGTTCCAGAGTGTTTTCCTTTGCATTCTCACATTCTCTGGGTTGACAATGCAGATCGAATTTGTCTCTTTAAGTTCTCTCTTCCGAGGTAAGATGATATTTTCCGTCAATACAATATTTAAAGGAAACAAAAATCTGACGCAAAACATTCAGAAATGAATCTATTGTGAAGGGTGGCATTTTATTGTATTGTATTTCTTAATCATTTTTAAATAATTATTTTCGTAACAAGTAGTACTAGTACGGCATACCGTAACCAAAATGGCCTGATATCGCCTTTCAAGCATAAATCGATAGATTTACACAAATACAATAAAATTTTCCCATGGAAAAAAGTTTTACAGTTACACGGTGGTCCTCTAAACGATTTTCCGTTTCTAAAAAAAAATGGTTTAATTTTGTTATCTCCACACGTCCGTTTCTGATTTATTATTATTAAATACATAAAAATAAAAAAGAACGGACATTTTACACCGCCCGCAACTGCAACAATAGATATTAAAGTTGCAGAAAAAAAAGTCTAAAAAAGTTACAGCCACAAGGATGAAAATATTTTTAAGTTATAAAGAATATCATAAATATTAATAAAAAATATCGAACGGACATTTTCTACCGCCCGCAACTACACGAAATTAAATATGTCGGATGACCCAAGGGTGTGTTTATGCTCCATAACTTTTTTCGGTTTGATTTTTTTTAACGATAGGTCCGACAATGAGGCACATTCTAAAAATAAAAATAGATACACAAATAAGTTCTGTTTTTTAATTGGCCCCCATTTTTGTTACATTTTTAGATTCGCCATTAAATTGTCGATATAACGCACCCGGATTTCTTAGACTTATATGCAATAGTTTTTGACTTATGTCAATTTGTGTCAAAATAGCGTCATGCAGAGATCCACAAAAAAATTCAGAACTTCAGATAACTTAATCAACTTCTTTTCAGTCGATTCCTTAAATTTTATCGCATCTTTCGAGATGTAAGCGAACTCAGAGTCGATGTTCTATCGCTTACTACAATTTTTTGAAAATGACAAATTACAAATAGCAATAACCAAGGGGTAAACCGCGAGGTCCATTTTGGTGTACAGACCTCGTCCATTAGTAGCCATTACTCAGCCATTACTAGCCATTAGTAGCCATTACTCGGCCATTAGTAGCCATTAGTAGCTATTACTCGGCCATTACTAGCCATTACTAGCCATTAGTAGTCATTAGTGAGCCATTACCGGCCATTACTAGCCAATAGTGAGGAGCCATTACTAGCCATTAGTGTTCAAAAATTTACCTCGCGGTTTACCCCTCGGCAATAACTCAACTTTTTCAAATGCATCACCCTATATTTTATTACATCATTGCAGGACATTTTTTAAGAGCTTTTTGCTGATATAGGGTTTGTGGGGTTTATTTTGTAAAACTTGTGAGATTTATTGCAAAATAAGAAATGTTTATTCGGGAAAAAAAGGAATCGTAAAATTTGACAGATTAATACAATTTTGAAAAGAAAATGTTTCCACAAAATAAAATTGTAATAGAAACAGAAACACATTACAAAGTAAACAATTTTATTAATACAGTTTGCAAGAATATAAAAGAATGGTTAATAGGAAACAATGTAAACATTTTTGACTTATAACAAATGCTCGAATAGGTCACCGTCACCATCAAGTTCCACACAAAAATCACTCAGTCGCCTATGTTTATAATGACGTTTCTATAGCTGTCAGAAAAGAAAACATTGTTGTATTATTATTATATACCTGCACGAAATTATTTCGATTTATTATTATTATTTCGCCTTGGCATACCGTAACCAGAATTGTCGACTTGCCACACAGAATTTTCACGGATTTTTCATCAGATCTCGGAGAATTGAGACAAAATGTTCAGGGTGACGGATTTATTAGCCACCCCGAAGGTTGGAATCGATCTTTGAATATGTAAAAAACGTGGCTCCCCTGAAGAGAAAGCCCACGCCCACAAAACCCACCTCGAAGCCATATTCAGAACCCCAACAACCCCTACTTTGACGAAAATTTCCGCAACCAGACCGAACACTTTGTCCATCAGACACTTGCCAATCCAGCCCCCCCCCTATGCCGAAAACCCCCTCACAACCCCCTTCACCCCCCACGACATCCAAGCCGCCTACCAATCAGGCAAAAATACGGCCCCCGGACCTGATTCCATCAACAGAAGAATGCTAAAACATCTACCCGAATCCATGTTTCCCATCTTAACCCTTCTCCTTAACGCCTGTCTCTCCCAATCCTACTTTCCCCTTGCCTGGAAATCCGCCAACACTATCCTAATTCCAAAACCAGGCAAATACCCCAAATCCGTACACTCCTACCGTCCCATCTCTCTTATATCAGTCCTCGGAAAACTCCTTGAACTTCTGCCCAAGGAGAGAATATGGACCTATTGTGAAGAGATAAAATCATCCCTCAATCCCAACATGGATTCAGAAACCACCACTCCACTCAGGACGCAATCTCCTCACTCCATACAAATGCCGCCACGGCAGTTAACACAAATCAAATCTCCTCAGCCGTTCTTCTGGATGTTCAAAAAGCCTTTGACCAAGTCTCGCATGCCGGATTAATCAAAAAGCTCATGAACATAGGTCTCCCCCTTAACATCTCCAAACTCATCCACTCTTATCTCTCGGACCGAACCATCAAAGTTAAAGTAGGCAACGCCATGTCCGAACCATTCACTCCCCTTGCTCGAGTGCCCCAGGGCTCCGTCCTGGCCCCCCTCCTCTATCTCATCTACACCAGCGACCTCCCGCCCCCAAACCACCCTTCGTCAACCCGCCTTCTATACGCCGACGACACTGCTCTGATTTCGGTAGCCCAAAACTCTAACTTAGCATCCGAACCCAAAACCTACTGAATCAGTTCACCAGCTGGAGCAATAGGTCTTTAAACATCCGAATTCAAAAAGACCCACCCAGCTCCCCCAAGACGTCAATGTAAACCTCCAGGGAGTCAGGCTCGCCCAACAAAGAGAAGTAGACTATTTGGGTGTTCGATTCTCTCAAACACTTAAATGGTCTCCTGACCTTGACAACACGCTCAACAGAATGCGTAAACGAGCCGGCCTCCTTGGTGCTTTATGTGGACGGCAACACCAAAACCCTTATACACACTTACAACTCCTTCATCGGCAGCTTTCACACTAGGCAGCACGGTAACGACACGACATGGAGTAGGGATGAATTTACATTGAAATCGACGAAGCCACTACATCGCTTTCAATGTAAATTCATCCCTACTCCATATCGTGTCGTTACCGTGCTGCCAAGTGTGAAAGCTGCCATCCGCCCCGTTGCCGAATACAGAGCAGTCCCATACGGCGTACTAACCCCCCATCTAGCCCGAAAAATCTCCTCACTCGAGAGACGTATCCTATCTGTTCCCTTCTGGAGAAGTTTACAACAACGTCTCCAGCGTCCCAATTCTCTCTCGTTTCCAACTCCTACGGAAAAAAATACGTCTCTCGCACTCTGAATGGCTCAAACACCCACGCCCAAAACACCCTCCTCACCCCCTGGCGACCTCGTCGTCTCCCCCTCTTCAGGAAACCCAAAGCCAAACTCCCACAGCACAATCTCAGACTTCTGGCCGACGCCCAAGACCTCCCCCTCCCCCCCGAACCCCAAGATCTATTGGACTCCGCCCCCCTCGCCATAAGATAAACCCCCACAAACCCCAACCCCCTCAATATACAATACCATAACCAAACATAACATAAGAACCACTTGTACAGAATCGTGATTTAGGTTTTCGTGGTTTTCCTAAATCATATTTTCCCCCTTAGATTGGGCACCGTTTTCCCCAAACATAAGGGTGGTAATAGCAAAATTGGCGATTCTTAGATAAAAAACTGGGAAACAGCTCCTGCCCACACAGGCCCCAACCAACCGACACACAACATAAAACACCAGCGCGCACAGATACCCTTAGGAAATTAGCTAGCTAGGTTACTAATATTGTAATCAGGGCCTCACCCTGAAAAGGAGGAAAACTCCTATAGCATTTATAACCATCCCGATGCGAGCAAACGCGTTTTCCGTAGCACATTGGAACGAAACGCCACTGTCGCATTCAAATTACTCTGCACCTCACATAGTTCCACTGTTTGAGGTTGATTTTTTTTAAATGTTCGTCTTGGATTTCCCTATCGATCCCTCGTTAGGGATATTTGATTTCGGTCTTTATTTTTCTGAAATTCGACTCCATTCGACCACATTTGCGCCGAAAAACAGTTTTTTTTTTCATAAAAATCAAATTTTGGAGTCGAATTTCAGAAAAATAAAGACCGAAATCAAAAATCCCAAATGAGGGATCGATAGGGAAATCCAAGACGAACATTTAAAAAAAAATCCACCTCGAACAGTGGAACTAGGTGAGGAGTAGAGTAATTTGAATGCCTAAAAAATGATTAAAAAAAATCCGTCATCCTGAACTTTTTTGCATAGATAAACTAACCGATAATCAACAGAACGGACATGTGGCGCAGTGGCGGCGCCACGGTGGGGCAAAGGGGGGCAGTATGCCCCCCCCCCGCCCTTTACCAAATGTCGTTTTTAGCGCCTCCTTCAATTTTATAACTAGTGATGTAATTGCTTTTAGTTTATTATTTAGAGAACTTAAAGATAATGAAATTAATGTAACAACTGAAGAAATATTGCCATATATCATTTCAAATGATCTTGAAAATGCATTTCCGAATCTAGCTAAATTGTACCGAATATTTATGACCATATAGTGGAGTGAAATTAGACGAAAATATTCTGAAAATGGATGTAAGAGCTAAGTCAAATTTTTTTTAATTTTTTCGATTTTATATACATAAAGAGTAGCTTGTAAAAGTTTTCAATAAATTTGGGCTGGAGCTTCGCGAGATATGTGCCAAAAACGGCATTTTTGGTATTTTTAGAGTGGATTGCTTCACTATTTTTTAAATATCTCTAAGAGTCGTGGAAAGATAAAAAAAAATTTTAAATGACCGTGATTAAATAGAAGGATTTTGTGTGTACTTTTGTCTAAGAAAATCCAACATTTTATTTCTTTATTTAAAGTGGCCAATTTAGGGAATAAAATAAAATAAAAATTCGATTTTCATTTTTTCCAATTTTTTATCGCAATATTTATGCTTGATTCTCTTAGAAAAACTGTAGTTCAGTCCAAAAAATGTTTAAAAAAATAAAAAATATATTTCAGGTGCTAAAGTAAGATTTTTGTGAGGGAACGATTCAATATAAATAAAAAAATTTTCTCTACTATTGTTTTTTCAAAAATGGCGGCCAATTAATTTTTTTTCGAAAAATACCGATTTTGGTTGAACAAATACATTTTTTTTGAATTTTTACTGTTTTCCCGACATAAAAATACATATTTTTTCCAATTTTTAAGATAATTCTTTGGTTATTTATTGCCAATTCAGTAAAAAATAATGTGCGAGAACTCGTTTTTTGAGGTTAGAATGCATTTTTAAAAAACCTACTATACGGATCGATACTCTACTTCATCGCGGTCATTTTAATTATTTTTTTTTTATTTTTCCACGACTTTTAGAGCCGGAGATATTTAAAAAATAGTGAAGCAATCTACTCGAAAAATACTAAAAATGCCGTTTTTGGCGCAGACCGAATTTATTGATAATTTTTTTACCAGCTTCTCTTTATGTATAAAATCGAAAAAATTAAAAAAAATTGACTTAGTTCTTACATCCATATAAAATTCTAATTTCTCTCCACTAATAGGCACTAATAGTGCAACTACTGAACGCACTTTCAGTAGATTAAAACATATAAAAACCTATCTTAGATCCACAATAGGTGAACAAATGTTGAACGATTTGGCAAAAGCATAGAATCAGACCATTAAAAATACTTGACTATGTACTATGACAAATGTGACCCCCCCCGCCCTTAATTTCTAGAACCGCCACTGATGTGGCGATGACACCTTATTCAACCTGTTACTAATTTTCCAATTTTCATCCATTAAAACCTGGCGGGTGACTCAAAATGACCGTTCTCAATTTTTTCTCAACACATTTACGTCCCTCTATTAAAAAAAACAAAAGAACGGACGTGTCGCGATAACTAAATTAGACCACTTTTTTTACATATTTAAAGATCAATTCGGACCTTCCGGGTGGCTAAAAAAATCCGTCACCCTGAACATTTTTTCGCAATTCTCCGAGAACTGATGAAAAATACTTGAAAATCCTGTGTGACAATAAGTCGAAAATTCTGGTTACAGTATGCCTTACTATACTTTTCCGCACGCAAATACAGTTAAATGTCAATTATTTTGACTTTAAGAACCCTTTTTAACATAGAGAACTTACTCGATAAAGTATTTGGCTGAAGTGTTTTTCGTAATTCTGCAAAATAGACTAGAAACACCTCCTGCTTGATATTATTTGGATTCACAATGTTTATATTGCTTCTCATATTTTTATTCAGATTTAGCGGACAATAAATTTAAACTTTCAGAGTTTGCGGCCTCTAGGATGGGATCTGGTAGCTAGAGATGTTCATTTTAACAGCGTTTAAACCTTTTTATGATTTGTTGGGTAGAAAAGTGTCGGTGTTGGTAGATTACTACTGACATAAAAATCTGCTTTTGACATCAATGTATGCCAATTGGCTTGACGAAAATCTCGTAATTTTGAGAAATATTCACATTAGTTTTTTTTTAAATCAAAATTTCTCGCAAGTTTTCCAGTTCGATTATTTAATATTTAGTAAATCCTCTGCGTTGCTGGATTAAATCAGCACAAACATTCCAGTATACATTTTATAACCATAATTTACGTACCTGTACTTTTTTCTAATTCAGGATTTCCCCGTATTTGAGATCAGCTGATCGTTCAACAGTTCCACCTCATATCTGTAAATAATATTCTTATCTTCGTCGACCTTTAATTGACATCGAAATGGTCAAGAAACTATCAACAGTAAAAGCTGGGATTTTCATGCCTTTATTGTCTATATAAAAGATACGACAACAGAATTCTAAAATTAGTAGATCTCAGATAGCAGACGTGTTTATGGTTCCTAAAAATAATGGCGAAATTCAGTGCATTAATTTTTATTGTGGTTTTTGGTATTTATGAGGAAGTTCAAGGTAAATTAATATTTGTTAATCATTTATTCTTTTGTGTACCGGGTCCTAGAACTTGGGAAAAAAAATTCAAAAATGTCAATTTGTTTTAAAAATGTTTAGGTTACACTTGCCCAGTTGTCAGAGAGTTTGACCTCGCACAAAATGTGACATCGATGAAACTTGGCATTTAAGTACTTGAATGGGTGTAGAAAACGATAAAAAAATCTTTGCTGCTCTAAAGTGTATGCTATTTTTACAATTTTTTTGTTATGCCTCTATTAATAGATATCTTCAGTTTGATAAAAATCAGTAAGAATTTTAGAAATGATAACTTCCGGTCAAATTGTTTATGAGAAAACAAAAAAAAAATTAAAAACTAATGGCTTCCTGAGAAAGCTTGAGTCTCCTCTTTAAAATACTTTCTTTTTTTTTCTTTGTGTACATTTTGGACAAAGATACTTTAGTTTTTTCGAACGCCTCGCCTGAATATTTGTATTCAACGGCTCGAATTTGCTTTCTTATTTTTAATAATTTTTTATAGTATTACAATTTTTTTTAAAATAACTTTTAGTAGAATTTTCCGCCCTTTCACGTGGTTGGTTTTTTGAAATTTTTATTTTTTTTTCAAAATTGTTAAGTTAGCATACACATTAGAGCAGCAAAGATTTTCCGCTCTTTCACGTGGTGCGTGCTATTAGTTTTTCGAAAAAAAATTTTTTATGTTCGAAATTGTGAAGCTTACACTTTAGAGCAGCAAAGATTTTTTTATCGTTTTCTACACCCTTTCAAGTACTTAAATGCCAAATTTCATCGATATCACATTTTGTGCGAGCTTTTGGTCAATATCCTTCTCTGGCAACTGGGCTATTACTCAAATATGCAATTACATCCATTTAGCATGAAAAATAAGGTTTTGTTATTTTTTACAAATTTTTCTACACATTCATTGAATTGGAAAGCATAACAATTTATATTACAATTAGGAAAATACCTCTAAATAATATACCTAATAATAAATAATAATAAAAAAGTTTATTTATAAATTGTAGATAAATTTTTAACAGAAATAGATAAGTATAAATAAAGTTAAGCTACCGATAAGTACTAATGTACATGATATTTATTAATTAAGTTGTAAACAAACATTAATACATAGAAATAAACAATTAAAATTTCAAACATTCACCCTCTCTTTTTAAACATTTAGTCGTTCTTTTGCCAAACTCCCGTAATACCGGGTGTATCAACGACCCTTTTTAAGATAGGAAAAAATATTTCAAATAAAAGTTGTAGACAGTAATGAAAGCTATGTTCCAAAAATAACTACCAACCTACAGAGTGTCCCATAAATGTGTGACTTATCAAAGTTATGTTTTTTTAAATGAAACACCCTATATATTTTCACTCGATTGAATTCATTCGGAAGAGTTCTTTTCAAAAATATAGGGTTGTATGGGTTTATACCAGGTAGTTCTGAAGTTATTGTGACATTTATGTTCCAAAATGGGTTCATTCAACACCAAATATCTCAAAATCCATAATTAGGAATAAGAAATTTTTTTCACCAAATATCCTCGAAAATGGTGTATTTTCATTTCATATTCATAAATTTACCGAATGGCTGTTTTCCCATACAGGGGCCAAAACTCGGGATCACTTTTTTCTCAGTTTTTTCAAATGGAACACCCTGTAAATAAGGCCATACCAGAATAGTACACACTATGAGCTTCCGCATAATGTAGGGTTTATCTACTCAATTTCCACCGGTAATGTATCTAATTTTTAATACGTATGAAAAATGTAATAAAAACAATAATGATAGATATTTGTACTCAATGATGGACAAATATGGTAACAAAATAATCTCAAAAAATGTAAAAAAAAATATTATTTCACACAATAAATCAAACAATCTCTCATTTTGAGATATGCATACATTAAGTCTATCTACGATGGTTCTTCAAACTTCAGTTAAAGTTGATCTTGTAGTAGAGCGAAAAATTCCTTTAATTCTATTTTTCCTTCAGCGTTGTTGGTTTCTCGCTGTCGACCTATTCCTTAACATATCCCCAGATAAAAGAAATCTTAAGGGCATGAGGTCTTGGGACGTTGCTGCCCTCCCTTGTAGTTACGTGAACATTCACGTTCACTACATCATCGCTAATTTATTCTTTTTCTTCACACATTTACCGGACACCCTGTATGTTGGTAGTTATTTTTGGAACATAGCTTTCATTGCTCTCAACAACTTTTATTTGAGACATTTTTTCTTATCATCTCAAATAGGGAAACAGTATCATATCTGGAGTAATTTTCTGACATTCTTCAGAAATAATCCTTTCCAAGTGAACTACATTTTGAAAGTCAGGATATCTGGCAGGCCAACGCAAATGGATGTAGTTGCATCTGAATGTATCTTTCAATTCTGATCAACTTTTCTTAATAACAATTTTTTATATTGTCAAAAATTTATATTTTTGACTCAAAAAAATGTATTTCTGATGATTGAATTTTAGGTTTTTTTTATGTAGAGCAACATTTTTCGTAAAATTAATAAAAAAAGTTTTCCATATGATTCCAACTTACGAAGACACTGTATATGTGAATATTTTTTAGCTAATTTTGAAGTTTATTTAATGAAAATGCAGATAAGAAATACGTATATCGATTATTGTAAAAACGTCAAATTTTCACTAAGATCCTAATCGTTATTTTGAAATCTTGCCACCGCCACATGGCAATATGACATCTGATCTTGAGATGATTTATATAAAAAACGAAGTTATTTTTACAATTAATTCATAAATATGTGATTTAAACGCATTTGCTCCATATTATACCCCTTTGTTTCAGCCGCTTGTCCAACGATAATTAACAGACAAACATGGGGAGCTCAGGCAGCAAAAGCTAAACAAAATTTAGCACAAAATCCTCCTTCTTACGTAGTTATACATCATACAGAAACACCTCCTTGTGAAACTATTGAAAAATGTAAAAGACGCGTAAAAAACATTCAAGATTATCATATTAACAGTAGAGGATGGAGTGATATAGGTTATAATTTTTTGGTAAGTTTTTAGAGATATAGTATATTTTTTAAAACTTTAATGGATAAAGTATTTCTACTCCAGTGTAACAAATTCTAAACACAACAATCGTAAATTATTACAAAAAAACTGTTAATCGCTCTATGGTTAGTGAAATATATTTTAGGATCCATTTCTCAGGTCAGGAAGTTTGACATTTTAACAGATCACCGAATCCCAAATTCGCTTGTTCCGGATAACCTTCCATTTTGTCATAAAATAAATTAAAGGAAAAGATAATGTTGTAACAGACACTGTATCTAAATTATCTGATCGAGTTCAAAATGTGCGAATTGTCGGATAATTCATATTTATTTATAGTAACTATAAATTTGAAACTTCAAATAGGAATTACGTTTGATTGAAGATAGATAGTATCGGTATAAGAAAGGATTAACCAATAATTTTATATTTTAGTTAAGTAAAATAGGTGAAACTTTTAACTATGCTATTTTTTTTAGATTGGAGGGGATGGTAATGTATATGAAGGAAGAGGATGGGGAGTCCGTGGGGCACATGTACCAAAATACAATGCCAGAAGCATGGGAATCTCTATGATTGGTAATTTTGAAAGTAAGTGATTTATTGACTTTTAAATAAATTAATTCAGTTTTTTTTATGATGATCAATTTTGTTTTGGACTTTTTGATTTTAACAATTTTTATATTTTATACAAACAAATTAATTTTCAAACAAAGAAACTTTATTTTTGTTTAGATGATACTCTCCCTTCTGTCCAAATGAAAGCTTTGGAGGATCTAATTGCTTGCGGTGTCGAAAAAAATTATATTTCATCGAACTATCATCTCATCGGTCATCGACAAGGAAAAGCAACAGACTGTCCTGGAGACGCTCTATATAACGAAATCACGATGATGCCCCATTGGGACCCGAATCCAAATTAAAATAAAAATTTACATAAAATATCTCAATTCTAATATGTCTACCACCTTACAAAGCTAATTTATTTAGATATAAAGGGTGTTTCGTATGATCTTATGCTAATTTTCATTCTTTAACATCATTTTTACTACTCTGTAGTACAAGTGTAATTTTTCTGGCATGCAATACTTTTAAAATAAAAAATATAATCAAACGTGACGTATATTTTTAGTGACTTTGGATGTGGACACTATTAAATAAAACAGATATAGTTCATCGGTTTTTTATTTTGCAAATAATTTATTACCTTCTTGACATGAGAACACTTTCATTCACTTTTTATAAACTTTCATTTGCTCTATTTTCTGTTTAATTTGGCATTACTGGTGTTGAACTTTAATTTAATTGTTAACTAAGAAAATTTTATACTCGACTTGAATTTTTTTCAGTAGTTGGTTCAGCCTCATTTGACTTTTTTATTTTTTTAATTATAATATCGTATTTTTATATAATTTGGCAACCTCGCATATAAAATATTATCGGTAGCAAGCTTTTTTTTTGTTTTTTTAATCATTGTTAACTGATTTGTCATATTGTCAAGATGTTTAATAAAGTTATTAGTAAGTGTTAGAAAATGTTTTAATCATCAAAAAATATATAATACAAAGAAAGTACAGTCCACATTAATCCCGAAAGGGACACGAAAGTTAAAACAATACATAATGGTCCATCGAGCGAATTATTTACTTGCAATATAATTGCAACTCGTCAAAAAAAATATTGGATGAAAAGCCGACACTTGTGAAAGAAGCCGTTGTATGGAGATTCAAGGTTGATGACAATATACAATCAGATCGAGGGAGGTGCGGTGAGTGCATAACTGTTCCTTATTTTCATTTTTTACCAAGAGAATTATTGTAATTTGGAATTGCTTTGTTTGAGACGATAATTTGAGGTTTATTTTTGTTGGTATTAAAATTAAATTAGAAATATGACTGATTTGGCGACGCTAAGGCAGAAACGTGGTGCCTTGAAAGGCCAAATCACACGATTTAAAAATTTTTTAGATGGTATAAACACTATAAACAATGATAGTTTACAGCAGTTACGCGTTAGATTAGAAAAGTTGGAAGAAAGCGTGTTAGATAATTTTAATGAAGTACAATTGGGAATTGAGTTGCTAGAACCTGCAGAATTAGAACTTAATACCCGTGACGAATTTGAGACATTTTTATTTGAGAATATAGCCCAAGCAAAACAGAAATTAGCAGAGTATGACGCAACAGTTCAGGCGCAGATCACTCTAAATACAAGTGGCTCAAGTAGAGGCCAAAGCATTGATTTGGAATTAAAAAAGTTTAATTTGCCCGTTTTTGGTGGGGAATATGGTAAATGGTTTAAATTTAAAAATACATTCATTTCATTAGTTGACAATAATGCAAAATTTGATAATGTTCAAAAGTTCTATAGATTATTAGAATGTTTAAAAGGGGATGCAGAAAAGGTACTGTCCGAATTAGAGGTGTCTGATGGAAATTATAAAGTAGCTTGGGACATGTTAATAGAAAGGTTTGAGGATAAACCCGGTATTATCCAAAAGCATCTAAAAAGTCTTATAGATATGGATCCAGTAAATGACATAAGATCATTTTTGGATCAACTAAACAGCCATTGGAGAGCATTAAAATCACTTGGGGAGCCTATTGAGCGTTGGGACAGAATTTTAATTTTATTAATGTCCCGAAAATTATTGGGACAAACGAAAATATTGTGGAATGAGGCGCGAATAGGTAAACTTAAGGGGGAACCCACTATGGATGATTTTAAGTTGTTTCTAACTGAGAGATGCAAAAGCATAGAGGCGTTAGAAGATAAAGATAAACAAAAGAGACCAGGTAACTCAATGACGCATTTTTCAAATCATAAAAAAGAATTAAAATCGTGTGTGGCTAGTTTCGATAACAAATGTAAATTTTGCAACGGTCAACATCTTATTTACTTTTGCGATAAGTTAAAAGATTTGGCTGTCGAAAAACGTTGGCAAGAAATAAAAATTTTAAAATTATGTATAAATTGTTTGAGACCTAATCATTTTGCTCGAGAGTGTCGATCCGAAGGATGCAAAAGGTGCGGTAAAAAGCACAATACGTTGTTACACTACGAAAATTCAAGAAATGCAAATCAAACAAATTTTTTATCAGTTGGAAATCAAGGGTCCTCACATTCAGAATTAGAACGATCAGCTGAAACTGCGGCGTTGCCGGTTCAGCTAGATGTAATAAATCACGAAGTATCCGCTCATTGTTGTACTCCCGAATCACAAATTTTATTAGCCACGGTTGTAGTTTATGTCACAGGAAAAAATGGTGAGCAGCATAAAGTAAGATGCCTGCTTGATAGCGGTTCGCAAGCTTGTTTTATAACAGAACGCTTAGTAAAAAAGTTAAATTTGCCAATTACTAAATTAAATTTGCCCATAGTGGGAGTTAATCAAGTTAGAAATACGATAACAATGCAAACTAAAGCTATGATTACATCAATTTTTGGTAACTACGAAACATTTGAAAATTTTTTAATGTTAGAAAGGATTACTGCAAGTATTCCTAATTATTCCTTTGATACGACACGTTTAAATATTCCTAGAGATGTTTTATTGGCTGACCAACACTTCAATTTGGCCAGTGAAGTTGATATTTTATTAAATGCTCGTATATTTTATGAAACCTTAATTGAGGGTAAAATAAATCTCGGAATAGGTTTGCCTATATTGCAAAATACTTTATTCGGTTGGGTAATAGCAGGTCCATTGACCATGACACGAGAAAATAAGCAAAATGAAGTTAAATGTAATTTATCGGTATTCCAAGAATTAAATGACATTGAGAAATTTTGGAAAATTGAGGAAAATGAGCCAAAAAAGGTACTATCAATCGAAGAATTGGAATGTGAAAATCATTTTTCCGAAACGGTTACTCGCGACGCAGTCGGGAAATTTGTGGTTACTTTACCGACGCGGGAAAATATTTCGGATTTAGGGAACTCGTTAGGAATTGCTGAGAGGCGACTAGTTTCAGTCGAGCGAAAATTCTCGAAAAATCCTTTATTCAAGGAAAAATATGTTAAATTTATGAGGGAATATTTGAACATGGGTCATATGGAAAAAATATCGGACAAAGATATTAATTCACGAAGTATGGGTAATGAAAAAATTTATTATTTGCCACATCATGGTGTATCAAACGAGGCTAGCAGTACCACAAAATTAAGAGTGGTATTTGATGGCACTGCGAAACCGTTTGTCGGTCTAGCATTAAATGAAGTACTTAAAATAGGGCCGTGTATTCAAGACGACATTTTTTCAATTTTGTGTAGGTTTAGATGGCATAATGTAGTTATTATTTCTGATATCGAAAAAATGTATAGGATGATAAATGTTAATGAGAAACAACAAAATTTGCAGCGTATAATTTGGCGCGAAAGTCCCGATGACGAAGTTCAACATTTTAAATTAAAAACAGTTACTTATGGCACAGGGCCGGCTTCATTTTTGGCTACTCGTTGCCTTAAGCAAATTTCTGATGATATTGAGGATAAATTTCCTCAATTAAGCAAAACCATATCACGGGATTTTTATGTAGATGATTTGATTACTGGATGTGAAACAGATAAAGATGCAATCGTTATAGCACAGGAAAGTACGCGTGTTTTTAAGCAATACGGATTTAATTTGAGAAAATGGAATTCGAATAAAATATCAGTGTTAAATCAGTTGTCTGACCGGAAATCAGATAATTTGGGGCATTTTTTAACAGATAATGATAATTCTAAAACTTTAGGAATATTTTGGAACGCAAAACGGGATGAACTTGAATATGTCATTGATAAAGTAAGGGATTATTCTCCAGTGACAAAACGCGTGATTCTAGCTTCTATTGCTAGGATCTTCGATCCACTTGGTTTAATCGGTCCGATAATTACCCGAGCAAAAATACTAATGCAGAGACTGTGGCAATTAAAGATTGGATGGGATGAGAAAGTCCCTTCTGAAATATTCACAATTTGGATGGAATTTAAAAATCAATTACAGTATTTACAAAACATAAAAATTACAAGACACGTATCAGTGAATGCTAATAAGAGCATTGAATTTCATGGTTTTTGTGATGCTTCGGAAAAGGCTAGCGGAGCATGTATTTATGTATGAACGATAGATTCGCATGGTACAGTTAATGTTAAATTATTGTGTGCTAAATCACGTATAGCGCCTTTGAAAACAATTTCATTACCGCGATTGGAGTTAGTAGGGGCTCTTTTATTGGCGCATTTAATGAATAGGGTCCAACAGGCATTTGATAATGTTATACCAACCTTTTATTGGTGTGACTCTAAAATTGTACTATGTTGGTTAGCTGAAGAGCCACATATTTGGAAAACTTTTGTAGCCAATCGTGTTAGCGAAATACAAGGTATGAGTGACGTTCGTAATTGGAAACATGTGGAATCTAAAGAAAACCCTGCAGATGTAATATCTAGAGGTGTTAATCCGCGAGAATTGTTAGATTCAGACCTGTGGTGGAAGGGACCACAATTTTTAAGTGAAACCATAATTGGAAATGTAAATATAATAAATTCTAATATCACTGACATTCCTGAGAGAAAAAAGGTTAAACCTATGACTTTGATTAATCAACTTGAACCATTTTCACTTATAGATAGATTTTCTAGCTTAACTAGGCTACAACGCGTTACGGCATGGATTCTAAGGTTTGTTAAAAATTGCAAATCAAATGCGACATCTAAATTGAGCGGCGAATTATCAATGTTAGAATTAAATGAGGCTTTAAACAAATTAATTAAAATAGCACAAACTGAATCATTTGAAAAGGAAATAAGTTCTTTAGTAAAAAATAAATCTGTTTTCAATAAAAGTAAAATTAAATCATTGGATCCGTTTATTGGTAAGGACAGTTTATTAAGGGTAGGTGGTAGGCTACGAAAAGCGCCTCTGCACTTTGATCGAAAATTTCAAATTATCTTACCGTATAAACATAATCTGAGTAAATTAATTATTCAAAATGAGCATCATTTACAATTGCATGCAGGTCAACAGGCTACGTTAAATTCGGTAAGACAATATTATTGGCCAATTAATGGCAGGAGGGCAGTACGAAGTGTTATTTCGAAATGTATGACATGTTTTAAATGTAAACCTGTCTCATCTTCTCAAAAAATGGGTGATCTGCCCCTTGATCGCGTTAATCAGCCCATCAGGCCATTTCATGTTTGTGGAACTGATTTTGCAGGTCCGTTTCTTATAAAGGATGGGAAATTAAGGAATCGCGCTATAATTAAAGCATATATGTGTATTTTTGTCTGTTTTGCCACTAAGGCGGTTCATATTGAAGTGGTTAGCGATTTATCCACTGAATCTTTTTTTAATGCCTTTAAGAGGTTTATTTCGCGTCGAGGTATATGTAAGCGGGTGTATTCTGATAACGGTACTAATTATGTGGGCGCTAGCAATCAAATTAAAGAGTTATTTGAATTAGTATCTAATATTTCGGACAATGAAAAATTTTCAAGGTTTTGTAATGATAATAAAATTGAATGGTTGTTTATACCTGCTAAATCGCCTCATCAAGGAGGACTGTGGGAAAGTGCTGTTAAATCAGCGAAATTTCATGCTAATCGTATTATCGGAAATTATCATTTGACATTTGAGGAACTTTCAACTATATTTTCTCAAATAGAAGCAGTTCTTAATTCTCGTCCTCTTACCGAACTCTCCCATGATCCTTCAGATTTAACCCCATTAACACCTGGTCACTTCCTTATTGGAGCCCCACTCACCGCTCTACCAGAGATGAATATCCAGGAAGTTCCTGACAACCGTTTGCCCAAGTATAGGCTTATCCAGAAAATGTACCAACATTTCTGGTCCCGTTGGTCCCACGAGTACCTTTCTACTCTTCAAAGGAGAAACAAATGGTCCAAATCCTCCAGCAATCTAAGTGTTGGTCACTTAGTTTTATTGAAGGAAGACAACATTGCCCCCCTACATTGGAGATTAGGGCGCATTATTGAGACTCACCCTGGCACGGATGGTATTGTTCGCGTAGTGAGTGTCAAAACTTGTTCGGGTGTAGTTAAAAGGTCTATTCAAAAAGTGTGCGCTTTACCAGTGAATTCTGACCTTTAAACTTTATATACATTTTTTCTATTTGATAATTATTTATGTTTTACTTTATGTTTTATGTTGAAAGGCAATCCTTTCAAGGCTGGCGGCTATGGTTCAGCCTCATTTGACTTTTTTATTTTTTTAATTATAATATCGTATTTTTATATAATTTGGCAACCTCGCATATAAAATATTATCGGTAGCAAGCTTTTTTTTTGTTTTTTTAATCATTGTTAACTGATTTGTCATATTGTCAAGATGTTTAATAAAGTTATTAGTAAGTGTTAGAAAATGTTTTAATCATCAAAAAATATATAATACAAAGAAAGTACAGTCCACATTAATCCCGAAAGGGACACGAAAGTTAAAACAATACAGTAGTAGTACGAAATATGTTTCATAATTTTTGATAATGTTTGATAATTTTTTTTAATTCTTAACTGTAGTTTCGAAGCTTGGAAGAAATGACTGGTTAAAGAAAATTTGAGCTAAAAATTAAAGGTTCATTTTATTTTATACCAACTGATGTTGTAGAAATTAAGGATCTTTTCATCTATCACAAAAAAGAATTCCTCAAACTAGGATGAAATATCAGTTAATATTCTTTCACATCTTCCAGAGCCTTTAAATACTTTAGCACAAACAAGTAATCATTCATTTTTGAAAGGTTTCTCAGTGATATTCTAAAAATAGCCAATGTTATACCTATCTACAAGGGTGGGGATCATAATTATCCTTCTAATTATCGCCCAATTTCTTTATTACCTACTTTGGCAAAAATTATCGAAAAATTGGTTAAGAAGATGATGCTAGAGTTTCTTAAAAAATACGAAGTGATAACTACATCCCAGTTTGGGTTTCAATCTGGAAAAAATTCTACTGATGATATCTATCTATCTATCTGTGATGGGGGTGTCGATACACTGCGACCTATAAGATCTATTGTGCCCCTTACTGCTCCCCAATCGTTAAGGATGTCTCAACGATTAGAGCAGTTCCTTCAGTCCTATTGCTTTCAAAAAGTTAAGGATGTCGGTAGGCTTCAGGTTAGGTCTTCCTCTTCTATTTGGTATTCTCCGAGGTATCGTACCCTTGGATTTTGCAGGGTAATGCATTCTGAGAGAATGTGGATAGAGGTTTCCTCCTCTTCCTCGCAGAATCTACATTCTTCTTTGTCAACTAATCCGAGTTTATTTAAGTGGCCTCTCAGCCGTCAGTGCCCTGTTAGGATACCCGTTAGTATTCTGAGCTTATTTTTACTTTTACCGATCCAGTCGTCAGATCTTTTCTGGTTATAGTTTCCCAGTAGTGTTTTGGCCTGCCTCATTCCTTGTAGTCCTATCAAGTATTGGGATCTTTTGTTATTTACTTCTTTTCCAAGTTCATCAAGTATTGTACTGGTGCTTATTCCGCAGAAGGGTTCAGGTCCCAGAAATGGTGTTTCAGCCCCTTTTTTTTGCGAGTACGTTTGCTATTTCTGTTGTTCTATAACCATCTGTGTACCATTTAATGGCACTTCTCTTGAGTTTTGGGATGGTATCTTTGTGCCATTCGCTTTTGTTACTTAGCTTTGTGTTGAATTCTTTCTTTCTTTTGAAGCTTTGTCATCTCATCTTGGGTCATATCCCAGGTTTGGTGATTTCCAGGAAGGAGTCGAAACTTGGGTTTGGTTGATCCTTCTCTGGTCATTCTGTAGGTTGTCCTTATCGCTATACTCTCCACTACTATATGGAGAGGTGTAAGGCTTAGGATTATCTCCATGGCGGTCGTTGGGCACTTTCTCATTGCAGCTGTTATGCATACGCAGGCTAGTCTTTGGATTTTCGCTAGATTTGCCTTTGTACTGGCCAGCTTAGTTCTGCTAAGTGATGGCCGGTCTCACTATTGATACTCACGCTATGTTTTCTGTTCTAGAAAAGTTATATTTAGATTTAAATGATAACAGGGTAGCTGCTGCAGCATTTTGTGATTTTTCCAAAGCTTTTGACTGTGTGAATCACATAATATTGTTGAGCAAGCTAGAAAGATATGGATTCCGAGGAACCGCCTTAAAGTGGTTTCAGTCTTACTCGGAGAAAAGAGTACAAAGAGAATCTCATCTGCGATATGCATGTTCTTCCGAGTTATTCACAAGAGTTTTTGTTCTTCAGAAGATATATGTGCAAAGTTGGCACAAAATACTAACAGTCACATCTATATTTATTTTCGAAATGTTACTGCTAGTCTTTAAAAAATATAAAAGTATCATTATTACCCACAGCAATACTCGACGAACTTTTATCTTCCCTTGCCTATACCCTCTTCCAGTTTGGTGCATAACTCTATTGTGTATACAGGGAAGAAAATGTTCAATCACCTGCCAATTGGTATAAGAAAGGTGGATTCTGTAAAATTGTTTAAAAAAAAGTTAAAATACTATTACTTGAAAAGACTACAAATTGGATGAATTAGTTTTTAACTTTGTGTCTATTTTCTTTTTGTCCTTTTTTATTTAATGTTCTGTATATTGTTCTTATATTGTTTTTATATTTTCAGTATTTTTTTGACTCTATATGTGACCTTTCATTTTAAATTATTTTATGACTTTTAAACTTTGTTTTTTTGTTAGATACCTATTTTACAGCTTTGTTTATAAGAATGTAATTATTCTTCAACAATAAAGCAATTTTGAAGATTGAAGAAAATAATCTGAATATGTCGCTATATTTGGGCCAAAAACCTTGTTTGGGATCTAAAAAAAATAATCGCAACAAAACACTCGAAATCTAGGTGCTCATTTAACTCAGTCGTTCCTAGAGAAGTGAACATAGACCAACAAACTTCTATCTGCGACTAATAAAACATTTTTGCGAATGTGATAAAATCGGCAGCTCATTTGATTTCAAATCGCTTCCAATTACTTTTCAGCGTGTTCTTAAAGGCAATTTACAACCAGTATCTCTACCATTATCTGGTTTTTGCTCTTGGTGTATTGACAGCGTCGTTTCTCACACTTTTCCTTATTATCACACTTTTATTTGTGTTTATGTGCTTTGCAGACAGCCCTATAAAATAGGAATTCAAATTCATTTTTATGGCAAATCAACGAAAGAGAATTTGTTTGGAAATACATTTGTTTTCGAGAAAAGTTTTTTGATAGTAAGTAATTTTCTGAATATTTGATTCTTTTAATCGATTTGACAATATTTTGATCCGAAATTTCAGGCAAAAGGAAATTTTAGTTCGCTTAAAAAATCTCTCGATAAAACATATTTGAATTTTGATCAATGACGAATTTTTGTGTAAAGTTGATTTAGAATTAAAAAAATAATGAACACTCTATAGATCGAAAGTACTTTCAGGTTCGTATCTCGACTCGTTTGGATACTGCGTTACCATACACATAATAGTCCAGGAGCCAGTGAATTTTTTTCGTACTTATTTTCCCAGTCAGTGTATATAAAAATAATCTGTTCACTTAGTGACAAAAACAAAAATTTTTAATCTGGCTAAATTTTTTGAATGGATTCGTATAGTAAAAAATAATACAAGTCCAGTTATTTTCCCAGTCATAAATGTTTAACCCTTATTTTTACAGGCTTGAAAGTTAGCGTATAAATTGATACAACCCTAAACTGTAATTAAAATAAGTCAGGCTGATTTACGAAATTGGTAGCATCTTCAAAATTGGAAAAATAGAAAATTTTACTCTTATTTTCCCGGGTTTGAAAATTTGTCACATGATAGATTATACTATAATTTTATAGAAAAAAAAAACGTTTGGCTGACATTTACAATCACGAAGACCTTGCCAGACTCGGGGTATTCCACATTAGCTATATTGTATTTTACGCTGTTATCATAATATATGCCATCATCTGATAAAATTCCATGACTGCAAAAAAGAGGGAAATTTTTTTGATGAAAATTTTTCAGTTTTTCACCTGCTCTACTCACAGATTAACCAGACTATTTTTTTTTACTTTTACCATCGGAAAACCTCCCTAAATATATTTGAATTTTGCTTAGTTACACTAACCCTACAATTCTATCCATCTGACCTGAGTTTTTTGATATACATACTGGTTAACAGGAATACTCGAATTTTCTAGAAAATATCCTGATTTTTGTTCGGAAAATTCACTTTTTCAATATTTTTTTTTGTCTTGAAAATCCTTTGCACTGAAATTTCAGTTAAATCGAAAGATTTAAAAATTTTTTATGGATCTAAAAATAAAACCTCATTGGGTACTGAAAGTACATTCAGATAATTGTCTTCTTGTTTGGTACTTAAACTCTTTGTGCTTTCTATAAATTGTGTATTGTTTAAGATACAGAATAACAAAATATACTAATAATAATACAACATAATGGGGGGTTAGTTGCTCAGCGGTAGAGCACTGGACTTAAATTCCGCCCTCTTCCACTACATTTACAGTGTTCAGATCTGCCGCTTTGAATTTAAGTGGTACAGCGCTTGGTTTGAACTTCCAACCAATTTCATTAGTATAATTATTTCTACTAAAATGATTTCTGCAGATTGTGTAGTTCCTCATATTAATGTTTGAATAGGTATAGGTTACACCCAGACTTTGGCACCACATTTTGCACCTAATATGAATTAAAATCATTACTAATAAAACTGTATTTTTTTTGCATGTATATTGCTTAATTAAATGAGAAAATAAAATGCTTACATGTCAGTATTTCTTGGAAAACAACGTAGTTTCTGAACTTCGACGTCACTGCAACCACAAATTAAGCAAGAATTCACCATTGAATATCACACACAGAGAAATAAACGAAATCATAAAACCAAAACAAAATACCTATCAAAAACCAATAACATCCAACGTATGACACTGTCGAGAACGTCAAACGTCAATCACAAAATATACAACACCAACGACCTCAACGGCTGCCTCCCTCCTGGAGAACGGAGATAGGTGTATGTCCAGATTATTGTAAGAGAGAAAGAAAGTTACATATAGAATTTATATGGGCTGCCGAACAATTTTTCCTATTAAGTTACCTGTCTCTTAAGTTGTCTCTGCTATATTTTACTTAGTTTACAGGAGAGCACTTTGATTATTGTAACTTTTTATTTTTTGTACATATCAATAATTCTCTTATGTTTTTTTTCCTCATCTTTCTACTAGTGTAAACTATTCAATCGTGAAACTAGCGGAAATACAGTTTTAGTCGAGTTACGATGACGTATATTTGAATATGTTCCCATGAAAATCATTGTAACTATCTATATATACAATGTTATTTACAAAATTGTTTGTACAAGTACATGGGTATCGATGAATGATAAGTGATATGAAATGAAGCAAATACAATTGTTATTTGTCTATTATTTAATAAAAATAAATGAAATTTATATTTGTGCAATTTTACAAACTACATAAACATTTCAATCAAACATTGCACTCTTGGGATTTCTCAAGAGAATTGAAAAAAACGAAATATATTCTTACAAAAGAATAATGAACCAATGGGTGAAATACTAATCTTCATCATCAACTTACAATGTTGTTTTTCAAACAAATGAAAAATTGTATAATTGTATCACAACTTACAATACACTCATTTTGACTCAAACAATAAATTTTTCTAGAAAACATTGTATATTTCTTTACAATGTTTCAATTAATAGAACTCAATCAATGGCAAGAATTTGCGAAATCGTAATTTATGTTACCATGTTTAAACAACAAACTGAAGTAGAATTTGGAGTTAAAATAACTATAAAACATTTGAAAATATCGAACAAAATCTTTCAATCCCCATCAGTCGTCTCCAAACGGAAACGAATAAAAGCAGAATCTTTTCGCATCGTCAACATTTGGCGTTCACTTCTAATCTACCTTGTATACTAGCATCCCTTACTCTCTAACCCTTCCAGCAGCCCGCAGCAATCGTCAAATCCTCGTAACGCAACCCTCCACCTTGCAAATCAGCAGCATATGATGTGCCATCAGCTAACCTATACCCCGAAGGGCAACTCTATGGTCCTATTTGACCGAATTTGTTAATGTCAAATCCATGCGATGGTTAGATGCCCTACGGAAAACACTGCGAATAGCCACGATGTATTTTAGGGATGAATGAAGAGTTAGCGGGATCATTCACGAACGATCAAGAAGTATAACTGGGTGAATGGCATGTAGACAAAGACCAATCATTTTTTAAACAAAAAAATTTCCCTAAATTTTCCGACCATCCACATACTGTTAAGAATTGTGTGTATGATACATACCTGAACAATGTGGATATAATTCAAAAATGGATTCTAAAAATAATATACAATAAAAACCGCGGATATTCCAGTGATATAATCTTCGAAACCAGTAAGGTCTTAGATGCTAGACAATTGTATTTCTGGAAAATTTCACTGAATGCATTCAAACAAAAGATTAAATTAAAAATGCGCACTCGTATGGAACTACGAATATATCGAAAAACTACTACTTACCTAGAAGAAACAAAACCATAGGTTGTAGGTTGTAGATCGTCATCATATCTGGTACCTAGAATCTATAACTTTATACCAGAAGAAGTACGAAAAAATAAAACCCAAAATACTTTTAAACGTTGCTTGAGGTACTGGCTGAATAACCAAACAAGAAAAAGAATTCACGATATAATAAACCAGAAGTAAATGATAAATGAATATGGCATACATATATGTGGAAAACTACACTCTAAAAAATGGTTGTGAAAAAATTTGATAAGTGTGGTGATTTTCACAAAATATACTATGTGACCTACATTACTGATTTACAGAATTCATTCTATGAATGAAATTGTACAGGTTTAGTTATGTGAATACCCCACCGCATGAACTGCGCACTATCGGATTTCTATTTTTAGAACTCGGTGCCTCAGAGGAAAGCTGATGTTAGGCAAATTAGTTGAGGGTTACGAGAGATTGGAACGCAGTAATATTGTTTTTCTCTCTAACCTAAGTAATATTTATTTGTATTCCAAGCAGTTTTGTGGTATGAGTCGACCAGAAATCGAAGTAGGTGAGTATTCAATTGTATGAAATTGTAATTTTTCTAGTGTCCACAACAAATGTTATATCAGTAATATTTTCTATGTTAGAAACCAACTACGATACTTTATTTTGTATATCTGGAAAAGACAAATATAAATGATAATGCATACGAAAATTCCTTGATTTACGACTATGGAATTCATACAGAGAATGTTCCTTAAGATTCAAGAAAAGTGTCAGCCGTTAAAAAAAAGGTTTTCAATTTCATTAAGAAGTTAGTGGCTATCATGTATTCACATTAGTGTATTGGTATTTTTCATATAATAAATAATTTACTTATTCTGAACGTATTTCTTTATATTATGTGTTTGAATGTCACTGTGAATTCACACCAAATAATTACCAAGTAAATTCACAGATTAATGAAGAAATCACACATTCGTAAGATTACGCAATAAATATAGTGAGTTTCCATTGTATTTTTACAGAATTCATAAGGTAATAAGATTAGTACATAAATATCTGTAAACTTTTTTATCAGTGTAACCCGATAAAAACAATTATATTGATCATTGTAGTCGATTTTGGATTATCTTATTTATCCTACTTAATTTTAGTTACCATATTATCTGTATTATAGTAGAACCCACCGCTTTATGAGAAAGAAAAAACCCTATAAAAACAGCAAAGGATACCGCCAATAGAAGAAATACTGATTGATCTGGACATTTTTGAGTGTTTTAATGTCGAAAACACCGTAGACTGTCCATATACATAAAAATAAAATGATATTTTGTCTATTAGGACCACTGTGCAAAGATTCAATAACCAAGTTACTGGAGATCGTTAGGGGTAATTTGCGTAAAATTTCTATATTGATTAACTTTCTTTAATATGAATTAACATTTTAATTTCTATAAAGCATATTAGATTTGAATAGAGGTTGACCACTCCACCTCGCCTATAGCTTCATTTTCTGATCTCTTGTGAGATTCAGAAACGTTGCTAATTAAAATTTTGTCTCAAATTTTAATTCTAAAATTAAAAACACGGTGAATAAAGTCATAAATATTATAAATTAATTACCTACCCTATATCAACCGTCACCATCGGAATCACTGTCATCAACATTGATAATAAATTTGGTCGGACTCGTTATATAAAAATTTTCTTTTTTGATGACATGTTTGATTTTTTTCTGCCAATCATCAGCTGAAATTTTGTTAATTTCTTCTTTTACCAAATTTGCTATCAACCCACCAAATTTGGGAAACACGTTATGACGCCTTATTCTTTTTTTAAGCTGTCCCCAAATTAATTCTAAGGGGTTAAATACACAAAAATAGGGCGGAAGGCGCAATACCTCGTGGCCCCTTTTTGATGACAGGAATCTTTGGGACTACAACCTGATACCACATAATCCATTGGAATCTCATTTAGTGATTGTTCCGATTCTTTAGATCCACTTAAAAAAAACTGTATTTTCCCAAGGACGAAACATGTTGAAATTGACACCGAATAAATAAATAAGAAGTACACTGTAACAATGTTTCAAAATAAAAAAAAGTATGTATATACACGGAAGCCAAGAATAATATTAATTGAAATAAACTAACGCCACGAATCACCTACCACCTACTATTCACTAAATCAAAAATCAAGTGCGAACACAAGCACAGTGTATCACTGTATGAATATTTTCCTAGTCCTCACTACTGAAGACAATATTTGTCTAACTTCCTACTTCCTACTGTAATTGCAGAACAAAATGATCCCGCTTTATACAAGTCGCTAATACCGACAAAGCCACTTGTCGGCACATCTACATGCCGCTAATACCGACAAAGCCACTTGTCGGCACATCTACATGCCGCTAATACCGACAAAGACACTTGTCAGCACATCTACATGTCGCTAATACCGACAAAGCCACTTGTCGGCACATCTACAAGCCGCCAAAGTAACCTGTCTGCACATCTGAGAATTTTGTTTCTGCAATTGAAAATGTAAAAACTATAACCACACTTCCATTGTCGCCTCTTATGAGTGTAACCTCACACCCCACAGTTTAGTTAAATTAATTTAAGAAAAAATTTTAATTAGTAATTCAAATCTAATATGCGTTATAGAAATTAAAATGTAAATTCATATTAAACTCATAATTAATAATTATATGCCATTCTCCCCTATAACGATATCCAGCTAACTTGGTTATTGAATCTTTGCACAGTGGTCCTAATAGCCAAAATATTATTTTATTTTTATGTATATGGACAGTGTACCGCGTTTTCGACTTTAAAGTGCTCAAAAATGTCCAGATTCATGAGCATTTGTTCTATTGGCGCTAATCCTTTGCTGTTTTTTCATTCTCATAAAGGATTGAGTTCGACTATACTTACATCTCACCACTCACAAGGTAAAAAATTTTTTTTTCAAGAATTCGGGTATTTAAAATCGGTTTGGCCCTGGAATAATAACAAAATGTGCGTTCTGGTCCCATTTCATCATATTACCATTTGTTTTAATTGGTCGATGACAAATTTTGATTTAATTTCCACTTTATCTTTTTTTTGCTACTTCTTCCAATTTATTTTGTATTTTGAGTTTTTACGTTTCAATCCTGTATCTATGTATATGTTGTTTCGTTTTACTTTCTTTTTTCTTTCAATACTTCTAACTTATCTGATTCATCTTTCATTTCGAAGTCACATCTTTCAATTTCAATTTCAATTTTATAACCACTTTGGTTCATATCTGCAGTTCCTTTTCTATCATCTTTTTCAATTCGTCTTTCAATTATCTATATTTATTTATTTATACTGACTTGTTATTACCAAATTATTTCGGATTTTCTCTTTTGTTATTATTTCTACATTCTCTTTTGCTTTTGTTTCGTCTTCCTTTTCTTAATGATTTCTACTTTGATTCTTGCCTCATTTTTTGTACATATCACTCTATTTATTTTTAATATCCGCCATATCTCGGTTTACTTTAGTTTTTTATTTTTTCCACATTGTTTACACACGTTAAACTAATTATAAAACATTTAAGTAATTAGAATCCCTTTTGCACGCCACTGCCATATTTCCTCTACTAACATCGTTATTGCCAACAATATCTCGCCCAAAGAACTATAAAGTGATTCTGGAGAAATAGTTTCCCAACTCAGTATATTATTTGGGGGTTGTAGTGGCCGTCGCCGGTGGCAGAAGCGCGTAGGGGGGCAAGTGGGGGGCGAATGTTAGCCGCCCCAGACCGTGTGCTTTGTTGATTAATTGTGTGTATACGCCATTCTGTTTCCTTAGTTCTTGCGTCGTCAATTGAGGCCTGTTAATGTCCTTTTGTGATGTTTTGCGGGTGTCAGGGTGACAAGCGAGAGTTTGTGTTTTGCGAGAAAGTATCATTAGCATTCTTGAAGTTCGGCGACTGGTGGCAATTAAATTATTTTATAGTATGTTAGCACTTGATGGATAGTATTTACCTTGTTTGCAAGATTGCGTATATACTGAGCGTAACAAGAGTAAGTAAAATGAAAGAAATAGTCGCTTATTCGATATTATCGTTAATCCTTCTCAGGGAAGACAAAGTATTGGATATTAACATGAATAGTTTTGCAGGTGTGCTCAAAAATTGTCTGGTGAAAACAAAATAACTAAAATGTTTGACATAGAACGTATTACAATGATATTTATCATCATCAGATTGTTCGGGAATACCGACTGGTAGCGCCGATTTCAAGTTTTGTTTTCGGAAACTCGAAGTGATTTTTTTGATAATCACCTGAAATATTAAAAACGGCAACAATGAAATGAGCAATTTATAACACTTGTGACTTCAGCATCGCGCATCCAAGTCGCATGTTTGAATGTTCCCTGAAATTTTAAGCATTTCAAATGGTGTTTTTCAAAATATTACAGAATAATTTGTAATAACAATTATGCAAAACATGTCATTTATACTGAAACAAATAATGATTGAGAGTAATTAAGAGTTTACAGGACCATAATATAAGTAAAACAACGTTGGTTATGATGTTGGCCTAATGAACAATCCAAGTTTTTGACCTCGAGCCCCGAACGCAACTTTGTCAAAAATCGAAAAAACCGCGAAAAAATCAGTTTTTTCAAATTTTGGCGACTATAACCCTAAAGGACTAGTTTTTGAAAAAACTTTTTTAAGACGTTTTTAAAGGAGACTAAATTTGCTACAATATGATACTAGAACTGCCTCTGTAGACCTAACAGTTTCCGAGATTAAGCCTTTCAAATTTTATCATTTTTTTCGAATTTCGCAATTTTGACCCTAATTATACTATCGAAGCACTGTGCTTTTATGATGGGATGTCAGAAAAGAAAATGAGAAGTGTGAACGGTAATGTTTAAGCTAAGCTACGAATGCAGTAAAAAAGATAAGTACAACAAAAGTTAATAAGTTTATTTGTTAGGAAATTGAGTAATATTCAAAATAAAAAAATTTATTTAATGTAGCCCTCTTGGAAGGTCCCGGTTGAGGTTCGTCCGTATCTGGATCGACGTATTGGGAAGGCATATCCCCATCAAGGGATGGTGATGAATCGTCGACGTCTTGTGCCCACAAGTCATCCTCCATTTCGACATCGGGCAGATCGTCGCCTTCTGGGATATCTACTACATCAGGTATATTGTCACAAGAGGCCCCGCTGCAGTGCCTGCAGACTGAGTAGGTAACCTGGCTAGATTGAAGCTGGTTTTCGTCGCAGCCCTGGCAAATAGTTGGTACCGCTGCTCGTCAAGATTATGGGTGTTGGGGTTGCCTCCGTATAGAGCAATTATGACTCGCTCTCTTGCTGCTTCTATCTCGTCAGGTGTAGAGTTGGTGTCAAGAAAAATAGCAGATTGCTTTTCAACGTCCGGATTTTTTTCGACTATGGACATCATTTGCTTTTTCCCTAAACCAAAGAAGCAGGATGTCGAGTCGCAACCACTAAAGGCATGGATGAAGAGGAAAAGCTCTGGTTTCAAAGAGGATTTTGAAGAAGCGTTGCTGGAATACATTACATCTGATGCTTTGCCTCTTCCACATTTATTGAATAAAATTTCATGTTGGTTTGAGATCGCAAAATGCAAAATGCAAAAAATTGTGAAGTTCGAATAAAATGAAAAGCTTAATCTCGGAAACTATTAAGTCTACAGAGACCATTCTAGTATCATATTGTAGCAAATTTAGTCAAAAGTTTTTTCAAAAACTAGTCCTTTAGGGTTGTAATCGCCAAAATTTGGAAAAAAAAACGATTTTTTCGCGGTTTTTTCGATTTTTGACAAAGTTGCGTTCGGCGCTCGAGGTCAAAAACGTAAATTATTCATTAGGCCAACATCATAAACAAGCCTGCAAAAAATCAGAATTACCGGATTTGACGCATACTACCCTATACTTTCAGGCGACAAAGTTACTGGATTATATCTAATTCTTATTTTACCAATTTTTAACATAATCAAAATGTAAATGGTAAAGTTGAAGGTTGTGGCGGATGTACAGAATTACCTTAAAGACGCTATTCAAAGCGTCACTTCAGAAGACTGGACGAAATGCATCAAGCACTTTCTGAAAGAAGAACAAAAAATGTGGGACATAGACCAAAGCATTGACCAAAATATTGAACCAGTCATTATCAACTTTGTTGACGATAGTAGTAGCGATAGTGCATCTGACGAATTTGAGGTGGAAGATTAGATGGAATGTATGATCTATGGTTTGTATAAAGATACAAAAAATATAGAATTCAAAAAAAAAGTTTTTAGTTTACTGTAAAAATAATTAACTATTTATTTGGTTAGTCCTTAACCATTTCAAAAATTAATAAGCACGCCACTGCCTTCGATATGCCAAGGGTCATTTCAACTCTCAATCATTGTTTGTTCCAGTATTATTCTGGTTATTTTTTAAATTACTCATTTGTGATCTTGCCTGTCGGGGAGATTGTGTTGTAGCTATTGACATTGACATAAAACTATTTTTTAGAATAAAGTTTAGTATTAAAATTTTAGATTACAACACAACAATATATATATAAAAATGTATATTTACCAATATAATATTAATGGAAACAAAATGATACGATAATTGAAATAACAGAATAATTAAACTGATGTTGAGATAGCATGATTGCGAACAATAATAACAGAAAAATAACCTACCTGCCTATTTTAATCAATATTTCATTATTCAACTGAAATTATATGTTATTTTACCGATAGATAGAATATTATATTTTCATTTATTGCGTAACCGAATATTTATTTAATTATTTAGTTTAATAATTACGAAATGCTTAATTAAGTATTTTTTAAATAGATAGTTTTTTTTAGAAATTAAAAGTTCGAACGTTAAAGATTTCAATTCGATACTTTTAGACAACAAACAAATGTTATCAACCCTATATAAATTATAAATATCAATAAAACGATTTTTTTTCTTAGCTATCATCATATTGGTATTTTCAATTTTCGATTATATTCCAGTGTGAAAATTACAGCCAAATACTGTGCTATAATTAGCAGGTTTTAAAAAAAATTCCAATTTTGAGCAACTAATTTAAAAATTTAAAAATCTTGGAAGAAAAAATTAAATAAGAGCGAAGTAATATTTTATCAAAAACATTTTGTAAAACCAAAAATGACCAAAAAGTGGATTTAAAATTATGAAAACAATCTGAAAAATTGTGAGGTGTAGAAAATTACGTCAAATCCTAAAATCTACTACAGCAGAAGTGTATAAAGGAATCAAACAAATCAGCGTACATAAAGCACCAGGCTACGATCTCATAGTAGGAGACGCTTTTGGGGGTGGTTTTTGGCTGTTTGGGGGTTCGAGTCGGCTTGGGGAGAAGATCCAACATCATGGGAGATGACTATGGTTTTCTCGTTTATACGGAAAGACAAATTTTTCATCCTTTCGGGGGTGATTTTGGCCGTTTGAGGGGTGGGGTCAACTCTAAAAGAATTGTTATGTTAGTTTTGCCGGTAATGATTAGGAATCATACAATCTTACATAATACATGATTACATGGTATTACACTGACATGATCCGTGATTCGTGATCCGAAAAATGGATTCGAATCACTTGATTCGAATCCTTTTTTTAGTAAAAAGTATTCGGACATTAGATCCGTGATTCCTATTACATCTCGTGATTCGGATTCGTCATTCTAATCCCTTTTTTGAGGATTCGTCCCAGCTCTGGCTAGGAGCCCCGTCAAAGGATGGTGCCCATCTCAAGTATTTTTACAAAACACTGCCAAACTATTTACTTATTACTCACTGACTAATTGAGTAGATTATAAATTTGCAATTAACATAAAAAAAAATCCTAAAATCGTTTTTGTAATGAAATTAGTTGTGAATTTTAAAAATACTGTCCCATAAATACCAGATTTTTCGAAGAATTTTACAATTGTGAGCAAGAAGTTGGTCTATAATTTACTATTAATTTTTTTTATATGAAAATTCCACAACCAACATTTTCGACCAATTAAAAGCCTTTATTAAATTTTTTGACGTTTATAGGTAAAATGACATTTCCATTTAACTTCAGATTATGTCGAATTTATTCCGATGAAACATTTTAATTTCACTAACTTCATTACAAAACGTATTTCGCAAATCGCTCCATTGTTATATGCTCTGCAACACAACGAATTTATTTAGATAATTTATACTCAGGTAACGTCAAAAGTTGCTTACAATTGCTTCACCAATTTATATTAGGTATTATTTTTTTAAATACTTATTTCATTATTTTCTACGAACTTTAGTAAAACGAATTTGTAAAAAACTGAGAGATTGAGCTACTAGCGACTTATTTTTTGTTATTTTGTTTAACTAAAGTAGATTAATTGTATTTTATTTAACCTAATATTACGCGTGCAAATTTCGAGTTTCTTGTAAGAAAATATATTTCTACCAACTTTAGTAAAATGAATTGTTTAAAAGCTGATAAATTGAGCTACTGTCGACTTATTTTTTATTATTTTGTGTAACTAAAGTAGATTAATTGTGTTTTATTTAACCTAAAAAAATACCGCCATTATCATAGTATTTTTTTAATAATATTTCGAATATAGAGTGGTATTCGGTAAGAAAATTTCCAGTAATAATTGAAGCTCTTGTGGTATTATAAGTGAAAATTTTATATACAAATGCACACAAAGAGGAAATTTTTTAATGAACAATAATTGGCCAATATTAAATATTACCAAAAAAGCGGTTTGAAAACATGGAAAAAGTCTGAAATAATATAAATTCTTTAAGCAATTATTAGACAAATATTATTAAAGTAATTACCTATTTATTGTCGTCCATGAAAAATATTTTGATTGCACTTGTCTGATATTTTTTTGATGTCTCTCTTATCGAATAAAGTTGCAAATTCTTCACGTCTTTGAAAAATTCCTTTAGAAAATCCGCGACACTTCTTCCGAGCATACAAATGAACTTCAACAACAGTTTTATCTATGATTGGTTTGGCGAGATATCGCATATAACGGATATTGTATTTTAAAATTTACAACACGGTTTTCTAAGGATATATGCTATCCCTAAATATTCAATAATGTCTCCGAGTAAAGAGATATCTGCTTAATAAATAATTAATTTTGGTAGTTATTTTATTTTGGGAAATTTGGCATAATCTGATATTAAGAAAGAAATTTTCTACTTATAAAATATCAAATCGCTAAGTTTCATCTCGTTTGGTTTCTCATGAATTTTATGTCCAATGAGGTGCATGTTATAGCAAAACAAATTTAGGTTAGGAAATTATCTATATCTTGTGCGATATCGAAGACGAACTAATTTATTCCCAACTTTGAATTGTTAAAAATAAAAGGACTAACAATAGTATATTATATACCGCGAGAGTGAAGTACTATTTTTAATCCCGAAGGTAAAGTTTATACCTTAGGGATTAAAACTACTAGTTCAGTCACAAGGTATATACATTTTTAATGTTTATCACTGATGATTTTCTTAATTTTTTTAATCATTTTCTTTCTCTCTTTAACTCATTCAGTCTTTAGTCCGAAAGAGACATTTTTAGATTGAAAAAAAAAAACAACTGTAATTTGTGTACTTATAAAAAAATTAAATGGTCTATTTTAGGAACGATTGAAAATTCATGTTTCTGAAATTTATTACTTATTTTACGAGTATTCTTTGACATTCAATGATTTCTTTTCCAACGCAGGGCAAGAACTGGCACAAAACATAGAAAAACCTTCAGTATCACCCCTACCCAGGGTGACAAATTCCTGCTCATTCTTTCTCAAACCTACGGATGAAAAAGAAATTAGTGAAATTAAGTTATCCTTAAAAAATAATAAAGCGCCAGGTATAGAACAACCCCCTGTGTTATATTATTAATAATATAATGGAAAATGGAATCTGTCCTACTGAATTTAAAATCACAGTAATAAAACCCTTTCATAAAAAAGGCGACAAAACCCTACCATAAAATTATAGAAAAAGTTATAAAAAAAGGCTGGAGCTATTTCTGGAAAAACATAAAATAATTGCTGATAACCAATTCGGATTTCAAAGCGGAAAATCTACTGAAGGAGCCATTGCGTTACTAACTCAAAAAATGTATGATGCAATCGATAAGAGCCAACCTGCTATTGGTGTATTCCTGGATCTTGCAAAGGCGTTCGACACTGTCGACTACTAACAGTTATTGGAATCCTTGGAAGGTGCAGGAATACGAGGAGTAGCTCACAATTTATTCATATCATATCTGTGTCATAGAAAGCAATGTGTCAAAATTGACGATACCTATAGTAGATTCGAACTGAATAAATGCGGAGTACCACAGGGGACGGTACTTGGGCCAATTCTATTCATGTTATATATTAATAATTTACTTACCATTAGAACCTCTGGACACATAATAAGCTTCGCCGATGACACAGTTATATTGTATACATCAAGCAGTTGAGAAGACCTAAAACTTAAAATTCAATCATTGACGTTTAATCATAAATTGCTAAACATAAATTTTGACAAAACAATGTTTCTCCCTATAACAAGCTATAAAAATAACCTACCTCAGAATAACACTTTACAGATAATTAACAATAATAAAAAGATCACATTAAAACGTACTGAAAATATAAAATATCTAGGGATTGATTGCCATCTTCGTTGGAATGATCATATCAGAACCTTTTTAGGCCGCTTTAAATACCTCGCTCAAAATGCTCTATTTTGCTCTCGTAGACTCCCGTATATCATATGGAATTATCGGATGGAGAGGCATCACGAATCACGAAGAAAAATTAAACACACTTCAAAAATATTTCTTAAAAAGCATATTAAAAAGGAAAGAACTTACCTATCAGATAACTTATACACAAAAGCTAGGAGCTAGATAGTCGACAGATTTTCTTTCTCAAACCAGTCTGTTTTTTATACAAGCATAGGAAACAGTGACTTTCTTTCACATAATTACCCAACAAGGGCTAAATATTTAAATAAGGTAAAAACTCCTTCAGCTAATAAAACAGTGGGTACCAAATGTCTTGCGTTTCTAGGAACAAGATTCATAAATATCATTTCAGAAAGGTACCTTATCAACGTCTCCAATTCTGAAACATATTATAGGAATAAGGTCAAATCATTTTTACTAAGTAATCAGAGACAACTTATACATTATTTCTTTAACTAAAAAAGCCAAGATAATTATATGTCCATCTACTCATTAATGTTTCTATCTAGATATTTCTTTTTTATAATTAAGTGTCATGTCACACATGAATAAATAAATGAGATATGACACGGACATCGAAAGCGTTGTGTTCCTTCTTTCTATTTGTTTATGTCAGAATATTATGTCTAATTCATTATTATTATCATTATTATATAAATTGTATTCTTGATACAAATAAATTATTATTATTATAAATATGGGCCGTTAATAGTTTTAATACTTGTCATAATTCATCATGGAGTCGAGTGTTCAAGCAGTAAAGTCTTACCTAAAGAATTAAATATCCTCCAGAACGAGCAAAATAAACTGCGGATATGTTTCACATATAGTTTCGATAAAGTTTCGTTATGGAAATAAGGAAATAGGGAAACTACAATCTGAAGTACTTTCCTGCTCGTATCTTTGTTTCTTGATAACCCAGAATAACTTCTCTCCAAATGGAGAAAATAATCTCCAAGAAATTATACGCTTGCTTATCCGGGAATTTGCTTTAACAAATCTCCTACGAAAATTCTTAGCAACTATAGAAACTATTCGTGGAAGAATTTGAATACAATTTCTGAGTATCATCTCGCATAAAGCAAAATATTATACTTAGGCGCTTGTACAGATGTATTTGAGCTTGGTAATAAAAAGTATGTATTGGACAGTGCCGCATCTAAAAAAATTTCACCAAATTTTAATACATGTTATGCATAAAAATGTGCGGATGTGCTCATACTCACGTAATCATCTTCTGTGGCTAATAGACTCATTCTAAAGCCACAAAACTCCCTAACACGTTATTTATTATATTAATTGTTTCCTTAGCAGCTTGTTTAATACCTTCTACTATTATTCACTCTTCTCCACTTCTTTTCGACTGCTTTACCATGTTTTTTGGTGTCATTCTCTTTTATTTTGATGTAGCATATAGAAATTTATAAAAATAAAACATTGTAGGAAATGAGATGAAAAAGTTTGGAAAAATAGGTAAATCTTGAAAAGGTGGAAAGTAAAATAAAAATGGACGTTAAAGTCGTTTTATCTTGAACGAAAAGTCGTTTTATTTACCCTCCAAATGTTTTTGTGTCTACTGCTTGGGCAAACGATTAAAAAACATCAATTTCAAAAATAAATATAAAAAACAATGTAACTAGTTAAGAAAAACTCACATTGGAATTTAATTTATTTAATTTGACATTGCAAGACGCGTTTTTGCTGTTTTGACATCGTCAGTTGGGCTTTCGAATCGAATACATATATTCCACTCGCGTGGGCTTATTAGCAAAATGCGCTAAATGGAATTAAACTTGACGGTATTGCCATCTATCAAGAGTGACATTATTAAGCCCATTGTCGATTCGAAGGATTAACTGAAGAACCCAAAATGCAGAAACAGGTCTTGGGACACCAAATCAAATAAACCAAATCCACGTTGTAGGTACGAAAAAAAATCAGTTTACGGTCCTGCAGAGATGTATTTGGGCCTTGCACTTGCAATGCGAATAAAAGAACAGCAGGAGTATCTACTTTTCTGTTGAAAATTAAAATGAAAATAACGAGGTTTTCCGCTGTACTCTACTAGAATTTTCATGAATATTCAACAAAAATAAACTTAATGAGATTATATTGTTTACTTGTCCCTTCAAAAATTAATATGGTTACAAAACTGACGAACAAAACTGGGAAATAATTAGAATTTGTACTACTTGTTGAATATGGTTGCAAAAATCTACATAATAGGTATTTTGACATAGATGTATATAGTTTTATTATATGAAAAAGTGGCAAATAAAATGAGAAACCAACTAAACCATAGTTAAGGTAATTTTAATTTTTGTTTACCTCTAGGTATCTGTCATCTGTCAACAGAGTTGTTAACTGTCAATAGCGACAGACATTCTTAAGCTTGCGCAATATTGAGTTTTGAACTATGGAGATAGTACATAGGACCCCAACATTAGGTACCTGGAGATGTAGGGCCCCTATGTGTACAGGTACATCTAAAATCTGTCAATAACGTATATGACATCTGTCAACAACATACCTGACATCTTCCAGCAGGGTCGCCAACTTCGACTGGATGAAAGGCAAAAAGGAGAAATTACTTGTCTGTACACATATTGTTAGCCCAATGACAGAAATATGAGAAAAAGCCAAATATTGTTTAATTTTTAGTGATGATTTTAGTATAGAAGTTTTTGGTTTTATGTAAAACGTTTTTTCCAGAATTTAAAGCTTTAGTGGAAAACCAAACAGGTAAAAAAATCTCGTAAAAAACTCAAAAATTAAGAAAAAGTAGTAAATATGTTTTTACAACAGAGGTAGGTAATAGTAATTTATGTATCAAGGGAATTAAGGGCCTTAATTCCCGAAGGCAAAGTTTGCATCCCAAGGGCCTCTGACCCGAGGGACTGCAATTGCCTGAAGTAATTAAGGCTCATTAATTCCCGAGGTATATAGATTATTTTATTCACTAAATATAATGAAACACTGACAGCAATATTCAACAAACGACAAAATATCCTAACAACGGGAATTAAGCCTGACAACGGGAAATTAAGGCACCTCTAATATCCCAAGGGAGTTATGACCCTGTTTATTGGTAGCGTAACCATGATGATATAAGCTTATAATAGCCCGGCCAGGAATAAAAACTATTTTAAAATACATACATTACCTATTGAACGACTGCTTCAACAACATTATTCATTGACTTTTCACTTGTTCTGGAACGATATTTTAGACAGTTTCAAATGTCTCTTATAAACGTTCGGCTACGTGGTGTTTGTTCACAAATAATTAAGAGAGTCGGACATTCGCTTCTCTTTGATATTCGGAGTGAGTAAACGTAAATGTAAGCCGGAGTGCGACGATCAAACCGGAAGTCATCCTGAAAACTGATACAGAGGGGGCAAAGAGCTACCAAAGATGGACAAAAGTTGAAAACAAAAAATTCAAGACCATTTTGATGACTTTTCTACATTTTCTTGCTTCTTTTCTAACTAAAATGTTGTAAGGTGAATTTTGATACTGGTAAAATAATTTGTCCCTTTCTCTGTATATTTATTGTTCTCCCGATTTTTATTTCTTGTAAAAAAGAAACAGTATTATAAATCATCATTTATTGTTATCTATTTTACATTATATTGGTCTGTCACCTTCAGCTGTTATACCTTGTTTGAAAAATATTTTTCTAACCGAAATCAAAAAATAGCTGTTAATAATGCTTTCTCTGACTGTCTTCCTATAAAAAGCGGCGTTCCCCAAGGATCTATTTTGGGCTCGTTACTTTTTTCCATTTATAATATGGAAAACACACGAATTTTTCATGCTAGTAATCTTTATTTCAAAATAATCTCTGCACACCATTAAGGCCCGGCTTGAGCGCGGTCGTCCCTAAAGAGGAAAAATAGTGATTTTTCCCTTTGAGAGGAGGCCATGCCCAAACATTCCACATACCCCCCGGGATTTTTCAGTTCCGGGTCTTCTTACATTTATCCCGCTGAAGGGAGTTATAGGGATATTTGCTAACTATCTATATATGTTTTAGGGGTAGCGTGATGCGCTTTTCTCACTATATCTCTGTGTCTGGTCTTGGTGTGCCTTTGTCAGTTAGTCTGGTCCTGTCGTGGCGGTTGGTTTTCCCTCCTTCCCTTCCTCCCTGAGCCCCTACCTTCCTGTTTTCCCCTCCCTCCCTCCAGTTTTAGAATAGTTCTCTCACAAATCTCACAATGAACATTTTTAATTAAAAATCCAATGTACTGTTTTTCTTTCTTTTTTTATTTTATGTAAACTAGGTATATATTTATAGGGTTAAGTGAAATAACAATATCACTGTCTGTTCTCAGGCAGACGGTGAATTGAACTTCGCCTTTTGCTGAGTTATTATTATTATATTATTATATTGTCATTGTATACTTTAAAGCAATAAAGACATTTACTATTATTATTATTATTATTATTATTATTATTATTATTATTATTATTATTATTATTATTATTATTATTATTATTATTATTATTATTATTATTATTATTATTATTATTATTATTATTATTATTATTATTATTATTATTATTTCGTCCTTGTTAAACACTGGAGTAAGAGTTCGTACATACAGCTCAAGGGAGAAGTCAAATATCTCGGAGTAGTTCTTGACTCCAAGTTGACTTGGAACCAACATCTGGAAAAAACCACCAGAAAGGCGGTGACCTCACTAGTTGTAGCCAGACGTTCTTTTGGGAAAAAATAGGGACTAAGACCACAAATGTATCACTGGCTGTACAACAAGGTGGTCATGCCCTCCATTACCTACGCCTCTCTGGTGTGGTGGCCAAAGACGCATCAGAGAGGAGCCATTACAAGACTAAGCAAGGTGCAAAGACTTGCATGTCTTGGAATCACGGGGGCAATAAAGTCAACGTCTACACTAGCGATGGAGACACTATTGGGATTGCCTTCTCTCCACTTTGTGGTACAAGGGGAGGCAAGGCTTGGTGCCCTCAGACTACAGAACACACAAACCAATATGAACGTTGGGACTGGACATATGAGTATCGTCGGAATAGTGACCGGGGACGTACTAGGGACGAGAACAGATCATATTCCGAAAAGATACGACTTCAACAACCCAATCAAAGTAGTGGTGCCAGATAGAACTGAATGGAACGACTCACAGCTCAGGAACATTCTACAGGGGAAAATCTGGTACACAGATGGATCCAAGACTGAGAATGGAGCGGGCTCGGGTGTGTTCTCTAGGAACCCGCAGACTGGCATCAGCTACTCATTGGGTACTCACACTTCTGTCTTTCAGGCAGAGGTATATGCTATTCTCCAATGCGCGAGGGAGAATAACAGGAGAGATATAGCTAACGCGCGTATTAATATTCTATCAGACAGTCAAGCGGCACTCAAGGCCTTGTGCAGCAAGGAAGTGACGTCGAGACTGATATGGGACTGCAAAAAGGAACTGAGATCGCTGGCAGACCATAATCACGTCAAACTGATATGGGTGCCGGGACATCAGGGAATTGTAGGTAACGAGAAAGCAGACGAACTCGCAAGAAGAGGCTCGGAAAACCCCCCAAACCATAGACGGACACTAGAGGTACCAAAGCGTACAGCAAGAGTGTCTGTAATAAACTGGATCTGGGACAAACATAAAAATTACTGGGAAAACGTCCCGGGAAACAAACACGGGAAAGAATACATCAAAGGACCGTGCCACAAAAGAGCGGCAGACCTGTTAAAGATGAACAGGAGCCAGCTGAAAACAGTTACGGAACTCCTTACTGGCCACGCGCCAGTTAAGGGGCACCTCAACAAGATAGGACTGTACAATGGTGACCTTATCTGCAGACTGTGCGGTAAGGAAACAGAAACAGTGACACATATACTGTGTAGATGCGAGGCACTGGACCGCAAAAGACAGCAAATTTTTGGGCAGCCAATAGGTGACCCAGAACTATACAACTCCCACTCAGTACAGGACCTGTACAAGCTTGTACAGGGCACTAAGGTACTGGACTGGGTATTGTAAACAGAGAGGGAAGATACAATGGGCCGACAGGCCTAAGTGTCACCGGAGGCTTCGGTCAGACGGACCCAACCAGGGGGTGAAGTTTTTTAGTGAGTATGCTTTGAAAGGAGAGTCTCACAGTAGACCTTGAGATTTTAGGCTCATAACTTCCCCATAAAGGGTTTTCCTGCACCTCCGCAAAAAAAAAATGGCCGATGATTTTTCCGCAGGAACGTTTTTGGTGGGATACATTATAACGGTGCGAAATATGAAAATAGTTTTCTTTGAATTTTGTCCGGATGCTTTGGTTTTTCGTTTCACGGTGCGTTGCAATGGTCGGCCGTCTGAGAAGCGGTCATTACCATGAAATAGACCAGAGAGTATGGAAGAAGGGTCAGCCAGAGTCAGTAACAGAAATTGTATGTCTTTGAGATTGCATAATGCATGCACCTGAGATGTAACAATTTCTATGTATAACGTTTACCTACAATATATATACTTTGTGGATCTGACACTAGAAGTCAGTAGAATAGTTTCTGAATCTGAACGATTTAATTCTGATTTCAAGCGAAAACGGAATTCTAATCTACAAAAAATTTCAACACATTAAGTTTCAAACTTATCGACGATATTTTCTGACCCGGTACTATTTTTAAGATATACCTCTGGCACCTTTAAAATCACATCATTACCTAACGCGCTAACGCCAGTCCAAGAATTTTAAAAATCCTTTATCGCCCGTAAAAATCTCACAGTTTATAAAATATGTAAAAACATTTAAAAGGCTGCTAATGGTTGGTAAAAAAAAGTTAAAATCAGTGGATCCGTAATAAATTCGGTCACAACTCAACGCCTCTGAAACTATAAAAGCAAAACATTGGGACGGTCTAGCCACCCAAGATGCAGTCGATAATTAAGGGTCATCAATAAGGGCAGGCGGTAATCGTTGTTCGACCACCAGTCTGTCGCACCGAAGGGCTGCTACCTGGGAAAGACAATTTAAGCATACAAATGGGATATATTATATATCAGGTGTACAAATAAGTTTTCGCCGTTTGACAAAAGTTGACGCCCGGTAAATTCTTGATTCATCAATCTAGATTTGTTCGTAGGTCAGATTGTTAGATTGCCCAAATTAAATAGCTTGGACATTAGAAGTTATAGCATAAGGCCAATGTCCACGGCGCGGCGTTGTCATTTGGCGAATGTATGCAAGTAACAAATGACGGCACGTATCGTCATATAATCGACATTCAAGCTACAAACCATTTCAGTTTTCTTTCAAGTAGCATCGCAAAAGCACGTCTTGGGTTGGGAAAGTGTCAAGTGATGATGAAGGTGTGATTATAGCATACAACTTTATTAGAAGACGAGAACCAGATGTAGATTGTATTGGTTTCATCCATACATCCAAAGAAATATAAATTGTAGATTGTTTGTTGTTGCCAGAGAGTTTGTAACGTGTAAATTTGGTTTTAGGCTTTTCCTTATGCATTTTTATTTCGGTTCTTAAAACATGTCTTTTGTCTTCGTGATTCACAGAATCCATCTTTTATGGCTAGGAAACGTCTCATCTCGACTTTAACTAGTGATTATGTCCTTTTATAGGGTTTGTTTGGGTAAGTGTGCTAAAAATATTTGGAGGTTAGTAGTATGTCGAAGGTTTCAATTGGTGACCCACCCTATAGATTCTGACCACCCATTGTTTAAACTGTATTCTTGTTAGTTGTTCGAGGACAATGTTTTCCCATTAATCGATCAAATTATAGATTGTTTACAACGAGAACAAATTGTGGTTAAGTGTCACTGTCAATATTCTGACTTCAGAATCTTCTTTTTAGTTCTAGAAGTCCTCGAACTCTTATATTTATGTTGGTAACCATGTCGGTTGCCAATTATTTGTGTGTTGAATAGTCTGGTTGGTGTTGAGTTCCATTTTGAAGGAGATTCGAACCAAGCATTGGGAAATTGTTCCGACTACCTATTTTATTACGACAGAAGTGCTCGTTGTTGGGATAGCGCTGTTGTTAGACTCTAAGGAGGAGTTTTTGTGTGGAACTGGCCCAGCCAAACGACGCCATTTTAAATTTGGAGGTAAGATTTCTTTCCCCGTTATCTTTTGCCATCTGTTGTTGGTGAATTCTGTAAGATCTATCTTCTTGTAGAGAGAAGCTGATACGTTTTGGACGAATTTGTGAGTCCTGTTCATATCACCAGCCGAAGCGTTCTGAAGATTGTTGTAAGCTGTCCACGTGTGTTCACCCCTTGTAGTAGGGTAGGTTTCACTCTATTTAATATGTTTTTTTTCTCTACGAGCTTATGATAACCCTATCATTTATTTTCGGCTTGTTAAACATGTGATTGTTTAGAGGGTATATATAATACGTATTTATGTCAAGACAATGAGATTTTTAAAATAAATTTTCATTGCCTACTTCTGGGCATGATTTGTAGCGTAGGTATTTGACATTAATTACTTTGATGTAAGTTTAAGCTGCATGGATTTGAGGTTGTGGGGTTGTGGGATATTGATAAAGAATTTTTGTATTTTTGTTTTTAATTTTGTTCTAATATGCAACAGAAGTGTCAGTTCTTTTTCGGGATATTCACCCATTGAGGCGAATATTCACACCTAAAGCGGGCTACTCACACGCCTGCCGCAGGTGCGATCTAGGGAGCAAGCCGGCAGGGGAAATCTAGGAGGCACCTCTACACACGTACCTGCCGTTCATTACGACAGTGAACGCACCGCAGAACCAGACGTGTCAAAACTTCATGCTCGTTTTCCTTTTCCATAGTAGTAAATTTCTCAGAGAGCTGTACAATCCAAAGTACTCCGGTCGTCTTTCTCTAAAGAACTGAGTCGAAAGTCGAAATTGCCCCGATGACGCTACACATACTAGTTTTGGCAGGGAGGTAGGAGCCGATCTAGGAAGCAAGCAAGGTCCGAACCGCCTGCCGCCCTGCAAAGGAGGCGATCTAGGAAATCGCCCCTGCTTGCCTACACACATCACAATCAAGGAAGCGATTTAGGGTCAACCTCACTCTAACACCCTAGATTGCCCCTGCCGCAGGTGTGTGAGTAGCCCGCTTTACGCAACTAAATCCTTTCTAACCTAAATTTTTATATTTACGATAGACCTAAATACTTTTAACTTTATTGTCCGTAATAAATTTTACTTGAATAACTTAAAGAAATCACGCTGTATATACACACAGCTGCGTAATTTTTCACAAGATTGTATCTTTTGCCGTTCGTTAACAGTAGAAGTGAACAAACACAAGAAGCAAATTATAAATGTTGAAGATTGTATTTAGATCCGCTGCCAAACGACGAACGGCGAGCATGGTGTACGACATAGCGTTACACTCGCTTGACACTCCTGAATGGACGGCCATTTATATCCTCACAGGACTAAACAATGATATCCTCTCCGTCATCTCGGAAATGCATAAATGTGTTGCGTTGTTGTGAGACATTCGTTAACCCCACTTTGGTCAAATAGTCTATGCACAAACGTCACCTAAATGACTTTATTTAAGTCTTACATGATGGAAAATACTATTTTTGATTTTATGTAGCCCAACAGTGCTTTTGGTAGCTGACTGTAGGTGCCTCTTTTTTATTTAGCGCACAAAAAACGTTTGTCGGGCTCTACCTGTCTCTAGAAAATGAAGCAAAGAATAAAAATGAGCTTGCCAATTAAGAAAATGCGAAAAATTTCTATTTTCCACTAAACAGTTCTAAATAAAAAAATTAGAGTAAAAACTAAATCTAAAGAATAGGAAAAAATAAAAAACAAGCATCAAAATTATGTCTTCCCTTATTGTTTCTGCAATTATTTCCAAATTATGGGAAAAGACACAAATTTTTTTTATACAAAAAAGAGACAGTCCTATAACTTTTTTTTGGCTATAATGTAGTTAAGTCGTATCAAACCGGCAACACGGCGCGAATACCAAATATTTAAAAACATATCCGACACATGAGGCAAGTCACGTACGCCACATCGGAATTTGCGACAACAAACCGGCAACGTCGCGAGTCACGTATATGTTTAAAAAAAGCGGCGTTGCTAAACATCGGCCGACTTGGTAAATGAATGCAAAAGAAGCTCTCTAAATTAGAGTCCTTAAATACAGACGACAGAGATAACATATTTGCCACAAACGATGTCGAACTTTAGTTAATTCACCTTCTTTCAAAATTCTTGGATCACAATGCTTTTGCCAGATTTCTAAACCTTGTGAGGTCCAAAATTCAGTACCAAAATACCTAAAGCTATATTTTCCTAATGCAATATAAGCTTAGGTTTATAGTACTAACTGGTAAAAAATGCAACAGGCAAAGCACATCATTGGCGCATGTTGCGATTGCGCCGAAGTCATTTGCTTACGAGGCTACCTTCACACACACACGAGAATTTGCTGTGAGCATACATTTGTTTGCTTGTGAGGGGTCCGCTTTAAACTATTTTACAAATTTAAAACGTAATAAAATAGTCTGTTATTTGAGAGCAATTTGACAACAAAGAGTTTTAAACTTAATTACTAATTCCACTCTTATAAACGTGTCAAATATTAATGAAGAAGAAGTTTTAGTCGCCCTAAAACAGGCCAAACCCAAGACGACGGCCGGACCAGACTTAATTCCCGCATTTTTAGTTAAGAACTGTGCATTTGCTCTCTATAAACCTCTGCATTTTATTTTTAATTTAATAGTAAAACTGGTCAATTTCCCAACAAGTGGAAGTTTTCAAAACTTTGCCCAGTATTTAAAAAAGATGACAAAAATGATATATCTAACTCTAACAAAAGTTTTTGAATCTGTTCTCCACACACGTAGGTCTGTCTTTTCAACTCCGTAACTTAATTAGCTCTAAACAACATGGTTTCATGAGCGGTCGATCTACTATCTCAAACCTCTTTTGTATTAGACAATTGTTAGCTGAGGCACTTGATAGGAGAAGTCAGGTAGATGTAATCTATACTGATTTCTCCAAAGCAGTCGACACATTGGATGATTCCTTCCTATTAATCAAACTTGACAACCTTGGTTTTTCTGGTCAGCTGCTATCAATCCTCAAGTCATACCTAAACAATAGATATCAATATGTTCAGTGCCTCGGATTTAAATCACGAACTTTTATACAAAGCTTAAGAGTTCCTCAAGGGTCAATCCTGAGTTCGTTGTTATTTAATCTTTTTGTTAATGACATTGTCAGTAAAATAAACGTTTTGATAAGGATTTATGTAGACGATATGAAAATCTATTGTGAAACTAACATTATCCAGGATTGTGAAGAGTTTGACGAATGGTGCATTAGGAATAAAATATGCCTCAATATAGGTAAGTGCAACGTAATGACATTCTGCAGAAAATACTCGTTTCATTTATTCCTATACTCTATTGAGAACTGTATTCTAACACGACCTAACCCAATTAAGGACCTAGGAGTTTTCTTTGATCCTGTGTTGACATTCTCGAGCCAGACAGTATCCTCTGCGTTTAGAATGCTTGGGTTTCTTACTCGGAATATGAAAGACTTTACCGAATTCTCTACTAAGAACTTACTATTTTCCACACTTGTACGATCAAGGCTGGAATACGCACGTGTCTTCTGGAATGTTTAACTACCAATAGTTCAACTTGAAAGGATTCAGCGAAACTTCTTCAAGATGTGTTCATTTATTTTAGATAAAGAATTTCCAGCAAGAGGTACTCCTCTTTTACAATTTACAAACCATTTTTTGAAGAAAAAAAAGTTTAATTTTAATTACAGAAAGAGCTAAATTTTAATGGAAAAGTAAACGTAGGCCCTTATACTAAAAAATTGTGTTTTCGGTATTCGTTAGCTCCACTTTATCTGCACAACTTCACCTGCAACAAGATGCATCCTGCGAACTGTTGCTGCTATGTTTTTTAGCAGGAATATGCATCAACTCTGTCTCTGAATGTTTGTATTTTTACATATTCCGAAAGAATATTAACATAGTCGATTGTGACTGGAACTAGATATACTCGATATAGAATCTGTGTTTTTTTATTGTTTTATCAAGTATGAGTCAAATAGTACGGTTTAAGTTTAAATATAATAAAATTCCTATTATTTGGTAAGCGCAAAGGAGAAAAATTATGAAGAAGTGGCTTTTTGCTAAAAACATTAAAAATTTCCCATTAAGCCGGCCTGCGACATGAAAGTCACTTTGAAGTATGAAAACCACTAACGCCATGTTCTTTTACTAGTGCCAGCCTCAGATTTATTCATATTGAAGCAGAAATAACGAGAGTTTGGCTCTAAAAGTGACATTTTCAATCGAGAATAACTCTATGATGCAGTTACAAATCGACTAATGTTGCTATGGGGTTATGTTGACATATCTATAGGAAAATGGCTGAAGCAAAGTTATACACCTAATAATAATAAAAAAGAATTGGTTTTATGATTTTGACTTCCACCAATATGCCTAGAGAAAGAATGAAAATTATTTAGGGCGACTAGAGAAAAATCTTTTCGAATGGTTAAGAGTTAAAGAATAGCTATTAGCTAATCTTCGCCTTTCCGGGACAAATATTATGTACTATTTGTTTATTAATAAAGACGGTTTATTATTATTATTACTATTAAAACTCTGCCTGGGCACTTCTCCGTTCCGGGCATGATGTGCACTTGATCCTTCTTTAGGGCATGGGGGATTTTCGTGCTATTAATCTATGGTGTAGCGATAAGCGCTTTCCTCCCTAATTGAATACGTCAATGTTCGTATTTTTAAATATTCTGACCCCTGAATTTCCCACCTGATACGTTCTTGAACGTAAAGATCCGTCATCTTAATTGAGGTCTTTGGAGGCATGCACTACCGTATTCTCGGTTAAATACTGTGAAATATCAGATATTTTTCTTTGGCCGGTTTACATTATACAAATGGATTCTTTTTCATGGTGATTTATAAGGGTGTTTAGGTGTCCTTTCAGGGTGTTTGTTGCTCGGCTATTTTCGTATGGCTAAGAGCCACGAATTTATCAACCGGTTTGTTGAATGTTAAGTGAATTGAACTAACAATGGAACGAAAATTGTCACTTACCATTTCGGAATGATAAGATGCGGCCTTTTGTTTTAAACGTTAGATATTGACTAAATTACCCCGTACAAATGTTTTCCTTATCCAGAGAGAATGATAAAATACGCATTTAGATGTTTGTGTCTGTGAAGTAGGAAAAAAGTTGCATATTTAAAAATAATATTCAAAATTTCTTAGTTATAGATTCGTACAGCCAAAATTTAAACCTTTATTTTCGTAATAAATAAAACGCCTCAAAGTCATATTTTAATCGAAGAATTTATAAAAGGGGGCAACTAGTTTCGGCAAGCCTTTGCCATCATCAGGCCTGTAATAAAAATACGAGTTCAGATTTATAGTATTAACAACATTGTAATAATAAACTTACCCATAGGGTACTGAAGTAACAAAAATTATTGGAAGTATAAACAATAATATCTGGTCACCGAGCTTCGCTCTTAATATTCAAATCTACATTTTTAAGCAGCCCAATAGTATATAATTTAAGTATATTTATAACATGACAAATTATTAATTAATTCGCGAAAATCACGGAGTGGGCGACATCTACTTGAACTACTGATAGGGAGATAAATAAAAAGTTGATTGGCGATTGGCTTGAAAGTAGGCGGGAAAATTAAAAAAGCTGTCAGTGTTAATTTTCAATTGGCTGCAGCTGTTGTTGACGTTTATCAACTCCTTGTCACAGAGGTTAGTTAAATGCATTAAAAGTTGCCTAGTTTCTGGGGATTTCACCCTTTTAGGGCAACATCTGCTGACGCTTGATCTTTGCGAATTGTCACGGTGGACAGGCCCCGTTTCCGGGGAAGATTGCTCAGCTCACTCTATTTATCACTATATAAGAAAAACTCTATGTTCAATTGATATTATTATTTATTGATCTGCAGTGAAGGAAAATTATAGGTCTGATATTCATACTTGGGTAAAAACCTCCACAAAAACCTGTGACCAGACTCTCGACGTGTGGCAGATATTGATATCATATTTTTTCAAAAATTTTCAGTTACAAAAATAGTTCATTCGTATATTACATTACAATTTGTTCTTGGAAAATACTAAGTCACAATCAACCTTAAAATGTACTATGAAAATAGAGAATTTTAAATGTCTCTTTAAAGTTACTTGTAAAATAAAAAATTGAAATCTATGTTAATAGTACACGTGTACAAGCATTCATTCTTTCTCTCTCTCTCTCTCTCTCTCTCTCTCTCTCTCTCTCTCTCTATGATAATGAAAACTTAAATATTAAAACTGTCCGCATAATAAAATAGCAGCCGTAAGGGGTAGTCTCACACTATCGGGGAAGGGAAGAACCTTTACCCGATGTGCATAAAGCATTTCCACCCGCCAAAAAAAAAAAAAGATTAGCTTTAGGTTAGGTTAGATCTTTGTAATAAATAAAGAAAAGTACGATACGTGTGACATTTTGACATTTGTTACATTCTTACAGGTGTCATATTTTGACATTTGTTCATTTTGGGATTTGTTTATTTTGACAGTTGTTACATTCTGACACGTATCACATTTTAACAGTTGTCACGTTTTTACAGGTGTCACATTTTGACAAGTGTCCATTTTAACAGTGTTACTCAACGTTCCTATAAATATTTACCTAAACCCATGATTTCTGAAATTGAATTGGCAACGTTGTATTTTCAACTTTGAATTTATGAGATGGCTGTCATTTGACAAGCAAATTATTTATGTCCGTCAAATGAACCTTTCCTTTTTTATATAAAGCAGCAAATTTAAAATTGAATTCTTTCAGATTAAAACGCCACAAATTAAATAAAGTCAAACCTTTTTACTACTATACTATAGGTTCAAGAGGTAGACATTTTATTTTTACTTCATTCTTCAATGCTTATTTGTAGTTAAAATTTAAATTTTAATACATCTGATCGGCCTAATATAGTTTTTGTCTATATAAACCTGTTCTTTTGACAGATAGGTCAGTCATAGCTGTATCGTATGTATTTTAATTGATTCAGAATTTTGTATTAATATATATTTCAAAATGGCTTCATTCTAAAAATATTATCAGTCCTCCTAAATCCTTGAAGGCAGAATTATTAGTAATAGCAAGGCAATATAAAAACAAATTCAAAAAATATATTATAGATGAGATGGCCAGAGAAAAAGGAATTAAAATTCTCAGATTGCCTCCGAACCACGCTGAGTTAAATTCCATTGAACTGATCTGGTCACAATTATTAAAAGGTTATGTTTCTCAAAACAGATGTTTCAGATGTAAATAGAGAACATTGGGGAAAATGCATTGGTCATGTTAAAAATGTGGAAAATTCATTTAGGAAAGTGGATATATCAATGGATAATTTAATAGAACCGATAATAATAAACCTCAGAAAAGACAATTATAGTGATACCAGTAGTTTTAGTGAAGACAGTGACTTTTAAAGATAGTTCTTGAACTATAGAAACAAGTTATTATATCTGCCGTTGCTAGGAAATAAAACTAAAAGCTTAACTTTTCTTGTAAATTTCTCGGAAGATCGAATTTTCACAGACAGGAGACCTACATTTTTTGCCGATTTAGATAGGAATTAGTCTACCCTGAAAGTTTCATTGAATTCTGACGAGTGGATTTCGAGATCGTCTGGACACACACACATACATACATACAAACCTCGCTCGTTTAATAGTATTTGATTTAAAAAAAACCTTGCAACTAACATGTAAAACATCTAAAAACTACTAACTACTAAGGTGATGTGGTGAAAACATGTGAAATATTATTTACAAGTTGTCTTAAGGACAGAATCAAATATGAAAGCTGAAGTTACCGTTACAATGGTAACAGCGGCATTAAAATAAAGAACATCGCCCATTGAAAAATGGGTGAATATAGAATCAAACATCAAATAGTTATTTATGTAATAAGGATCATGAAGACGATCATTATGGTACAAGTCGTGTGCCATAATGATTGTTTATGTTTCGTATTACATACAAAATTTTATCTGATGGCCTTTATATTAATACATTTTCGAAAAATTAAAAACTGCATTTTTGACATGTCACAATGACAACTATTTTTAAAGGAGTAAGTATATGTGTAGTTTCAAATATTAGTAGGTTAGTGAGCTGTGCTTTGCCATTTTCTTGTCATTATGACATGCCATCAGATAAAAATATTTTTAAGATCAAATTTCTAATTGATTTTCATATACCAGGTATGATTCCCCACTCGACCATTCACTGTTGGGTTCTAATTAACAGTGCTGTTCCTAAAGTGGCGCTGGGAAACAGTAACAAAGCCTACACAGAACTCGAAGCGAAATAACCATGGTAGTTGAAGTCGTCAACACAAAAAAAAGATTAAATTTCTATCACACGTCACTGTCTTAAATATAAAATGGAGTCAAATGACAGACGAATGATATACATTATAAAAGAGAAGAGTGACAGGTATCTTAAAAATTCGATTGTTATTGAAAACCTACTAAGTGGAGACTGGGTCCATAACCTTGCGTAAAAAGCAGAAAAAGAAGAAACAGAAGACTATTGATCTTGACTATTGACATATTGATGTTTTGGGGATGGGGGTTAAGAAGGAACTTAGAGACACTGGAGAGGTTAGAAAAGGTCTGAAAAGCTGTTTATTTTCGTTTTTGGAGCCAGATCGTTTATTTATTTAAATATGTAGGGACCAGCACTTTTTATTTTTGATTTTAAAAGAGTTTACTATTCTCATTTCAGTTACCTAATTTAGTTGGAATATGTTTTTACTTCACAACAGTGAAATAAATTTATTTCATTTAAACATCCAGCTATTTTTTGCTTTTGATTGGAGAAGCTGGTGAAAATTGCATGGAAAGATTAAACAGAGTCAAAAGCAAAGTATCTTCTTATATAAAAGTTGAGATAACCTCTTAATACAATCTATACATTATAATTGAGGTTTCTTTTGTAAACACAAAATGAAATCCAACCGTCCTATAGTCCTCTAATAAACTCTCCTATCTAAATATTAAAATGACTTGAAAAATACGGCGGTAGTGCAACGGAGGCAGGCGAGTTAAAATTTAAAAAGTAATTTTGAGAAGTATACACGTCGAATTACTCGTTCGACCGGGTGCCGGGCTGATTTGCTTGCAAAGAATGGCGCAGTTGAATAGGATCAAAAATACATAAACCTCCAGGTATATGTATACTCGCGGGGGAATACGAGGTAAACTTTTTTTATTGTTAATTGAATTTTTTTACGAGAAAAGATACCACTTGAAACATTCTTATATTGTGTTCGAAATAAGTGATTTACTTTTTTTTGCCTTACTGTTTTTTATTTTATTTTAAATTATGATTATTTCCCTAAATTTATCCCAGACATCACGTACTTTTTATAGTTGTTATTGTTAATTTGCTGAAATGCACGTATGAAATCATCTGGTGGACACCACCTTATCTATGTACGATTAAAATCATGGTAATGTCGGCCATGTAGCTCTTTTTGTAGCCCCTGCTCATATTTATGGGCGTCAGAAAGTAAATTTAGAGCCCATGTTCAGTTTGAAGTGACTTTGGCTTTGGCTTGCTCGTGGTCGAGTAGCCTGGCTTGCTAAAAATTTACCCTGATTGATTGTAATTGAATCATTTTAGTCTTACCCTACTCATAGATACTTTAGTGCCACAGGGAAGTACTCTGCTTATATTATATACAAAAGATTTACCAACCATACAGCTATTTTGGACATAGCATTAAATGTCGTCCAATACACTCTAAACCAGGTATACTATGTATAAAAGTGAGGAATCTACCTGTAGTCATAAATAAGTAAGGAATACCACAAAAGGAAGCAGAAAATCACCCGGGTATGCATTTAGAGACAATATTAACATGGACGAAAAATATTTTAAGCAAATGAAAGCAAATTGGACTTACTATTAGAAAAATGTATTGGTTGGTGAGAAGAAGCTCGTGTGGACAATTGCAGTAGAACTCTGGGGAACAACAGCTCGTTCTCATATAGAAGTTATCTACAATACCAATCAAAGGTATGGAGAATAAATGAACTCATCTACAAAGACACTGCATCAAACAATTTTCACTAACAGAAATTAGAGAAAGAGCGACAAATGCAATTAATGATATACTACATAAGGGTAAAAACATAGTGAGGCACCGCACCAAGCATTGCACCAAGCATTGCACCAAGCATCGCACTAAGCATCCTATCAGGCATTTACATAAGCATGGAATGTAGTCATCAGAGAGCACATGGTGCATCCACAGTCGTCAAAGTAAATCTAATCAGACGATCTCGATCGCACTAACCAGAGTTCCAGTTCCAGTTCCAATGCCTATGGAGGTTCTTGAAATCAAATTAGTTTGATTCTTGGTGCTCGGTTATGGCGATGCTTTGTGTGATGCTTGGTGCGGTGCCTCACTATGGAAGGGCCCATTGTGTATTTGTTCTAAAGTGAAGTCGGTGCTTGGTACGGTGCCTCACTATGTTTTTACCCTAACAAGTCCAAGAAAACCTACGAAAGATTGTATATACTTTTTATGGACTGGAAAAACACGAAAACATATCTGTCTCATGGAATGGGTTAATATTTTATTTTGAAGAATTACAACAAAACAAACAAAAATCTACAGCATATTTTATTCAAATTCATACATTCAACTGTATGGACGCATTACTCAATTATAAAATATGTATTAAATATTAGGCATAATGTTGACATATCTAAATATCATAAGTTGTATGTTTCTAGTATTAATTTATTAATATTCTTAGAAAAAAAGTGTAAGCAACTTTCATGTAATGATGGACATTAAAACACTCGCATGTTTCGTATCCTACAACTTATTCATTTAATAATGGCCATCATTATATGATCGTTGCGTAATATACTAATTTCGAATACGTAGTTTTTGAGATACTCTTGTAGAAAAACCACAAGCGGTGCTATAATGACCTTAAAATATACGAGAAAGCACTTTCTACTTTTTTACTTTTCATTTGTTGTTCTGGCCCTGGTCCCCTTTATCTTCCTTAATGTAAAATTAATGAATATTACTCTCCAGAGCGCTGCCCCCGACATACATCATATATACGAGTGTCATTGAGAAATGTTTGGGGCGTTCGCCTTATAGAAAGGGCCCAATACCAAAGTGGTCTGTACTTGGAACGTGCGAAGAAGGTTCTAGGGCACTAATGAAGGGAGACTTGTTGACCACTGTTAGTCACACTTGGCAGTTACACCTACTATCAATCAGTGTCATGGAAAGTTGAAATTTGAGAATTTGGGTGTGTTGAATATTGGCTTTCACCAGATGTCTTGGGTAAGATCCAATTAACAGAGAATTGATGATCTCGAAATGACCCTGTATTTTTGTTTACATTAATATGGTTTGTGGTTTAATGATTTGTTACTCGTAAAATAATTGTTACTGTTTAATTTTATTTGAATTTTGAATTTCGCGAATTTATTGTTTTAATTATTTTAAACTCAACTAAAAAGTTTAATAGTTTTTTGACAAAAATAAAATATTCTTTGACTAAAAACAGACCCTTATATATGTAAATATAAATTTGAAATACATATATATGGATTACAGAGTGAATAGGGAATATTTCCTTTTAAAAAAAACATATTATAGGTAGAATTTTGAGATGGCTATGGAAAAAATCTGGAGCGAATACATTATGAGGTATCAAATAAACTCAATAATAGATAAAAATCTGGAAAACTGCAAGGAGCATTCAATTTGCAGTGAATGGATTCCATCCAGTGAAAGCGTGCCACTGAGATATTCCTTGCATTTTACACATTTTCTATTGCTGCATATTTCATATTTCGTTCAACGTTTTATACAATCTTGTTATATCCATCTACAGGATATTTTATTCAAATTCTACTCTTCAAATCATATCTCCGGCAGCAAATTTGCTGCTGATACAGCAGCGTCTCCGAAGTGTACGTCAAAGGGTAGTTAATGCTATTTCAGCACAATCTATGACTTTTCTCTTCACATCATCACATTCTTCACATCATCACATGCTACCAAATATTAAAATATTTGGTGGGAGAGGATTGGAGACTATACAGGGTGTCCCATTAAGAATGGGACATAGAACAACCGCAGATTCTCCAATTCAAAATAAAAGGATTAAGCGAAATATGCTTAGATAAAATGTTACTCGTTTCCGAAATACGGGGTGTTAAAGTTGAAAACTGAAAAATTATTAATGGCCATAATTTTTTTAATACACCGTATAATTTTACTCAAATCGGCACACTTGTTAAATATCATAAAATGCACCTAACAGTAAAAAAAACAGTTCAGTACGCTCTACCAGTGGCGTACGGCAGGAGTAAATAATGCTTGTACCCCTTCTAAATGTTACGCCGCTGTCTAAATTTTAATTTTGACTATAATTTTAATTTTTTTGATTTTTTCTAAGTCAATAATGTACACTTGTTAGTTTGTTGTAAAGTCATTGTTTTTCGAGATATTCGCAGTTAAAGATAGATAGACATATACTTTTTATTTATTTATTTATTTAAATTTACGTCATAACTTCTGGTTTTTGCAGGATGGTGCGCCAGCACATTACATATTAGATGTTCGGAATTACCTAAATTTACGTTTTCCACAACCACAAGTAAAAATTTCATTACATTAGTTTTTACTTTGTTTGGTTTTAAGACAAAATTGTAAAAATGAATCTTATTAATAATAATACAAATAAAAAGTACATGTCTATCTATCTTTAACTGCGAATATCTCGAAAAACAATGACTTTACAACAAACTAACAAGTGTACATTATTGACTTAGAAAATATCAAAAAAATTAAAATTATAGTCAAAATTAAAATTTAGACAGCGGCGTAACATTTAGAAGGGGTACTGAACTGTTTTTTTACTGTTAGGTGCATTTTATGATATTTAACAAGTGTGCCGATTTGAGTAAAATTATACGGTGTATTAAAAAAATTATGGCCATTAATAATTTTTCAGTTTTCAACTTCAACACCCCGTATTTCGGAAACGAGTAACATTTTATCTAAGCATATTTCGCTTAATCCTTTTATTTTGAATTGGAGAATCTGCGGTTGTTCTATGTCCCATTCTTAATGGGACACCTTGTATACTTTGAACTATATCCTATTCGTTATCAGAAGATAGTAATAAAGCAGCACAAGTGGCAAAAGAAAACAATTTTCAGTGAAAACAGGAGAGAAAAATATGAAAAAATTAAAATATTATTCAGAAAATATCTAAAAACACAGAAAACAGGAATAAATGGTTACATATGAAGGAGGCTTATGTTCAGAAATGGAATGAATAAAACTAAAAAAGGTCTAACTTATGATTTTTTTAATCGTCTAAAATCAGTTAATTTTCACTCGTATTTTATGAAAATACTCCTACATTTTTGACCGAAGAGAATTTATTCATTATCCAAATCAATTCAACCAATTTGAACATCCGGGCATAATTTTTCTGATTCAAAATTAATGATTACCGTTAGCGTTTTTGTAAAATCATCAATTTACAAGTAATAAAACAAATTAAACGTATTTCAGTGACACATACAAATAAATTGACTAATGGACATTTTAACCGCACGAATGTTGAAACAAAGTTGGTCGCGTATTTAGGCATTAATGTTGCAACAAAATTAAAAATTCACCGAATATATTGATGCGTCGATTTCGATCAGTTTGATGACGGGCATTCTGGATGAGCTTGTAAGCTTTTAAGGGTAAATGATGCTTCAAATTTTGATTCAAACTGTAAATCAGGTCATAACCTTTTTTAAACCAAATTATCATTATCCATAATAATTTAATCAGAAACATTTTGACCGAAAGATAGTCCGAGTAAATGATGTAATATATTCCTATCACGTTTTTTCTTTATTTAGTAATTGATTTTTAATTACAAATTCTTTACAATTTTTTGGTTTTGCGGATTTTCCACAGTACCCTACAATGTGAATTCTCTTTCTTTTCAAGGACTGAAATAACATTTGATTAGTGGTTACATGGTGTACAACAAATGTCACTGCTAGCTATTGGGGATTTTGGAAGAAAGCTGGGGCCCTCTTTGGTTCCGTTAATAGTTATCAATTGTAGTATGCAATGGCCTAGAGAAACCAAAGAAAACCTAGATCGATACTCTTTACAATGGATTTGTTAAATCGTTTATCTTATATCTAGGGATCTAGGGTTGCATTTTCAAGGAATTCTTCAAGTTCTGCTGGGATGTCCTGGACTTCTTTGATAATTCGTAGGTTTGGTTGTGGGAATTTCTTCTTTAGTTTCCTAAATCTTTGTTTCCATGATATCTTGAGGGTGTTGGCGTATCTTGATCTGTGAAGCCGATAATGAGATGATGAGAGTGTTTGTAGTTTCATGAAATAGTCAGCTGGGGTGTCGTGGATGGAGATAATGGGTTTTTCTGAGGATCCTTCTCTCAGTGTCGAGGTGCTTGGGGATGGAGGAGTAGAATATGGACTTATATTCCAGGATCGGTCTCATATAGGTTTTGTAGGTGTGGAGGAAAGTGATCGCGTGGCATTTTCAAATAGTCGACCTCATTGTTTAGAGCGAGTCTCTCTCTCTCCAGAGCGTGAGGTGAATGTGGTCGATAGTCAGTTTGGGAGATTGAGTGCTCCAAAATGTTATACATGATATGTTAACTTTAAAAAATATCAACGGCAACACTACTTTCTGGGGTAACCTGACAAATTGCCTTAAATACGCTTTTCCGATCTTCAAAACAAACGCATGTTTAATGCAAAACAGTCACAGCAAATTTAATACTTCTTCTTCTTCTTCTTGTTATTTTCGGATCTCTTTGCAGTTTCAGGCGTTGGATTGTAAGTTCAGGACCTTTTTATCCAATTCTGCAAAGAATTCCTATCTCTTGCCAGAATTTCTTTTCTAACTGGTCCATCCATTTTCTTCTTGGTTTTTCTCTCCGTCCTGTTTTCTCGTTTTTATAATTGCTTTGTAATAAATTTTCTATTCAATATAATTTTAATTGTGATATTACAAAGTTGTCTTGAGCCAACTCATTTAATGAGGGCATCATTGTACTATTTGCCGATGATAATTCCTATCTATTTTGTAATAATATCTCCCAATTAACTGTTACAATGGTTTGAGGACAATAAACTTATTGTTAATAAAGAAAAAACTGTGTTTATTCATTTTACTCCTAGGGTGAATGATATACTTGAGAGCCATCTATTGAGAATAGATTGAAAATCTATTCTTCAAGTACAGTCAACAAAATTCTTAGGTGTAAAAAACTTTCATCTGTATGTTTTGCACTTTTTAGGCTTAGAAATATAACTAATAAATCTGTTCTGTTGGCATATTATTATTATCTCATATGTGTTAATTTTTTGGGGTTCATCAGCTCATGTATTGAGGGTTTTTAAACTTAAAAAAAAGCTTTAAGAAATATAGCGTCACTGAGGTATAGGTAGTCATGCAGAGAAAAGTTTAAGGAACTTCGTATTTTACCACTTCCTCGTATTTATATTCTAGAACTTTTAATTTATGTCAAATCAAACCTAGAACATTTTCGTACTAATAACTTCTACCATAATTATTTAACTCGGACTAATTTGATGATACCAACACATAACTCTGAATTTTTTGAAAAAAGTCCTCAATACATGGATATTCTAGTTTATAATAAACTTCCTAATTTTGTGAAATCAATAGGACCTTTGAAACCATTTAAGAAAAAAGTAGAGAATATACTGATGGATAACTGTTTTTCATCTGTTGAAGAATATTTGGATTTTATGGACAATAAAGCTATTATTATTATTATTATCAACACTTGCTCTATTTGGAAAGGTTAAAACCAAAAATAATTTTTATTTATGTTATTTGTTTCTTCAGTTTCTTTACAATTAATCTTCTTGACTCGTATTCAGTCCTATTGCTGTTTAGCAAGGGAGAAAATCTTTTGTAATTTTGAAGAAATTAAAATCTCTTAAAAGTGTGTAAAATTTATTTAAAATTTGCTAAGCGCTTTCAACCATACGGTCATCTTCAGAGCAGCATCCTAAAAGAGGGGTTTTACAAGTTTCTATATAACAATTAACTAGTCTATAAAAACTTACGTCAATTTTTTTTATATATATATATATATATATATATATATATATATATTATAATGGTACGTGATTTTTCTTTTTATATTTATTATTAAATTTTTTATTTAATTTACCTTCTTCCGTAAATTTAGACAGAACGTGTTTTGCAAATATTGTTATTGTAGTTGGGCGCCATCTGTCTTATTACATAGGAAATTATAGCCAATATCTATCTCAGGTTCTAGGGTTCTCTAAGAGGTTAGATTTTTATAAAATCAATGACAACGAACGTAATGAAAAATTATAAACATTTATTAAAGGAAAAAAAATTAACGATAAACTTTATCTGTACAGGAACAATTGTTTGGTGTAATACGGTAAGTGTAGTTTTTATAAAAATAATATTTGTAAGTGTGATACGAAATCTTCTTAAACTTCTAACCTAACATAATTAAACTTAAAGTTTAGATTGTTTTCAATCTAACTTTATTATTATGACCTTTTATAGTTTAAACTTTTTTAAATATCGATATTTAGTAATTAAAATGGTACCTTTTATTCAATTTAAGCTTTTCGTTCTTATTTTAGTTGTTCAAAATATATGGGATTCTATAAAATCGTTTTTCCAAATAACACCAAAATCAGGAAACAGGATGGATATTTTTATGCCGAATATAGTTGGATCTGGATACTTTTATACAGGAATACAGCTGGGACTGGAGATGTCCAAACAGGATAGGATGGATAATTTTGGATAAAGCCACCTTTTAAGATTGTAGTTCTTCTTGAATTCTAAACATTTATTAACCTCACTTTTTCTGCTAGGTAACAATTTTTTTCTTTTTAAATCGCATTGCTTTGGGTTTTTCTTTTGTTTTTATGATACGGAGCGACGTGAACTCTTCAAAAGATTTTGGTAAAAAGCCTCGCTTTGACACACGAAATGCTTTTTATAAAGTACAATGTCACAGCTTCCTAGATGAGAATTTTACATTTTTTAACCTAAATTTTTACAAAATTAAAAAAATTATTGATTTTATTGCAAATTTTGACTAATGACATCTTATTCTATAGATTAAAAGAAAATTTTTGATATACTTTTTATATCATTTCGAATTATATTAACTTCGTACAAAGACACTTTGATTGATTGATTTTCTAAATATCATTAAACTTCATTATTGTTGTACTTTTTTGCTATATTTCTTTAATTTTATAAATCCTAAACTCTTTTTCGTTTAATTTACTATCGTTTCGTTTAACTTAAACTAATTATGTTGAATTCTTATTAGATTGAATTTTAAGGTTAACTTTTATAAGTAATATTTTCTTCCTGTCTAAGTTATACGTTAAAAAAAGGCTTTATATTCAATACCATTACAATATTTTTTTATATATATATATATATATATATATATATATATATATATATATATATATATATATATATATATATATACCACACAAAAGAGTTCCAAAATATTGTAACACATGGTTATATAAGAAATTGATAAAATTGATAAACTTTAATAGTACATTAAGCAACGCATTTCATATGGCATTCTGTTATGACACGAGTCCAAGTTTAAAAAACGAATCGCGCAGTGATGAGTTTTTTAAAGGACGAGTGTCATAACAGCCATATGAAATAAGTTGCTTATAATACTTTTTATATTTTGCCATTTTATTAATTTTTTAATAAATTTATACTTTGCATATTATAGAGAAGTTTGCTTTAAAAAAATGAGTTGGTAGCGCTGTTGTTGAATTTTTAAAATTTGACAGATTTGAGATTTAATTTCAATAGACAAATGTCAATTCATGTCATTTGTTCATTCATATTACCAACCGTATAACACAAAAAGTTGCGTACTCTAATGAAACATTAGAGTTCTCAAATGCGTATCATAATGTGAAATATTATAGATGCAATATATAAAAAAGATTTTTAAAAAACATTTTTGATAACGAGGCGACATTTTATAAATTTTAAGTAAATGACAAATGACAAGAAACAGCTGACTTTAGGTGGTAGTGACTACAGTAACTAAAAGACGTTAAAAAAGAAAAATAGCTCTTTTGACAAAGATTCTCAACAACTCCGAAACCAAAAGAATTGATATTGAGAATCTCAATCAAAAAAGAAGGGAATCAATATGAAAAGTTAAATAAATATTATTGATATCGAGACAACATTTTATAAATTTTAAGTAAATGACAAAAGACAAGAAACAGCTAAGATTAGGTGGTAGTGACTACAGTAACTAACATTAAAAAATAGCTCTTTTGGCAAAGATTCCCAACAACTGTAAAACCAAAAGAATTGATATTGAGAATCTAATCAAAAAAGAAGAAGGGAATAAATATGAAAAGTTAAATCTGAAAAGTTCCATCCTGACATTCCCACAACAGTTTAAATAAAGTGTTAAAATTGCAATTTAAATTGACTTGAGTATTGACACAGTTAACCGGATTCCTCTGCAATTCTCTTAATATTTCTAAATCTTCATATAAATCGAATTTAATGAAGTTGAATGAAGTAATATTGTGCAAAATTATACTATTGACAGAAAGAGTAAAATTGCGTTTACTAAACTTTACATGATTACCAAAGGCTGATTTATCAGGTCTAGAAAGGTGTTCTTTAATTCGAACATCCAAAGATCTGATTGTTCTGCCAACATAAGAAACAGAACAATCACCACATTGCAACTTTTAGATACCAATTTTGGACAACAAACTCAGATTATCTTTTGTCCTAGAAAATAAAGACCTAATTGATTTTTGGGTTTTGTAAGCTATAGTCAAATTTGGAATACTGTCTTCAAGAATATTACCAATATGTAAGGAAGTGAAACCAATGAAGGGCAGAGGTCTATAAACTTTAGCATTAATTTTTAAAGGAGAAGCAGAATAGGCTGATTCTGTATGTTTTCTTAAATTGATTTTTCTAACAAACTTATCGACTATGCTCCCTGGGTAACCATTAGTCACAGCTAACTGTTTGAGAATAAGTACTTCTGAATCAAAATCTGTCTTCGAAAGAGGAATATTAAATTGACTGCGATATTAAATCACTATTTTTTTTACAAAACAGATGATCTCTACAGATGTAATTTCGCGCCCGTTTCAACTAAATGTCCTGAATTGCGAGTTTTATCCGATGTATGCCAATAACCGTGTACCGAATAAAAACAATAGAGTTAATCATCAAAAATGAGCGTACAATTTATTCGTAAACATCATAGACAACTTTTTAAAATCGAGTTTATTAGTATTTAATTTGATTTTACAACAAATAATTCAATTTCAATAAATTAAAATTTCATTAGTTTTTTTATTTCATACCTATTTGAAAACTGCGATTGTCAATACAACGTGGTGTAATATGATTAATTGAATTTTCCACCAAAATTATACAATTTTCAACGAATTTCAACAAAAAGGCCTGTCAAATACATATCGACATTTTCATGCTTTAACAAGAGCCTTTCCACCTTTTTATTGAATTATTTTCTAGTGAAACATTCACAAAAGAAGATTTTTTCCGGTTTTTACATTTCAGTTGATTACTTGTTCAATGAATGACATAACAGTGGCTAAAAATATAAAAATTCTTGACACGTCAAAAACTTTTAAATCTTCCGTGCCCTAAAAAGCATTTCATTTCCCAACCAATAAATAATGAAAGATGCTAATAATAGGAGACCATCACAAACTTCTCATTATAAAAGTTTGGCTCATATATTTAATTTACCTGCTAAAAACCCAGTTAATTTTATAAGTATTAAATCAGTATAAGCACAAAGAGATGCTACACAAAGTAAATTAAATCCAAATAAATTTACTGATTTAAAAATATAAAGTAAAAGTTAATTTGTAATATCCATAAATATTGTATGCTATCCCTAATTGTTCCAATTTTGGACAAAAGCTACATTGGTTAATATTTAAATACCAAATTGATTAACTCAAAATTGTACTATAATCAAATCTGTCACCTGTCACCACGGCTTGTACCGTTGGCGTTGGTTAGATCACTTAAATAAACAAACTGTGACAGCTGACATATTATACTCTAGATTATTAACTAAGCTTTGGAGAAACGTGGTGGAACCATTTCGAAAGCACATTCTGACTCTATCACAAACATCTACTTGATGAATAATAAAAAAGTACGAAATAATAACATGGCGACGTTTGTTTCATATATTTTTTTAATGAAACTCTTATCAAAAAAGAACAGCATTCCAGGCACGGCAAGACGAGATTCTAGTTATAAAATCATCTAAATTTTTAGTGTTATTTACGTAATTTATCTGTAAGAGTGCAGCAACATTTGTGTGTGGACAAAGAGATAACAAAAATAACGATTTCTGACCGAGAGGTGCATTTAAATTGCCAATGTAACTGGACAAAAACTTGAACTAAAATATATTTAAAAAAGACACGTGCTAACTTTATGTTTGGTCAAAAATGAAGTTTTTATGTTTCTATTAGTTGGCAGGCTTTCAGTCAAAAATTGGCTGACCCACGTCTTGTTACTTTCTTTAGTTTTTGATAATAATAATGAGTAAGTATTGATATAATTGTGACAATTAAACCCACGATGGGCTTCGTCTAGTGCTTAGAACTTCAGAGGACAGGACTCCAGGCCCAAAAAGAATGTCAAATGTCAAAAACGTACGGTAGCCTTCGAAGTGTCAAAACACGAACGTCAAACATAAAAAATGTGCGTCAAATGTCATATTTTTCTAATGTTAAACGTTCGTTTTTATTTGAATTTTATGTTGGTTTGTTTGACGTTTCAATTTTGTATTCTGATTCGTAATGTTCATTTTTGACATTTAACGCACGTACTTGACATTTTCCGTTTGTTTTTCGACAAGTGATAGGGTTAGTGACTTCGTGCTGGGCTCATTTTCAAGGGAAATTAATTCTCTTTCAAGATTTTTTTACCACAAAGCTCTAAGTTTATAGAGGACCGCAGGTGTGCGTGATATATTTATAAAAGCGAGTGCGCTCGCTGAGCCGCTGTAAAATTAGATGCCGGGATAGGAGCTAAGCGCTCCCTTTTATCTCTCGTCTCTCTCACATTATCTATCTGCTCTCTCACAAATACTATTTCGGCATCTAATTTCACGGCGGCTGAGCGAGCGCACTCGTTTTTATAAATTTAGAAATAGAACTGATTGCCCTTGAAAATGAGCCTAGCACGAAGTCACTAACCCTATCCATTGCCCTTATACAGGGCAAAAGCGTTTATCCCCCTCCCTCCCTTCCCGCTTATCGGATCGAGTCCCTGTAGGGCTCAAATCAAAGAGAAAAAAATTCCGCAACCGACGGTGGATAAAAAATTTTCCCCACTTTACTCTTTCGTTGCTAAAATCGAAAGATAAAATTTGCAAAATCCGAAATTCGGTCGCCATTTGTCCGTTTTCGCGAAAACCATCATCTCCTGAATTCATCCTGTAGCAGTGTCCTCATGAAAGAGTTTGCCATTTTGCTGACCCGGATTGGTCGAGAATTAAAAAAGTTACCTCGAGTCAAAAATTAATCAGTGTTTGCCCTGCCTCTCCCCCCCAAATAAAAACAGCGTGTTGAAATTTGGACACAATGCTTGGGTCATGACTATCTATCGGAGGAAAAAAAATCAAGTATCGAAGTCACTTTCTTCCATGCGAAAATCGCGAACACGGGTCTAGTTGTGTTCTCGCCGCGGCGAAAATCCATATACTTTCAAATCGTAATATCTCAAGAACCGCTAGACCGATTTGAACGGGTTAAAATTCAGTTTAAGCGTTTTCGCGAGCACTTTATTTTATATATAGAAGTCGTTTCGATCTGAAGAAACCTCAGAGAGCTTCGTGGGAAAAACCGATTTTCTATATCTTTACATGTTAATTTATCCCCCCCCCCTCCACACCTTCCTTAGCTTTCATATAATGATAACGTGAAAGAGGGACCTTGAATCTATGAAATCACAAAAAAACAATTTTCGAAAAAGCCACTTCGTTTTCAAAACCAGATCTACTCCATTAAACACCATAAGGTAGGAAGTACGTAGCAAATATCTCAATTAAACTTTAAATTTTTGTGCTTTTGTACTTCGGCATTTGTCGCAAGTGCTCAAATCTTCTTAGATTCTGATCTTATTGGCAGAGGAGGAATTTTCAACTTGCATCCAAGAATTATTTATTTTTGTCCATCTAGATGAGTGATCCGCTTACATGGAGTCAACAGATATGAAACCGCGGCTGCAATTTTGCCCTAAATGATGGATGGATGTCGCCGTATGTGGCCTTTCGAGAGCGGTTTTTCAGCCAGGGGTGCATAAATGCTCTTCTTCTGCGGATCACGAGTGAATATCAATCGTCGGAAGGTGTGGATGTGTCGAGGATTTGATTGATTTCGTCAGTGGTGGAACAAACACGAACAAATTACTTTAGACTTTTACAAAATACCATTGTCGGATGTAAAAAGTTGACAAGCGAAAACGTTATATTCGTATTTTAAAGTTTTTGCTTTTAATCAGGTTTGATTTATCATATCAATTGGTCTCAAAAGAGACCAATAAAAAATTCTAGTTTAGCCGCTTGAATATAGGGATAGCGCGTGCATATAAATAGAGAAAACAGAGGTAGAATGCCCCAGTAAGAATAACTTTGTCGAAAACTGATTAGTTTATTTCGTCAGCTAGCGCACATAAACGGCTAGTCAAAGAAAAATGTCTTAAAGTTAAATTTACAATTTTTGATATCAGTAAAGTAAAGGTCAGTTGGTGTGAAAGAAAGTTAAAGTGTATTAAAAAGTTTGCTCATCCAATGAAAACAAAATAAAGTTGTTTTGCAAAAATCTATGGTATTATTCCAGTTATAATTATAAATTAAATAACTAACGGAAGGGACAAAATATATCTAATAACATAATTTTATATAATTTAGTACGCTTGATTCTAAACTTCATTATAAACAAAACATTGCTTTATTTTAAATAAACCGTTAATGGGGCAAAGTAAATATGTAGAGCTTCCTCAATTTTCAACAGAAAATTCATAAACTTAATACACACGTACCCTATAACGTTCAATGTTAATTAATCGCTATTTTCCACGTCATTGTGCCCTTATTGGTTGCCATAGTTCGAGCATATAATGCCGGCTGTGGAACCATAATTTGATTTAATAAAGCATAATTAATTTCATATAGACGAGACGCCATTTTAGCGGCGTTACGGTGATGTCAAAAGACTTCCTTCGTATTGAGACAGGCATCTATAGGTCGGGAGATTACAGTAGCGCACGAAGAATAAGGGATAATTAATGAGTAAAGAAAGAGTGCGAAAGAGAAAGCATATTAATCCATTAAATAGAATATTTGAAAAGTCGAGAATACAGTGATAAGATATGGAAAATTGCGTCAAATTTCTCAGTGTAGTAATTTTGAATCAAATCTAAAGTGAAGTGAAATTAGCAAACGTTTGCTAACTTTGTATTAATCTCTGAAAGGGATACGAAAGAAGAGAGTGACATTTTGACTAGAATCAGTCAAATAAAAGCTTTGCAACACACAATGCAAATTGTGTATGCAACCCCAATACATCGGGAATTATTTGCTTTACAAATTGTCAATACTCTCCTCTAATCATAGATGGTAGCACATCTAAAAATTTTATCTTATAGCGGATATAGCTATTGACTTGTACGAGTTTGGAATTGTATTTATTGGATTCGAAAAGCCTAACTGACGAAGCCGAAAGGCAGAAACCGGTCTTAGGATATCGAATCTGATAAATTAAATTCCTTACTCGTTTGCTAACTTTGTATTAATCTCTGAAAGGGATACGAAAGAAGAGAGTGACATTTTGACTAGAATCAGTCAAATAAAAGCTTTTTCGCCTCCATGTCTGAAAATGAATCATATCAACCCTAACAATCAGACCGAAAGTAATATTTCCGGCCCTTGGGCCGCAAAAATCAAAAAGAACACGATTTTCATCAACGTACCTTTGACTTTGACATTCCACATACATTTTCATTAAACGTCAGTGTAGAATCAAGATAATTAAACTTTAAAATAAAAATACGTGAATTAGTGAAAATGAATAGTACCTAATTCAGGCAGTGATGAAGAATTTACGAATACTCCACCAGACTTGCAAGAAGAAAGTAGGTAGTAATGTTTCTCTAAATTTGTTACTTAACAAGACAACGCGCAATGGTACGAAAAGTCCTATGAATTGTTTAACAACTGGAAATAATATATAATAAATAAATTGGTACATTTTTATTACTTAAGTTGCTCATTAAATTCTGTCTGTATTTATAAAATTAAAGATTTTTGTTATATTTTCCTATTTTTTGTTTTTTTTTGGTAGGCGAAAAACAGTTGTTTGTCACATATGCAGAAAACGCTTTAGCAGCCCTTAGCTATTAGCTGCCCTCGCTTCGCTTCGCTCGCTCATGCAGCTAATAGCATCGGGCTGCTAAAGCTCATTTTCTGCCCTTGTGACACAATATGCTATTGCAACACACAATGCAAATTGTGTATGCAACCCCAATACATCGGGAATTATTTGTTTTAAAAATTGTCAATACTCTCTTCTAATCATAGATGAGGTGAAATTATGTGAGAAAAGAAATTATATGGGTAAAGAGGTAAATAAATCTGAAAAAGGCCGAGAAAATGATAAGAAGGCGTCCAAAAAATTATCGAATCCTTAAAGTAAAATATAAGCAGGAAATTTTTTTTCACAAAATTTCTTTTTTTATAAAGCCGAGTATTAGTTCAGTTACGAGAGCCACATTTAGGTCAAAAGCTCTCATAAAATGTGATATCGCTGAAACTAGGTACTTTAAAGGGTATATAAAACGATAAAAAAATCTTTGCTCTTCTAAAGTTTATGCCAAGTTCACACTTTCGAAAATTTGACTAAAATTTATATTAGAAATTATAAAAAATTGTATTACTATAAAAATTATTAAAAATAAAAAAGCGAATTCGAAAACTCGCAACAAGCCTCTGAATACAAATATTCAAGCGAGGCGTTCGGGAAAAAACTAAAGTATCTTTGCCTAAATGTACGCAAAGAAAAAGAAACAAAGCAATTGAAAGAGGAGCTTTTTCATAAAGCCATTAGTTTTTAATTTTTTATTTGTTACACTTTTTGATTGTTTTAACATTTTTTTCAAAACTTAGTTCAACAAAACTTTTCTTCGTTGAAATTATTTTGATTTATTTCCTGAAAGATATAATTAAATAGTCGTTATATTATTTTAATTTAACTGTCAAGCATAATTCCGTTTAGTTGATATTTCTAACAAACTCCAGTGAGTTTATTGATCCGACTTAAAGGCCAACCTGAAGAAGCTAAATGGCTAAAACCGGTCTTAGGGTGTCAAATAAAATAAATTAAAATTCCAAACTCGACATTTTCTCAAAGTAAATTTATTTTTGTATACTTTTCAACCCCCGTCATACATGAATTCCATTCGAACGAAACAAAAAACTTCCAGTGAATGAGACATCGCGTTATTCATACAATAAATTGATTTAGCTATGTCAGCAAAGTGGGTTTACAATTCAATAATAATGGGCGAACTCGCGAATGGGTACGGCGTGAGCGATTGCTAATTACGGATACCAATTCAATTCCTATGAGATTATCCCAGGAATAGGCTCCTGCAGAATGTTTACGTTTCCAATTTCACGAAGTAATTAGTGTGTTTATATCCAGATTCAGGCTCTCATCATCAGAAATTGTATGGCGAAAGGGAAAAGTATACGGAGTGTTGCGGAGTTGCCAATAAGTTTGTTAATAATCAGCTTTATAAATAAACTTAAATCCTTGCGGATTAACAGATGTTTTATCGACGGTAGTTGTTCTTTAAGGAGATATTCTTGCCTGGATTTATTAGCGGAAATAGGTTTTTGACTTTAGCAAGGAAAATATATTTTTTATTTTTTACAATTTACATTTTTCGGTAAAGAAGAATATATTGTAAAGAGATAAAAGGGGAAATTGTAATGTTTTCGAATTTAAACCTTTTAAAATTATAATTCATAGTTTGCAGAGAAACATTTTAAGAAAATAAAAATAAACTATAACCTATAATTTTCATATTTTAATACATTTTAAACTAACAGACTTTAAAAATTAAAACTTATACAGATTTAAATCATTATTTAACTCGGAAATTAAAAAAATAGTATCTACTAAATTTAACATGGCAGTCCCATAAGAGTTTTTCACACCCAAATTTAAATTATTTAGATTATTTATAACATGAAAATATGGTAATCAAAGTAAAATATAATACTATAACATAAAACTGAGATAGTAAGTAAGAATTAGAAGCTATGTAAAAAATAATCTAACCTCAAAATAGAATTTCAGGAATAAAAATGTGTTATTAAGCAAATGATGGTAAAATTAAAATAAATTAGATCATCCTTTATCATAATGTCATAAGTAGAAACTTGAAAATATATCAGAATCAAATTTATTTACATTTTAAAGTTACTAAATAATAAAATTTCAAAGTCGAAAATAGAGCTTAATATTAAAAATAATGTAACAAAAATTATATCAAAAACTTTCTTTCTTGTTAGATTTTAATATGTAATATGTGAATCTATGCGAGAAAATACTTTATTTTTCAATTAATTACGTAATTTTCTTAAAGAAATCAATAAAAATGGATCAAGGTGGCTGTGAAATCAACGAAATATAAAACTATTTTCCCAAATGATTTTCGGCTTTTTGTCAAAAATTAAAAATTAATAAGAAAACTTTTACCTGTTCCTGTATTTATAAAAGAAATGTGTATTTGTTCCTGAGAAAATATCAGTACATTTGTTCCTGAACAAGTAAATATCCATCAGTTTCCAATACCAATAGTTGAAGTTCATCAGTTTCCAGTACCAATGGTTGAAGTTTATGAAGTTCCAATTATAGAAGTTACCAGTTTCACTGAAAATACAAGTTAAAGAAATTTAATAATAAAAAGTTAAGTATCATATATAAAAGCTTAAACAAATATCAAAGGCCATTAATGATAATATAAAGTTTTTTTTTAAACGAATCAAAAAAGTAAATAAATAAAGTTAGTTGACATGACATAAAAAAGTAGGGTTAAAATATTAGATCGGTTAATAAAAACAGAAGTCTTTATTCGATGACTTTAATAAAATCAAAAGGGATACTGTTTGAAATTTTGTGTTTAAAATTTTGTTATCGTTAAATTTTATGTGTTGTGGTAATATTAATAAAGTGTGTTTTGTAATTCATTGGTTATTATTGATTTTAAATATTAAGCTATTTAGAACGCACACCTGAGGTAAGAGTCCACAATTCTTAGATCTCTATTATATTTATTTATTTATTTATTTATTTATTTATTTATTTATTTATTTATTTATTTATTTATTTATTTATTTATTTATTTATTTATTTATTTATTTATTTATTTATTTATTTATTTATTTATTTATTTATTTATTTATTTATTTATTTATTTATTTATTTATTTATTTATTTATTTATTTATTTATTTAATAATGATAAGCGATAAGTGCTACTGCACTTGTTTCGCATGAAAGGCATCATAAAACATCATCATCAACATTATAAATAGAATTATAACCAAAGACCAGACATCTGTATGAACCTTGACTGATCTTCTTTCCAATTAAGTATTCCCTTTTTTCCGGAGTATATACTTCAGAATTTCGAAGACTAGATGGCGCCCATGAGAAGTTGATAGATCGTATAAGTTCTGTCTAAGAGTACAACACCCGGTAAGTTTATAATTTATTTTTTTAATTTATTTCATTGCAAGCTGGGTGAATATAAGATTAAGAAAAATAAAAAAAAATAAAACCTAAAATAAAAGTTAAGGTAAGATATTCAACTATAATGAAATCATAAAAAGAAAATATAACTAAATTAATAATAATAATAAAATAAAGTTTAACGTTCTATACCATTAACAATATATTTTTAAAGAGCTCGCCTTATGGTTGGGTCTTTAGTTTTTAAAGCACTTGTAAATAAGAATCAATTTAGTTTGAACTAGAGATAATTTGACTGATAAAACAAGAAGAATTATTGACTAGAATCAGTCAAATAAAAGCTTTGCAACACACAATGCAAATTGTGTATGCAACCCCAATACACCGGGAATTTTTTGCTTTTAGTAATTGTCAATACTCTCTTCTAATCATAGATGGAAGAATTATTCAGTTTTAACATATTTCTGGAAATTTCCTTACCACACAATCGCTTCAAAAGAAAAAAATTAAAACTACATGTCAAATATAATCATTGGCATGGTAACCGCGTTCGGTTTACTTCAAGGAAAACTTTCAAGTCTAACTAGACACCAATTCCACTTGGAAGTGGTTTGCGTGCTGTCGGGGACCAGTATATTCGCTTTATAAAACAAATTAATCATAACTATAAAGTTTAATCGTACAATGTGATACGGATCCGAGTGGGACAATAGACGAAATTATTGTTTGCATTCGTATAATGGAGACATAATAGAAATGAAAATTAATGAAAAGAGAACATCTCTTTTATGTCAGACGCATACTGAGAACAATGCGGAGCTTCCTTTGGTCACAATAAACCTTGCTTTTGGTTCCTCTCGCGACACAGACACGTCCAATATAAGAGTGTGGCTCTTCAAAAACTTCATTATTAAATTTTGTTTATTACAAGTGCGAAGCTTATTCATCATTATAATGGAAATGTAGTGAAAGCTGCAGGGGAAATAATGAAAGAAAATTGGAGCTTTTCAAAATTTTTTAATAAGATACGAGATTTTCCTAGATTGTATTCTGTTTTTTTTTTCGAGAATCATTGAAGACAGTATATACAAACAAATATACTTACTATGTTCTTTATTCTGACTATTTATTAAAATAATAATAATTAGGACAATTTGAAAATTTAATTTTTGGTATAACTTAAATCTTTTATACAGTATGTCGGGTTAAAGGAGAAGATACTTCCATATTTTCGTTATTTGAAGGAATACAAATTTGAAGTTTTGCACGGTCATACATGGGTCAAATTTTTTCAGGTAATCAACTGAAAACTGAACTTTAAATTCAGCCTAAGTACTATGAACTAACAAATTATTAGAAAAAGTTGTTCAGAATATTATTTTTATTTTTTACTTTCCCGGCCGCTCGCCAAGGGAAAATATTGTGAACGCGCTAAAAAAAATTGAGATAACGACGGATATATCCATTTTGAGGTCCCCTGAGACGATTAAAACGATTTCCAGGTGGAAGTATGTCCATCTGTCTGTGTGTCTGTCTGTATTATTCCACGATAGCGTCCGCACGCTTAATCCGATTGAGCTGAAATTTGGTATATGGGTTGAAATCGCCCCACCAAGGGGCGCAGGAGCCCTATGTACATCATTTAATTTGGACTTTAACACCAAATTAATTTTTTTAATTTTTATTTTATAACTGCCGGGAAAGTCTTGTGGCGACACAACAGATTTTTTTATTATTTTGGTCTAGGTATACACAAAATTATTACAAGTTTTTCTTTTTAATTTGATAATTAGTATGCATTTGAAAGTAATAATTTAACAGAAGGGTCAATCCATACCAAGTGGTCAAAAAAAAATAATTGGTTGCTTGACCATGTCAGAAAAAATTCATATTTGATAGGTAGATTCCCTTATGTTTTGGGGGTTCAGTAATATTTTTTCAAAACTTTTACTGTGTACCATTTGGAAATGGCGGCCATTTTTTTTTCGCGTTTGCAGGCATCTACGATTTTTTAAATTGTACAGCAAAATAAACTACATTGAGTTCAGTACACTGTGGCCTACAAAATAAAACCATAATTACCTAATTGTATGTATTTATTCTTATATTTTTTACTGCTCAAAATTATTGGTCGGAAATTGGCAAAATTCAATTTTTGAAGGGTAATTTTTCAAAGATGGAATAACTTCTCAGCCTTAATATTTTTGCTGTTACACTACACGGTATAGTTACTTTTTATAAAGTATTAATGGTGAGACTCTTACCCATAAAAGATATACATTTTTTAAAAAAACAACTTTTTGAATTTTTTTCAAAGTTTAACCTGCAATATTTTTGTTGGGGGACCAGATAAAAATCTGAAAAATGCACACATAATAGGTCTATCAAACATCAGTATAAATTTCAACATTGAGATTCAACAACAAAAAAATACGATATTTTCGCATCCGCTATTAAATACAAACTTTGAATCTCAAAGTTGAAATTTATACTGAAGAATAAAAATTTTGAAAAAATATTTTTGAACCCCCAAAACATATTGGAATTTTTTCTGAGATGGTCAAGCAACTAGTGCTAGACCACTTGATATAGATTGACCCAGAAGTATTAAATGTCAGTTAGTTTTAAAATTGCGTTAGTTTCTAGTTATTGAGCTGGTGATCAAAAAATTATCAGTCAGTTTTGAGTTTTTAGCGTTAAGTTTAAGTTGGTAAGTTTAAATATCGGTAAATTGTCAATTTGTCAAATTATTACTTTCCATGGCACACTAATTATCAAATTAAAAATACTTATAATAAACCAAAATAATGAAAAAATTGAAAATACGAACTATGTCATGAAAATCGGTACATGGAGTTAAAATAACAATCTGAACAACTTTTTCTAATAAAATTTTTCGATATCTCTAAGGCGAAGCAAAATATCGAGACTCGGTCCTATTTGTCAATTCGTAGTAGCTGAGTTTAAAGTTCAGATTTTAGCTGATTATCTTAAAAAATGGGACCCATGGCTCTGCAAAAATTCAAATCTATATTCCTTCAAGTAACGAAAATATGGGGGTGTCTTCATTTTAAATGCGATACACTGTAGATAAAACAAATAGTATTGGGCCCAGAATTAAGCTTTGAGGCAGCTTCATTTGTTACTAAGAATTAACAAAAAACTAAATATCCTTGTTTCTCAATATTTAAAGCTTTTGTAATAGAACTGAATGCTCTACCCAATCGAATGCTTTATTGAGATTGAAAGAGATCTCTTGCTTTTAAATTGTTGTTATAAAAAACTGTACTGTGATTTTCCCCAATTTTTATATTATGAGGAAACTGTACAATAAAAAATTAATTAATAAGAAAATTTAATAGATTCCAGATGGACTTCGTTTTTTCTTAATAATTGTGTGAGGTATTTTTAAGTTTGGAATTGAATCACATGCAACGTTGTCAAGTTATTTACATTTTAATAAAATTTTATGAAAAAACATGAACGAAGAAAAAGCTTCATAAAAACGGAATTTTTAAAAATTGATGGAAAAAACTGGATATGCAACTACCAAAAGTCTGTGCAGAAACATACATATTATTTGGGTTCATTCAAAAAATACAGGGCGTTTCGAAACAAGGACCAAATTTCACCAACTTCAAATTGCTGAAACTCATTTTTTTCAAAAGGATCACCCTATATATGATTTCATAATTTGAAGGTCCATTCAATGACCTTTCTAATGGTATTATACGGACCATATCCAATGATACTTTTCTATAGGTAAATAATCCATTTGAAAAAATTAGTTTCAGCAATGTCAAGTTTCGAACCTTGTTTCGAAGCGCCCTGTATTTTTTGAATGAACCCAAATGATATGTGTTCCTGCACATACTTTTGGTACTTGCATACCCAGTTTTTTTCATCAATTTCTGAAAATATAGTTTTTATGAAGATTTTTTTTCGTTCATGTTTTTTCATAAAATTTTATTAAAATGTAAATAACTTGACAACGCTGCATATGACTCGAAAATAATTTTAAGAAGTAGCACATCGAGCCTCCAATATAATACAACAAGCTTTTTTTCTCGATCTTCATCAGCTATGGTCCGAGCGAGGATAGGTGGGCCACCCTGTATAAAGTTTTGTGAAAAAAATTGTTAAACTAACTTTTTATCGCGAAAAATGTCAACAAAATTGACGGAAATAATTTGCTACAAGAAAACAATCAATTGTCGCGAATAATTTTTGTAAGAAAAAATTTGTTGAAAAACATTGTCACGAAATAATTTATTACAAACAAATTTGTGGAATAAAATTTTATCGAAAAAATTTTTATCTCGAAAAATATTCTTGAAAAATGTCATGGACAATTTTTATGAGAAATTTGGCTAAAAAAATTATCGCGACACTCTAGACCTCAAAAAATAAAAATTACAGATTTCTACAATAATTATACATATCGTCCCAAAATTCCTAAAATTTCGCCTTAGAAAGATGAACTTAAATATTTGCAGGACAAACACAAAAATTAATGGTAAATATTAATTATGCTGCTACATAAATATAAAAAACCTCGTATATCATTGACTCTCCAAGTTGAAAAATGTATGACGTTAGAGTCCTTAACCGAAGCATTCAAAATTACCACACCAAGGGCTAAATAATGGATTTGTTGCAAAGGGTCCGAAACAGAGGGTGGAACAACTACGACCACAACATATTTACTTCATCAAAACAAGTCTGTGCTACCCCTGCACGAAGTGCAGAATGTTAATTACAACCTCCCGTGCTAGTTTTAGAAAATAGATTTGCGGTACGTGTAAACGTTGGTTTGCTCGTCAAGAAAATTGTAAGCGTAAAAATAATCAAAGTTTACGTATTTTTTATATCTTTTCATGTATATTGTCCAGAAATATATTAGAAAATCTTGCACATTAAAAAAAATATTAGGATCACATTGTGAATTAGCGAAAAGTTTACAGTCCCATCTATCTATCTATCTGTGATGGGGGTGTCGATACACTGCGACCTATAAGATCTATTGTGCCCCCTACTGCTGCCCAATCGTTAAGGATGTTTCAACGATTAGAGCAGTTCCTCCAGTCCTATTGCTATCAAAAAGTTCAGGATGTCGGTAGGGTTCAGGATGTCGGTAGGCTTCAGGTTAGATAGATCTTCCTCTTCTATTTGATATTCTCCGATGTATCGTACCCTTGGATTTTGCAGAATCTGCATTCTTCTTTGTCTACTAATCCGAGTTTATTTAGGTGGCCTCTCAGCCGGCAGTACCATGTTAGGTTACCCGTTAGTATTCTGAGCTTATATTTATTTTTACTGACGCAGTCGTCAGATCTCTTTTGGTTATAGTTTCCCAGTAGTGTTTTGGCCTGCCTCATCCCTTGTAGTCCTATCCAGTATTGGGATCCTTTGTTATTTACTTCTTTTCCAAGTTCATCAAGTATTGTACTGGTGCTTATTCCGCAGAAGGGTTCAGGTCCCAGAAATGGTGTTTCAGCCCCTTTTTTTGCGAGTACGTCTGCTATTTCATTACCCTCCACTCCAGTGTGTCCCGGAACCCATAGGAGGGTAATAGTGTTGTTCTTGCCTAGTTCGTTTAGATTCTCTAGGCACTCCCAAACCATCATGGAGTTGATTACGTGGGAGTTCAAGGCATTAATGGCTGCTTTGCTGTCTGACATGATGATGATCTCTTGTCTGCGAAAATTTCTTTCTATGTTGAACTGGACACATTTTCCGATGGCATATATTTCAGCTTGGAAAATGCTCGGAGATTTGCCTAAACTTTCAGAATATTTGGTTCCAGGCCCTTATACTCCTATTCCTGTTCCTTCTGTTGTTCTAGAACCATCTGTGTACCATTTAATGGCATTTCTCTTGAGTTTTGGGATAGTATATTTGCCCCATTCCCTTTTGTTACTTAGCTTTGTGTTGAATTCTTTTACAAAGCTAAACTTCTTTGTCATCTTATCTTGGGGCATGTCCCAGGTTGGGTGATTTCCAGGAAGGAGTCGAAACTTGTGTTTGGTTGATCCTTCTCTGATCATTCTGTAGGTTGTCCTTATCTTCACTACTATATGAAGGGGTGTAAGGCTTAGGATTACCTCTATGGCGGCCGTTGGGCACGTTCTCATTGCACCTGTTATGCATACGCAGACTAGTCTTTGGATTTTCGCTAGATTTGCCTTTGTAGTGGCCAGCATAGTTCTTCTGCCCCAGACTACTGCTTCATAAGTGATGGCCGGTCTCACTATTGACGTGTACATCCACTGCAGGATTTACAGTCCCATAGCTGTAAAAAAAATTGCCAACAATAACAAGTGATTTTTACAAGTACGTTGTGAAAAAAAAATGTGTTTTCTCAGATATATTCTGCAATTTCATATAACCTGTAGAATTCACAAGATATGCCAGTAATAAAACACATTTTTTTGTAAAATGCTACACAAAATCTAAAATTGCAATGAGAAATCACAGATACTTTTTGTTTTCTCAAAACGTATAGTTCACCATTTTTATGTGTTTTTACAGTCGACATTGTGAATTCGCATTTTGAAAATACAACCAGTTTACCCACCCTCCTGTGAAATTACAAGACCTGAGGAGTAAAATCAATTTTATTGTTAAGTTACCAACGGATTGTGAATTTGCATCCTGATAAGAATATGACACTGTAATATTACATTGTAATATTAGATAAAAAATATCACATTGTATAGTGTTGAAATTTTCACATGTTTACGTACGGATTTTTTTTTCTGGAAACCTAATCATTGAGAAAAATAATAATTTTTAAGAAAAAAATGGTTTTTTCAAAATGCATTTGTTAACTAACAAATAAAAACATTTTTTTTTAATCAAGCTCTTAATCCCAGTATCATAATACGTGGTTAAACTCTTTTTATTTTAGAGCCTGTATCTAATCTAGAAATTAAAAAAAAACAAATAAAAAAATCCCAAAAAAATGAAACATGGTCGTTTTTATTTTGTTCAATAACAAAATATAACGCCAAAATGTATTTATTTATAACAATTTGTTTATTAAATAAACAAATAAAAAATTATAAAAAAAATTCTTCAGAATATGAAAGAGCAATATAAATTATGATTTTTGAAGAAAGAAACAGTTTCACAATATTCATATTTACCAAATACCATACAAATACAATACATACAAAATTCTCAATTGATGTGATTATACAAGAAATAAACACTTACATTGTGAATTCGCCCAACAAACTTATGGTGAAAGTAACATGCGAAATACTCTTTTAGTTGAATTGTGATTTTACGTTGTCATTTCACAAGTTTCTAGTAATTTCACAACATAGAAATACAAATAATATTAATTTCACAAGTATTCTGGAATCTGCTCAAGCACACAGCGTTAACTGTGATTTCACAATGAGTTTGGGAATTTTTCAAGTTTCTTGTGAACTACAAAGGTAATAATTACAGTAAATATCTTGCCACAAATAACCCATGATTTGAACAGTAATTTCACAAAACGCTCTTTTCAGTGCATGTATAGTTTCGGTAAACGCTTTAGTGCAGCCATCTTACAAGTCTCTGTCAAGTGTACTACTTTAATATATCGCTCGGGAGCCAGAGAGTGGAAAGGTTATAAATTAAAAAAATAAAAACATGTACAATCGCTAAGTTGTAATCGACTAATAGGTCGGCTACCCGAGCAAATGATGTTTGAACTAATCTGCGATCCTATAGACTGCACACGCCGCATTGTCTTATCACAGCGCTTTATTTGAATATCCAACCAATATAATAGTGCACTATTGAAGTAGAGTTGACTGAGACAAAGGATGCCGCTTACGTTTAAAGGGTCATGTTTTTCTGGTAGCATTTTAAAGCTGTTAAATTGGGGATGCTATATGTATTGCCAGAACTATACCAGCAGACCATCACTCATTTACTTTGATTTTTACGTACCCTCAGAATACACTAACTCCGTTATTATTAATAAACCTACTTTATTTAGTAATTTTGGTGTTGACTTTTTAATTTTTTGATAAAGTTGGTAAAAGGTTTTTATGTTATAATAAAAACGCGATATTTTATGGTCGCGCGAGATGAATTTTTACGGTTTCGTTGTAAATAATTTTATATTCAAACGAGAAACTTGGTGTTGGTTACACTGCGAAAATATATTCTGCTACGTCTACTTGATGACTTAATTTTTTGTGGGGTGAAAATGGGGATAGTGGAACTTCTTAAATAAAAGAATATAAAAATCCACACTTTGCAGTAGTTTTATATTAAAAATGGATTAACGATTATAAAAAACAGCGAACGAATGCTAAAAATGACAGGAAATGAGTGAAAATATGTGAAAAATTTTGTCAAATAAAAAAAATTAAGATTTGCTAAAATATGTAAGATAAATATATTGTTTTTTAGAAACCTATCAACGAGCAAGGTTTGTATGTATGTATGTGTGTCCGGAGGATCTCAAAATCCACTCGTCAGAATTCAATGAAACTTTCAGGGTAGACTAATTCCTATCTAAAACGGCGAAAAATGCAGGTCTCATGTCTGTGAAAATTCGATCTTCCGAGATATTTACAAGAAAAGTTAAGCTTTTAGTTTATTTGCTAGCAACGGCAGACATCACAGAGATAATATAACCTGTTTCTATAGTAAATTTTTTATTATGTATTTTGTCATGTCATTTTGAAAACGACTTTCATTCAAGAAACGTTCAGTAACGTAGTACCGATACATAATGTTGGTCTAGCAGTGGCCGGCGAAAACGTTGGTGGAGTGATGTAAAGGAAAATCGTAAGAAAATAACCTATTTTTGTAAATATCAACGTCAACGTTTGACTTTATTTAATTTCGCCATAATAACCTACAAATTTTGACAACTACTGACACGCACATCTCTGGGTAAACGTTAAGATTATGGGGCCGGCTGGGATTTTCATGAAATTTTCACAGATGTTATAAAACATGATAAATTCAATATAGCGATAGAAATTTTTGCACGGGAAAATATTTTTCACATTTTTTTAAAAAGAAATATATATTGGGATACTCACTCCCAAGACAAACAAATTCAGTGCGTTGAAACGATTATTTAACATATTTTTCCAATACAAACACATAGGTATATAACTTTTCTACAAATGCCCAAGTAGCAATTTATAACCAGAATAAGCCTGAAGAGTATTAAAAATGGAAAAAATGTTCATTTGACGGACATAAATAATTTTCTTGTCAAATGACAGCCATCTCATAAATTCAAAGTTGAAAATAACACGTTGCCAATTCAATTTCAGAAATCATGGATTTAGGTAAATATTTAATGGAACGTTGAGTAACACTGTTAAAATGGCCACTTGTCAAAATGTGCTAAAAATATGTGTTAAATATTTGTATGTCTATGCTAGACTTTAATACTGAAACTTTGTTTGTTAAATTTAATAAATCTTCAGGCAAATATCGTTTTGGCAAAGAACTTCGTGACTTTTTTTTTTAATGAAAAATGTAAATATTTGTTATCGTTATACAAAATGCATGGTAGAATCAAAAAATTTTGTATGTCCAGATATATTTTTCTAACCAATAGCTTATAGGGCGGAACTTTGTTCTAATAATACATATTTCCAGTGTAGGTCAGGCGTGAAAGGAAGTAAGAATGCAATACATATTGACACATTTGAAACAAAATTCTATTTACCAAGTATGTCGGTGCAGATAAGGTGTGTTGATTTTAATATAAGGTTATTGCAGTATTTGTAACGTTAGCTAAAAGTAAAATGTTTTATAGTGTAATACTAACTCATGTTCTTAAAACAAATTTATACTTTACTTATCAACTAACTTATTATTATTTGTAATCAAAATCAAAATACTTTTTTAACTTTCCATATTTGAGAAAGGTTATTTCAAAGTTTTTAAATTAACGCACACTCAACAAAGTTTTAATATGATTAATCAAGTGTACCGACAAAATGCATTTCACTATATTTCATCAGAGAGGCAGCGTCAGCAAGAGGCGTCTGCATCTGCGTCGGCGTCCCAAAGCTCCTAACAAATTTATTATTAATTGAAGTAGGCTATGACCTACGGCCTGCATTTAGAATGTAAAACTCGATTTGGTCTAAGCCTTTCAATATTTCAGTTCCTACGGGATATCCTTTCTCAGTTCTATCAGGATTTTGTCTCTTTCTATCGTTCTTTGTTAAGAGGGCGTGTACTTGCTTACTAGATAGAAAATTTAAGCTCTAAAAAATATATCAGACATACCTGGTGTCCCAAACCTCTAACAAAGTTCGATATCTATCTAATTCTAACCTCCAAATTTTAAAATTATGTTAAATCTAGAGTGGTTGTAGCATAAAGTTATATTAGTACCGTCTGAATACGATATTAATATATTGTGAAGTTAATAATGTTACATAAGAGTATAGAATAATATTTTAAAAGAGATCAGCCTATTATGAATTTAAATAATGTGGGGGGATTTGAAATGTAATTTTAAAATTATCAAAATATTTCTTCTTAAAAACATCTTATTAGGTTAAATATTAAATGAAACATCACCTAAAAATAAAGAAATAGTATTATTAAAATAAAATTTAAAAGAATAAACAAAATGCTATTTTATTAATAAAGATAAAAGTTAAAAGTTAACTTACCGAAGGGAATGATTTAATGTGAGATCAATATTACAGTGAAAATCCTTTTGAAGAGCTCTGATATTAACCTAAAAATTAAAATCAAAATTAAATAATACTCAAAATTCAAAATTTTACCAACAATTTAATTTCTGGACAATCGATATAACAAAATATAATTTCGGGACAATCAGTATAACAAAATGAAATAAAAAGTTGTGACAACTGTTTAAAATGAAATCCAGAGTAACCAACATTGGTCACTAAATTATTAATTAAGGAAATGTATAAAAATAGACACCAGAATATAAAGGAAAAGCATGTTAATTATTATAATTAAAATTATCAAAATCAAAACACATAAAATTGATAATAAAATATCATAGAATCAAAAATTTGAAATAATTAGAATGAATTCAGAAATAATTTGAGAGTTTTTTGTTTTACTTTATAAGGTAACATAGCAACAGAAAAAAAGAAAGGGTAAGTTAGAAAATGGTAGAAAAGAGACTGGTCTAAAAAAATTTAGGAAGATTTTTTTTGTAAAATTATAAAAATTAAGAAAGTTTTAAAAGTAGTGAGTTTTGAAAAATGGTAGATAGAGTCTAGTATAGAAATTTGGGAAATTATTTATCGACATTTTACAAGAAAAGTTAATAAAATAAAAAGCATTTATATTCTGGAAGTCTAATTATAACTGCGACTTTGTTTAATGATTAGTAAGTGGATAATATCAAATAATATTCAAACAAAAACTTCCTGGAAGGTATTGGTCTTATTTTGTGTATCCTGAGGATTGTGTTCTGAACAATTTGCTCAATCGAGCATATATCACCTGAAGAATCAACAAAAATCACATCACTAGAAGTCTAGTTACAACATATCACTGGTTGTACGAGTTAGAAGAAGAAGAAACACTAATAGTTGAAGGTATAAACTCATTATATCACTTACAACGTGCTTCATACTAAAAATAACGTGTGGGACACGTGCTTTTGTAGTTAAGGCAGACAGATTAGTCACTGTCTTAGTAAATCGGTGTGCCAACCTTAGTTTTAAAAAAATTTATTGCGCCAAATTTCAAATCATTTTAGAAATAAGATATCATTGAATCAATGTGTGTGAGTGCAAGTAATTCATATTAGTAAATTGAGTCTGATCTTTGTTCATGTTTTTCTATATTCTCTATTAAAATAAACTCATCTAATTGTTGAACCAACATTTTATTTTCTTGAAAAGTACAGGGAATATCAGTAGTATAGATTAAAAGGGAGCTCTAAGAACTTGAACTCAAAATAAAAAGATCCCTGAGATAAAAAAAAAAAGATTTAAGGATATATAACAACAATTGAGCATAGTCGTGGCGATAGTAACAAATTTTATTTAAAAATTATATAACAAATTAAATCTACAAATTAACAAAAACATTTACCTAAAATTAAATTAAATCAAAGTCAAAATTATAAAAATTCGGAAAACAAAATCGATTTTTGAACAATCGAAATTACAAGCGGTTTTGATATATTTCGTGTGCGTTATGTACACTATTTTAAAGCTAGTTGCGAATTCTAAAATAAGGAAAACAAACGGTTTGCACCCAGCCTTATAATACTTCCTACTGTATACCTGACATTGTGTATATTATTTTCCATATTTCAAGTGTGATCCCGACATCTACAGTTGAATATTCATATCGCAATTGTGAAAAATTCGCAATGAGTATTGTTTGCAATTCGCCGACACGGACACCAAACACCAGAAGGAAACTTAACAAAAGAAAAAAAATGTATAAAAACATCGCTGGAATACTAATTAATAACAACTATACAGACGTAGAGAAATACGGAGAAATGGACGTATTTATATGGGATTTTAATAATTCTATACCCCGTAGGCGCCAAATTACAAGTTAGGGAAATTAAAAAAATTATTTTATTTTATAGAAATGAGTCGAACACACGGGAATAGAGACCTAGGTTGTCTACTTGGTTATGGATCAGTTGATAGTAATAAATGCACATTATAAATTAGAAACTGATAAATAAAGCATTAAGAAAGAAGTACAAATGACTTAACTAAGTCTCTCGAGAGGATAAGAACCGGTGTTGGTATGTGGAATCTAATAAATAAAACTCTATATTTGTTTTTAATAGTTTTTAAAGTTATACAAACCTGATATTTTTAAATGTATTATAGGTATAATGGGTAGGCGCTTTTGGTCATTTTACATATTCCAGTCCAAGAACACGTTGGTCTTGTGTGGCACCCAGCGTGTTAAATACTAAAGTTATAAATTCCGAAATTGTTAATAACTTCGATTACCATAATCCAGGAAAAAACTATCATATATAATTAAAAGAATCCAACAGACACAAAAAATCCTTCCATCTTGATTCACCCATCCGAAAGTGTAGAGGTAGATTTTGCATACTCCAGTGATATGCGTTTCAGGACCGGAAATGATGAACTTACAACAAAATGAATAGCTACACAGTAATTTGGATTGCAAACACATCTGCAAACTATCAACGACTCGAATGTCAATATGTGTTTACATACGTACAAACAGATCTGGACAGAGATGTAGATACTAAACGAGCATTTATTGATTTCTTTTTATGCATTAAATCAATTTTATTGTACGATTTAAACCATTTATAAAGAGAGTACGAGAATCGTAAAGAAATATCATATTTTCTCGAAAAATTCGTCTTGTTACTTGCACTGTTGCGAGACTGACCGATTTTCCCATAACATTGTTCATTTTGGTTTTTTAAATGCAACAATCTGTTACATTTTTTTACCCTTCAATCCAGGTTTAACGATGTGTCGTACTTAAGACTTCTATTACTTAAAGGGTATTATAAATAATTGAAAACGTGTTTTAAAATTTGGATAATTCTAGCATGCTTCGAATTTGACATTATTTGTCATTTGCTAACTGACACTGACAGTAGTTTGTCATGTTTTTAAAGCGTAACTGAAAATGTTTTATTGAAATGCTTTTTTAAGTTTTAAGTCATACCTTGATTGGTTTATCGATAGTATGTTGAGCACTATTATTCCTAAAAAACGTCTTTTACAAACATTTTCGAACTGCATCAAGTACTGTAAGAAATAATTAGTGTTTTTACGTTAAATTACGGTTGTAACATATTTAAACCGTAATTTACTGTAATTTTAATAGATCAATTGTATTTCTACATAAAATTGTCGAAAAATTACATATACAGGGTGTTTCATAGTTAAACCGACATACGTTAACTGTAAATAGAGGGAACTTAGGTGATTCTAAATAACCTTGGTTAATCGGTCTAACGCCTTTAATAACCGAGATACGGGGTGTTTCATCCATTTCGGCCAATATTTTGATAAGCCGTAACTTTAGAACCACCCTGTAGATTTCTCTCATACTTGATACAGATATAGTGTATTAATAGCCCAATACTATAGTGTAAGAACTACAATTAAAATCCAGATCCGGATTAAGAAGAGTTTGCAAAATTTGAAAATGCCCAAAACAACACCTCGATATTTGAAAAGAACGGAAAAAATGAGTTAAAGTGAAAATTTTTTTTAAGTGCACATCCCATTCTACTAGTGGAGTTTTAACGTCAAATTACATCAAATGCATTTTGTTCATTTTCACAAGTAGTAACTTTCGAAATACCAGGTAGATTTCTTTCATATTTGGTACAGGTATCATTTTTTAGTAGCCCAATCGTATAATGCAAGGACTATACTACAGTTCAAATCCAGATACGGATTAAGAAAAATTTATAAAATTTGAAAATCCCCAACGCAACACGCTGTACATCGGATATTTTTTAAATTGGATCAGACATTCGAAACGAATGGAAAAACTGAGATGTTCTGACATATTTTTATAAATGCACATCTCGTTCTACATATTACTAAACTTTTAAAATAAATTCAATTAATGCAATACATATTGTCACTTTCATAAGCCATAACTTTGGAAACACACTGTACATTTCTTTAATATTTGGTACAGGTAGATTGTTTGAATATCCCAATCGTACAATACAAGAACTAAAATTAAAATCCAGATCCGGATTAAGAAAAATTTGTAAAAGTTGGTAATCCGTAAAATAGCATCCTGTATATCAGATTTTTTTAAACGATATTTAAAAAAAGAAAAAAAAGACAAAAGATGTGTTATACTAAAATATTTTTATAAGTGCACAAACAAAAAATAGAGATTTAATTTTTCGGATTAATGCCGGATACAAAACTCATTAAACTATCAAGTAAGCTTCGGCAATAACACATCTTTTTTCTTTTTTTTTCTTTTTTCAAATAGGTATCCAATTATATTTTAAAGAATCTGATATACAGGGTGCTATTTCAGAGATTATGAACTTTTACAAATTTTTCTTAATACGGATCTGAATTTTAACTTTAGTTCTTGTATTGTACGATTGGGCTATTTAAACAATCTACCTGTACCAAATATGAAAGAAATCTACAGGGTGTTTTCAAAGTTACGGCTTATGAAAACGACGATATGTATTGCATTAATTGAATTTACTTTAAAAGTTTAGTAATATGTAGAACGTATCTGGATTTTAACTGTAGTATAGTTCTTGAATTATACGATTGGTCTACTAAAAAATGATACCTGTACCAAATATGAAAGAAATCTACCTGGTATTTCGAAAGTTACTACTTGTGAAAATGAAAAAAATGCATTTGATGTAATTTGACGTTAAAACTCCACTAGTAGAATGGGATGTGCACTTAAAATTTTTTTTCAGTTTAACTCATTTTTTTCCGTTCTTTTCAAATATCCGTCCCAATTTTAAAAAATCTGAAATACAGGGTGTTGTTTTGGAGATTTACAAATTTTATAAATTCTTCTTAATCCGGATCTGGATTTTAATTGTAGTTCTTACACTACAGGATTGGGCTATTAACACACTATACCTGTACCAAGTATGAGAGAAATCTACAGGGTGGTTCTATAGTTACGGCTTATCAAAATATTGGTTATTTGGAATCGTCTAAGTTCCCTCTATTTAAAGTTAACGTATGTCGGTTTAACTATGAAACACCCGTATAAAATTTCAAATGAAAATTACATTAAAATTCTGGATTTTTACAGTAAATAAACCGAAATAGTTTATTATGTAAAATCACCACTAAATCTCGGAAAACTAGGTTTATCAATATGGATTTTTACTCTATTATACACTGAGAGAACGGTTACTTTATGCTTAACGAATAGGTTTGTTTGGGTATGGTTTGTTAAATATTAACTCCATTTTCTTACAGTCAATCAACCTTATTAAATACAACAATACCATTTGAAAATGTGTAGTTCACGAATAACAAAGGATTTGTTGCGAGCTGATTTCTTTAATATAAATATATACGTTTGTCTAAAACTTCTTACATTTTGTCACAAACTAATTTCTTACTGCCAAAATATCAAGAATATTATTGTTAAATATACATTTATTTCTGGTTAAAAAACATTTGCAAACATGTAGTTGTTTGATGAATAAGATATGTTTGTTTCTCAGAAACAAATATTTGGTGCAGTTGTGAACCGTTATACATACAATTGACAAGATGGCGCCCGAGCCAGAGACGGGAAACTCAAGTGCTAAAAATGTGTGTTCTTATTGTGGTAAAAAAGTCTTAAAAAGTGTTAAATGTTCTCAATGTGCCGCGATCTTCCACCATAGTTGTTCGCAACGAAGGGTTTACTGTGAAAATCAATCTTTATCCGATAAACACCTCAACACGGACGAAAGTGAGGTTATCCTGCCCATAATGCAATTCGATATTGATGGGAAAGACGCTTTAGAAGTGGAGAATCATTATTTAAAACAGTTAGTAGATGAGATTCGTGATAAAAATTTGCTGCTAACTTCTAACAATCATTGGATGTTATGTGGAAAAATTCCAAGGTAAATGATATATTCGTTTGTATTTTATGCCCCATGTAGTAGAAACTTATTTAATATTTAGCAATGAGGCGGCAGTGCATGTTTGCATGTAATTGCTAATTTAATACAAAACAAAAAGGTAATCAACAGAGTATTTTGATATTAAAAGTTCTGGTACATTTTCACGATAGAACCAATTTTATGTGATTTTATTTTTTCCAGAAAAATATTTTTTTTCAATTGCGAATGTTTCTCTTTTTACAAAAATGTACTGCAATCTTCCGAAAATTCGAGTTTCATATTTCATTACAAATTGTCAGTATGAGCTTTGAAGCACAAAAAATAAAAAGTCTACATTTCTATTTGTGTATTTTTTCTAGAATTCCAAAAAAAAATCGCTAATGTTTCTAATAAAAGTATTTTTATTATTTATGGGGAAATGTATGTGCATTTACTCTTAGTGGTTATTCACTATTTTATTTTTTGTTTTAGCTACCTGGTGATAAAGAATCTAAAATTAAATCAAAGACTGAGAAGCTGGCAGATCTAGATATAAGTGTGCAGCCTTTCATTGTGGTAGAGGGAAGTGGAACAGTGATAAAAAAGTTTATGTGTACATCAATGGACAACTTTACAATGTTGCTTCTGTTTTGAAAGGTATATAGACTTTTGCTTTAAAGCATACTACGTTTTTCATCTACGATATCAAACCGAATCTGAGAATATATGATTTTCTTTGTGATAAATAATTTAAGAATCCTATGTTCCCTTTTGTACCTGATGTTATATTTATTAAAGTTTTTCCTAATCATTCGACGTTTGATTTTTGAACATACTCTTTTGACAAGATGAGAACTTCCAAATCAGAATAATATTTGGAATTCCCAGTCTTTAACAAAATGATTTGAATTGGAACAACAGCTGTTATGAATTTTTTTTACATAAAGAAAAAGGGGTAAATGCCAATTTTTTTGTTGAAATGTGTATCAATTTTGTTAATGTCAAATAATTATGTTTCAACTTACAACATCGTTTTTGTAAGTTTTTATATATTGTACATTTCATTATTCATTGTTATTGATCACTTATAATATGTTAATTTTGAATATATTGTTTTTTACCTGATGTTGTTGATGTTGTTTTTTTACATAAAGAAAAAGTGAGAGATTTTATCAATTTTCATTTTAGTCGACATAGTTTGAGTGGGGTGAAAAGTTATATATCAGAGCAATTATGTCTCTCACGAAAAAAGTATACTCTTTTTAAAGTAGTAAAGTAGTATCAATTTTTTTCGTGAGAGATATAATTGTTTTCATACAACTCTCCGCCCCACTGAAACTATTTCGACTATAATGATAATTGATAAAATTTCTTTTTCTTTATGTAAAAAAAATCCATCTTAAGGTAAAAAAACAATATATTCAAAATTAACATATTATAAGTCATCAATAACAATGAATAATGTAATGTACAATATATAAAAACTTATCATACAAAAACGATATTTTAAGTTGAAACATAATTATTTGACATTAATCCGATACATATTTTTAAAGATAAGACATTAGGATAAATACAAACAAATGCCTTTTGATGGTATACAAAATATATATTGATATTCAATATAAATACTTTAACATTCAAGAACAGTTTTTAAAATTGAAGTAATATTATTTAATAATAAACATATGCAACTTATTGAAAACAGCGGTGGATTGTACTTGAAGTGATATTTGTTAATATTTAACAAATGTGCCTTTAGTTCGAAAGCAATATCATTTAATATTGAAATAGATATTTGTTTGGGATCCGTTAAGATACCATTAGTTTGCCATGAAAATAGATAAGTTAGGCCATATCCAACAATGTCATTTGTTAACAATAAATAAAATTTTTTTAATGTTAATAAACTGTTCTCTCAGTGTATGAGTAAATTTACAAAATATTTCAGGTAAGTAATAGAAACATTATGTATTTTTACTACATTTTTATCGTATTTATAATGCAATTTTAATGTACAATTACACACTTATGTAGTTTTTAGTAACTTTTCTCTGATTTTTTCAGTATTGTTTTGTTACTAGGTATTTATGAATGAAAATAAAAACAATTTAAGTACATATATATTTTAATTTAAGAAATGCTCTAATCGTTGAGACATCCTTAACGAATGGGCAGCAGTAGGGGGCACAATAGATCTTATAGGTCGCAGTGTATCGACACCCCCATCACAGATAGATAGATAGATTTTAATTTAAAACCTTTACAAAAAAATATTAAACAAAACTGTATTATCATATAATATTTATATCAAACAAACAAATAATATTTTTATATACCTATTGGTAAATTAATTAATTCTATATCTACAGGATTTCCAATGCTTACATACATTTTTTTAAAAAAAGGTTAATTCTTTACATAATTTAAATTAAAAACTGTTTCCTAGGAGATTCTGTAGGTATGACACTGAATATCTATAAACATCTTGTACATGATTTTCATCTTAAATTATTAATTAAATCTGTCTGTTAAAAAATAAATAAAATACTACACTAACTGAGCTTTACAATAAAACAATGAAATATTAGCATATAATTCCAAGGGGCACTATCAGAGAGAATTTTTCAAAAACTTGGATTTCTAGTGTTGAAAATGGAAAACGGTCTGGAACATTTTCAGTTTTTCAGCATTAGCCAAGTTGAGTTGGAGCTTTATCTGACTTAAGATCAACGAGTTCTGCTCTACCACTGCTAATATTTTTGATGAGGTTGTCAACACTGTTGTTTCAAAAGCTGAAAGAAATAATATGACAAATTGAATAAATATATTTTATTTTATACCCTATTTCAAATTACCTGAATTAATATGGCGATTAGTATTGTCAACAATATCAGCGCACGTTGGTGTGAGAGGTGGAGAAGAATCGCTATTAACAAATGAGGTATAATCACTGTCACTTTTGTTTTCCATGGTCCATTTTTCGTTGCTTTTCGCAGAACTTCATTTCCTATGTTCGCGTCATTTTCATCTTCTGACTGAGATTCTGTGTCAGATTCAGTTCCTACACATTTTTGACAGAAACTTGCATTACTTTCTGAAGATTCGTATTTGTCACATGTCATATTTTCCAATTTGGCCTCAGCATCATTATAACTCAACGTTTACCTACAATTGCGTGCTGAGATCAACACCAATGATCCTTAAGGGTTTTTAGACAGTATTTATTTACACACAATTTAAGATTTTTGGTCACTTCTATTAATTACCATACTTTATAGAAAAAAATCATGTGGTACTCAAATCAATCTTACGTTTAGTACGTTTTTTATTATAAATCACAACTAACACCATTCCTGCTGTTTAAACAACTGTCGCTTACTTTAAGAGTCCGTACCCTGGTCAAAATTTATGTGCCTGTAGAGCGCTAGAAAATGTACAATTACTTCAAAACGGTGTTATTTAAAAAAATAAGATAAACACTGGAATGAAGATAAAGACCTGTTTTACGATCCTACTGTATTATTTTTTCAAAATATTGTACCATTTTTTTTACTATCAGTGGTGAAAGTATCCCAAATAGACAAACTTTGAGAATTTTTTTTATAAAACTTGGCAAATAAATTTAAAAAAATATTACAGTACGATCCTCACTTGCACATTTATCTTTCATTTGAGACTAGGTTGAAAAAGATTGAACAAAAATTACTCAAAAATCTATGTCATGCACGAAACCTCTGCATGAGTAATCAACATTATAAATATGAAAATATTTTGTAATTTCTTATCGCTACTCCTTTAAATTTCGGTGTTTCCACGCCCACTGCATATTAACAGGGTCGGATTCGGTTCTGTGAGTTTATATAAACATTTTCAAATATGTGTAGATTGTAGATAGTTGTAATTAATATCGAACTATATTATTATGTACTGCAGTGATGCGAGATTTGGTGTATTAAAAAAGTAATGATTGAATTTCACATGAAAACTGAAAAGTGAAATATGAAAATGAAAAATGAAAAATGAAAAATGAAAAATGAAAAATGAAAAATGAAAAATGAAAAATGAAAAATGAAAAATGAAAAATGAAAAATGAAAAATGAAAAATGAAAAATGAAAAATGAAAAATGAAAAATGAAAAATGAAAAATGAAAAATGAAAAATGAAAAATGAAAAATGAAAAATGAAAAATGAAAAATGAAAAATGAAAAATGAAAAATGAAAAATGAAAAATGAAAAATGAAAAATGAAAAATGAAAAATGAAAAATGAAAAATGAAAAATGAAAAATGAAAAATGAAAAATGAAAAATGAAAAATGAAAAATGAAAAATGAAAAATGAAAAATGAAAAATGAAAAATGAAAAATGAAAAATGAAAAATGAAAAATGAAAAATGAAAAATGAAAAATGAAAAATGAAAAATGAAAAATGAAAAATGAAAAATGAAAAATGAAAAATGAAAAATGAAAAATGAAAAATGAAAAATGAAAAATGAAAAATGAAAAATGAAAAATGAAAAATGAAAAATGAAAAATGAAAAATGAAAAATGAAAAATGAAAAATGAAAAATGAAAAATGAAAAATGAAAAATGAAAAATGAAAAATGAAAAATGAAAAATGAAAAATGAAAAATGAAAAATGAAAAATGAAAAATGAAAAATGAAAAATGAAAAATGAAAAATGAAAAATGAAAAATGAAAAATGAAAAATGAAAAATGAAAAATGAAAAATGAAAAATGAAAAATGAAAAATGAAAAATGAAAAATGAAAAATGAAAAATGAAAAATGAAAAATGAAAAATGAAAAATGAAAAATGAAAAATGAAAAATGAAAAATGAAAAATGAAAAATGAAAAATGAAAAATGAAAAATGAAAATGACAATAATTAGTAAACCATGTGAAGTTGGAACGGGCAGCTAGATTGGAATAAAAACAACCCTTATGATTTTGCCCAATAGTTATATTTACAGAAATAAACCGCAATCAAATAAATTAAGATTATTCAAATCTTTGAATTTTTCTTTGGCCCGATCTTCGTTATTTCTCCCCCAAGCAATTGCTCTCGAAAAAACTTCTTCATACAGGAAACTTTTCACTGTAGAAGCACAACTGGTCTTTGGAAGCATTCGGCAAATTTTTCCAAAATTGGATGAAGTTAACAATTTCTTTCTCAATTGCTTCCATTGAGAAGAGTATGCCTGTAACCTCGTGCTTTCTTCTATTGTTTTAAGCTCATTTTCATTTTTGTTAAACAATTCCTTCAAGAACATATCTTTGAAACTATTGAACATCCATGTCTGGTTTAGTACAGTGCTCACCGTATTGATCATCAGGACCATGTTTTTCTTTAGGGATAATAACATTGCCTTAGAAATGGAGGACCTAATTTTTAAAATATGATTTAAAAGAATTTTTTTTAAATTTCCTGGAACTCCTCTAACTTTTGTAACTTCTCTAACTTTATTACAGTAATTCCTTAATAAATGATTTCGGCACTCTATTTTTTCAACTGTTACGTTCTCAGACAAGACTTTTAGTTCTTCCGAATAATTTCCATTTTTTTTTATCTTTTGCCTGTAACGAGACATTTCCATTTATAACCGTCAATGTCATTTTTTCGGGTGAAATATTAAAAAAACGGTCATTCCAATGAAAAAGTTTGTCATAACATAACATTTCGACGATATCTTAAGCTTTAAAATTGTATTTCTGGTCACTATTTTCGTTCCTCTCTTTCTAAATTTGCAATGTTCGGCCTTTAATTAATATTTACCAACCCCAAAAACATAAATAATGATAGTAACTTAAATTTATATTCCTCCAGGTATATTGTAAATATATTTTTTTAAGTATAACTATTGTGCAAAATCATAATAGAGTTGTTTTTATTCCAAACTAGCTGACCGTTCCGGCTTCGCACTGTTGTACGTCTATAGATTGATATTTATTATTTCATCCTACAAAGACAACGCCAACGATTGTTTGTACCCGTGCCCGACTAAATTAAATACGTATTACGTATTCGATATTCGACAATCGTCAAACTTTTGAATACGGTCTCCAAAAATTTGCGGAGTAGGAATAGCTTGCGATCCGCCTACCGCGCTACCCCTCCTCGTGCCGACCCCGGAGAGATCCCCGAGCAGTGTGCAGGTGACGGACTCTTAAGCGTCCCTAGAAGCACAAAAATTATAAAAAAATCAATTAAATTGATTAAAAAATGGAGAAGCGTAACCTGAGTTTGCACTTGCGTTGCCGAAAAGAATGAAAAAATGGCCGCAAGCTAGTGGTACAGGGTGCACTGACGTCACTTAAATTCCCCTGACCAAGTACTCGCTCATTGGCTGATATGTCGTGAGCTTTCGGAAAACCAAATATGGAAATGGTAAAATTAATAGATTTACCGAAACATTACGGTAATTTACGTGTAATATTCCACAATTATTAATTTAGTAAGATATTTAAGTAAAAATACACTATTTTATTAAAATATCGTTAAATACAACGTATTTTATTTTATAACGTAAAAATACGTTAAAAATGATGTTTTTTTAGACAAGTTTAATGTAATTTTCACCCTATTTCTTACAGTGAGTTCTTAAGTATTTTTATTCCAAGCTCTTACCTTTATTTTAAATAATTTCTATTCATTTGACAACCAACACTTGTTACATACTGTATTTGAGGTTATACTTAACAGAAAGCTAAAATTTGTAGTAAGAGGAGCCGATAGCTGTCACTGATACGATCCATCATCCTTATTTCAGGATCGATCGCGTTCAACAAGGATGGAACACGATGTCCTGGAAGATGACCGATTATTCATAACACCAGTAAACACTTGATTAATTGCAGTTTAGGGAAACGTCTGGAAAGTCGCCGTCGTCGTGATCCTGTTTCCTGAATTGCCTTTCCTTAGGGAACTCGTAACTTCTCCGAAAACGTCGAATTTCATAATTTTCGTTTTGATTTATACTGGGATTAATGAGCTACTTCTGATTTGGGGTGTTTTTATACATTGTTGTTGGTACAACAACCTTGTACTTTAAATAACCATCTTCGTGTTTTTCGTAACATTTATTATATTTCAATAGCGTTTTCTTCTTAATTAACAATCCCCCTAACTTCTACAATTCGGGACTTAATCTCGTATTCGATAATAATATTCCAAATGCGAAAATGATCTTTCACAAAAGAACCTGCTAGGATGTACAATACCATCTTACTATATATTTTCCCCACGCCAAAACAGATTGGGCCTGTAAACAATACGGGTTGTGATTGAAGGGCATTTCAATTTTCATTGTTCGGAAGTTTCGCTTTTCAAAAACATGCCCTATAATTTCTGAGACGTGAAGTTGCTAACTAAAGGGTTGAAGAGGGAGTTCTGGCTTCGAAAAGGGGCCGGAAAAGTGGGAAACTAGGATTTGATTTAGACGATTACGTGGCGATTATTAGCCATTTAAAAAAATAAATTTATTATTTTTAATATTTAATTCACAGATTTCAGGACATTTTAATAGTCCTTTTTAACTCAGAAGTTAATGATTTGGAGCACCAATCCTGGAAATAAATATGAAAAACTCCTGTGTTAATTTCAGATAAAAAAACAAAATTGACCCGTGTACAATATTTTAATGAACACATCGTTATTTTACTTTTAATTTTCATCATTCTTTTTTATTTTGTTTGGGAATGGTTATATCACAAAAACAACAAACATTTTAAATGTAACTATTATTACGTAAATAGCTAAAATAGTAAGTACTTAAAAAAAGATATTTTTTCATAAAAAATTTTCCACTGCATATATTTTCTAAATATTTTTTTTTGAGAATGTTTAAATTAAACGGGCACATTAAATTATTCTCCTAAAATGTCAAATTCTACTCCTATTCGATCATTTGATTAGCTCATAATTTCTAATCTAGTAAACATTTAAAAATTTGCATTCGAACGATGAACTTTTACCTTTTTTAGGTTTTTATTTTTCGAACTCAATAATAGTATTAAAGGCAACAAGGTTAAAATTGATATTTACGATGTACTGATGACATCAAAATTAGTGACTAGTAATATGAGCTTCAGTTCTCGTGTGCAAATATCGAAGTCTGCATAAGTATGAAATTTTTTTGAAACATGTTTTATAAATTTATCTTGGACTCTTTGTAATCGGTCGATGTAACAGTTATAATAGGGATTCCAAATAGAAGAATCGAAGCTTAAAACACTATTGACATATGCTATGTACAGATTTCTAACAGACTCTACCTCTCTGAAGTCGTGACAAATGCGCATTTAAATCCTAGTGCTTTATTAGGTTTTTTTGAAACATATTTGATATGTTGCTCAAAAAAGAGTTTGGAATCGATATAAATACCGAGATCTTTGACCACCGAGGAAATAGTCGTTTTCGATAGTGTCTTTATTCCTTGAGAATGTTATACATTGACATTTTTTTGTGTTCAGATAAAGATAGTTTTGCTGGCAATACAGAGTCAGACGATTTAAATCGAAAAAATTTCATGTCGTCAGCAAACTCCAAGAATTTTGTATTAATGAAACAAGAGGAGATATCGTTAATGTATATGTTGAACAGAAGGGGGCCCAGGTGAGACCCTTGAGAAACCCCTGAGATTATTCTAGAAATAGGAGAACGAAACTTTCTGATGGATATAGATTGGCTAACCATTCCCTTTGAGTTATACGAATCAATTCATCTTCTGTGTAACTAAGTTTTCTCCAAATTTGAGAAACTCAAACACCGTCCTTGCCAAGATTAAAATATTTATGCCAATGGTCTATTTTCTATTTTAATGGCAGACCACTACCAATCTAGTGTATATATTTCACTAGAACCAATATCTATATATATTATGTTTTTTAACAAAAAAAATTTAATTTTTATATATTTATTTTATTTTTTTATTTTCATGGATACTGGCAGTTTCACTATCTGATCTATAATCAGAATTCTTAAAACATGTTTAGTTTCGTAACAATTTATAATAAAAAAGACTATAATTCAAATTATTTGTGCTACGCTACTGATGTTTTTCTATGCATTTTGTTTTCACCCCACCTTCTGACAATTAGACGATTGTTTCTGACTTAGAGCTTAGTTCGTTCTTCCGAGCGTTATAAATGTTGAGTTTTTACGTTTTGTTTTAGTTAAAATTTTATGTTAAATTATGTCGTTTCGTTCAGAATTCAGGTAAGTCAATTTATATTATTTTATAATAACTTAAATTACTAAATAACGTTTTTTAACCTTTATTTCTATTTTGCTTGTAGTTGGAACGTCAATTGAACTTCCGGACTTCTCCGCTTGATGGCGGCAGTGGTTTTCAATCACCTTACTGGATGTGAATGTTTTAACAGTCCTCTGTTCTTTTTGGAGCTGCTTGTACTGGTTGAAATTGAAAAGTTAGTGCACGAATTTTATCACATTTTACAACTAGTTCACGCAATAGTTTAAATTTTAGTTTTAATTCTTTTTGGAACTATTTGCTGGATGATTGTGACAGTTTTTATTACATTTAAGGGAAAGGACCAGGCACCTTTCTTATGGGAAAATGGCTTTCCGTCAAATTTTCTGAAAAGTTGGTATGATGTAAAACTCGATGTTCTGACAAAAAGTGTCCATTGGCTCAAGCCATTTTAGGAAAACTAGTCATAGGATTACAACAAAATTTTGCTCAGTTAAATACTGAACTTCTGTTAATGTGAAAATGTATTAATTTATAAAGTTGACGGAGAAACTTTTAAAATACAGGGTGGTGCACAAAACCGAGGTTTTCTCATTTTTAAAGTGTTTGCAATCAGTTTAACACGCTGTATCACATAAAGTGGTGGTAGAGTGACAAGTCGTACATTTGTTTAAGATATTACAAAATTTTTATAACACATCGTTTATACGGGGCAATTCGGTAAAGCTAAAATACATTATATGCCTTCTGTAACTACATTTATGAGTCACCCCGTATAAAATATGATTCATCACCAAGAAGTAATTACTTAAACTATATATTCATGATGCAATGACATTTGCTTGTATTTTTAAAGCTGTTATAAAAAAAATAATTTCTTCAAAAAAACCATATTACTTATTTTCGAACCACCCTGTAAGTAACCAAATTGTACAGTAATTGTTTATAAAATATTGTTGCCAAATAATCTATAATTCATTTTTTCTACAACAAATGCGAGTAAAGCAGGTCTGTTATGAGAAATCTGGTTACAAAAAAGTGGCATTTCCGATGTTTAACACCCTGTACCTAGAAAACTAGCCATAGGATCGGTTTGGGCCAATGGACACTTTTTGTCAGAACATCGAGTTCTACATCATACCAACTTTTCAGAAAATTTGACGGAAAGCCATTTTCCCATAAGAAAGGTGCCTGGTGTCTGTCCGTCAAATTTTTTTTTAATTTGCAGGTATTCATAGGTACATTTACCTCCGAAAATCTCAGCTACGTGGAATTTGTGGAAGGGTGGGAAAATGGCTCTAGAATTCAAATTCAATTTGAGAAAGTTGAAGGCAGAGTTTTTTCTCGTGCACTTAATAAAATACTTGATATATATATTGATGAAAAGGTCAGAATGTGATCTTTTATTTAGTACAATTCCTAACCCCAAAAAATTTTAGCACGAAAAGAAAATAATCCTCAAAAAAAAATGTCTATTTTTCATACGGGTGAGAATTTTCTCAATTTTCCGGAAAACCAAAAAATATGAAAAAAAAAGAAAAATGCCACAGACAAGGGGACAAGCTAAGCTTTCTAATGATGTGCGTTGAAAACCGATATGGTCCTTGATTATCTATTAATTACCGATAGACACGCGCATTTTCGAAAACTCCGGAAATCCAAAAAAAAGGCCCAAAAAAACATGTTGCTTATGAACATACACAAAAATAATTTATTCAATCTTTATGAATATATTTAACACTTTGCAAAGCCCCATTATCCAAAAGGATTCGGTGAAATTAGTCTTGATAAAAAAAATATGAATAAATTTATAGGAGGGTCAAAATATTGAGCAAAAACAAACTTTTGCCCGGTTTTTCAACAATTCAGAGAAATAGATGAAAGGAAAAAGTAACATGATATTATAGCTACAAGTACCTTCTTTTATCTGAACCATGAAAAAAGGAGCTAAAAATGGGGGTGCGTTTTGGAGCCGCTTATGTCGAAAAGTATCGTATTTTTGACAAAAATGGTGAGGATCATTTTTGTAGGTAATGAACTGATCTTCATTTTCGTCCAAACAAAAATTCTCATATTTTCGGAAATATCGGCGAAAATAGGAGAAAGAAAACACATTTTTGAGACCAATGGGCCATTTTCCCGCCCTTCCACAAATTTCAGACAGCTGAGATTTTCGGGGGTGAATGTACCCATGAATACCTTCAAATTAAAAAAAAAATGGTGCCGGACAGACCTGATGCCCGGGTTGGCACCTTCGTTTATTGGACTAGCAGGTAAATATCAAAATTTGGCTAAAATATGTCAAATTCTACATTTTCTGTTAAGGTGTTTTCGTGGCTGTGTTAATTAGAAGAACTGTCAATCTAAAATTGTATTAGTACTTTCATTCCAATTTATTTGGTCTATGACAATGCTAGAAGAGCATTCTCTACTGGTTTCTTCTGAAATGACTTATTTTTTCTAACTAAAATATAACATTTTTGAGTTAAAATTTTTTAGTTAGAAATCGAAATATAAGATGTAAATAAAATTAATATTGAAAAGTTAATAATAAAACGCATTTAATGCTTAGTTTGATTTCTAGGCCTCTTTCTGTATTGCCAGATAGATAGTTAGATTCTGTCATGTTTACAAAAGTTGCCTACCTTTTTTCTGTTCTTATTTTTATTGTTAATATTTAATCAATAATTGGGCTTCTCTGGAAGGTCTCCAAAGCGAGGGTGAATGATAAATGAGAATATTTCAACGTCTTTATTATATCATGCCACAGGTTCATTTATAATTTTCGATAAAATCAAAAATGTATCTCCATAATTTACATTTAATGACTTGTAATATGACCAGGTAATTTTACCAAATTCTATTGAAATAGTAATTTTTATTTGGTATATAAATGTCTTTTTTTGGATCGAAGATAAAGATCTCCATTATGTGGTCAATAATATATTAGTAAGATTATTACATTATATTTATATGTATTTTGTTTATTTACAATGTTGGAGTCTACATTCCAGTCAAAGAATATAAAAGATAAAAATGAAACACCCAGTTTTCAGAAGTTTCTGCACCCATTTCAACTACTACAAATACCTCCGAACTCAAAAGAGATGAAAAGGTGCGGTTTCCCATAGACAATTTCTTTTTACAAATAATTTTTTAAAAGTAAATGTCCATTCAGTAAATCTTTATATAGGGTGTTTATACGGTCTTTTTTAATGGAATACCAGTAGAGGTGACTTGACTATAGCCAGACAGACATCCTGCTGTAAACCGCCATTTATTTTAAATCCGGGAACATCACCTGAACCTGAACAGTCTGCTTATCTAGACTCTTGCTAATTTCATGTGCACCGACAAGTACGTAATCGGCATTACCGATGTAATGCACGTTAAAGTCAAGGATAATAAACTTGAGAGAAGGATGGACCACTTAACTCAATCTGTCAGACTGTAAATGACGTCATGAAATACTGTACATAACATCAAACCTACGAAAAATATGTAAACAAAACAAAAATGGACCTGTGGTGTATTTGCAGTTACCTATAATTTAACTATTTTCTGTAGTTAATGTGAAATGGCACACCAATCCTGCCTTCTTATAAACAGAGTAATCTGCATTACAGCCACAAACAACACAATTAGCACCCGGCATAAATAATAAGTATTTCGGGACGTCATAAAATACATTTACATTACTTCTTATGGAAGTGGCCTATCCTTCTCTCTAGTTTATCATCCTTGCCTTAAAGTATCTAGATAATAAAAGGATACCATGTATATGTCATTTACTTTAGCGAGCCAGTGACGTCACACGACAAAAATCTGCGGCGTTGCAAGGTAGAATTTTTTTTCGTTCACTTAAAGATAAAATTATGCTAGTTACTTTTTTCCTAGCTTGAATATAAGTATTATAAGTGCATCTAATGTGCTATCAACTTGATTGAAGATTGGAATGGATGAAAAAAGGAACTGCTAGTCTATGGAACAAATCTTGACTATAAAGAATTTTCAATAGTAAGAGGTGTTGTGTAGTTTCGGAATTTTTATTGTAATATGCCACTATGTTACGGTACATTGACACTTTGGAGGTCAATTTGTAACTACTCTTAAGTGAGGTGTTCCCAACCTTTAACAGTTAATTTCCCCTGCACGTTAAGTTTAAATCGTATTTGCTCTTAGTGCTTTAGTGTTTATTCCGTTGACATCAGAAATAACTACAAGTTGCGTCACTGCCTCGAAAAAATAAATGACCTTTAACAGGCAACAGTCTGGATAAGTAGGCTCAATCTCTCAGGAGCTGTTTCCTGATAAAAATGGCGGCTTACAGCGACATGTCTGGCTCATCGCTCTGTCGCGGGATGTCTGTCTGGCTATAGTGACGGTACCTCTACTAATACCCTGTATATTTTGATACTACGTGAAAGGTAAACTCTTCCTCTTTCTGAAAATGTATAATTCGGTTTTTTAAGGATGGTCGTACAATTAATATTATTATTATTTGATCAGTCTAATTTTCTAATAATTTGAAAACAAAACGACTTAAGACTGGATAATTTAGATTTTTTTAATAACCCTCCAAACTTGAAATCGGATAAAGCAATCAGTTACATATTCACATTCACTCTGCGTCTCTACCACAATGGGATTAATCACCGAATGAATATTATTACGTTTCCGCAAGTGTACTCAAACGGCAACACCCTGTGTAATTAACGAGGTAATGTATCATTCCACCCATCATAACGTGTGTGTGTGTGTGTGTGTGTGTGTGTTGCTCGATATGGACGCACCATTGCCAATATGATGGGAAAAGGACTAGGAAGGGAGCAAATGTGTGGGATATGGACGTTTAATTGATCATTTTTCTTTCATTAGGTCTAGACATAGTTATTTGTGTAACTTTTCGCTTATTCAATTCCAAAAAAGGATTCTGTTTACTCACAAAGTGCTTGTGACTGTTTTCAAACACCACTGACACTAATTACTACACTGAATCTGGCACCAATTCTTTTTATTGTGTATGGGTGTATGCCATGCCTTTATCCAACGAAAGTTGGGACAAAATATATGTATCACTCTGTATCTACTTTATCTACCGCATAGAAGCATCTACAATTGTTGGAGACTTATCCTGTATAAGAAATAAAAATTAAAATCAAATAAGAAGAAGTAAAAATGAATCTAATATAACGAAATGGCAATTCTGGCAAATCAAACCGTTGAAATATCGCAAGACTTTTTGGGTGTTTTCAAGGACAATATGGAAGAAAGGACGCCGCAGAATTCTTATAAGAAACTGGTCTTTGTCAGATCTAAATCTTTGGATGAACAGATCAAAAGTCTCCACGAGCGATAAGATTTTAAACCATAGAGACTTTTTATCTGCTCCTCAAGGACTACCAGAATTCTAAGGTTCAAAAAGTTTGACTTATATCTTGCAACAATTAGTTTTTAAGCTTTAGTACCCATGAAGAGTTTTGGTCTACTCTTCAACGAATATCATTTTTCATACGGATTCTCCTCAGGCTATCATTCTAAATCAAAACAAGATACAAGTCAACTTGGAAACTAATATTAGGAGAAAAGAATCCGATAAATTATAAAACGGAAAGTGTTGGACTCTCACCTCACACTTGTTTTCCATAATAACAAATTTTTAGAGAAAACTGAGTTAGTCATCACACCAAGCATGTTGTAACATCTTCAAAGCTTTGTATGTCTCTCTAAAATGCAGAACGGCATACGAACTGTAATGCAAAACTGTTTAACAATTCAGTTTAGTGGGCCATTAGCCGATGCCGGGTATGTATTGCCTATTATGAGATGTAATAGAGTTCGCCATCCTCTGGAATTCACTGTATAATTTGTGTTTAATCATCATTAAGATTGTCGCAGTTCCAGATAGTGTGTAGTTAGATGATTTTCAAACTTTGTTACTTGGCAAGGACGACGAGTGTGTAATTTAAAAAAAATTTAAATAGCAAATTTTAGTTACTAATATTCTTTATTTATATATTGACATATAAATAAATATCTTATTAGCGCGACGTGGTGCAGACCACACAGACTTATCTGTAGTTGACAGACTCTAGATCCATCTTCATATGCTTCTGGTTGCACAAATCTCAAACGGTGTCAATATAATTTTTTTTCTGAAGCATCTAAGCTTTACAAGACTCTTATCGGTGCATTTTTGACAGCTGGAGAAAGGATCTAATGATGTTTGTGATATTTTCAAAAACATGGGGCCAACCGTCGGATTCTGATTTCAGAATGGACTTTTCATTGTTTCAAATTAAGAATTCCTTCTAATGCATATAACAAAAAATTGTGTCATATCATCTTCTTCGGACTTCGTATTCTTTAACCAGAAAGATTTGAAGAATTTTCTTCGAAATTTTTAGCCAATTTGACCGGGAACTTTTTTACCTTTACTTGTTTCGTGGTCCTTTGATGACATAATTTAAAGAATCGACCAATAGGGTTGAAACGTGTGGCGAAGTTGAACCGTATATCTTGATTTTTATTGCATTAATATTTTATTTTGTAAAGAGTCTTCATACTCATTAAAACCTCGTCGCACATGTCACTGACGGACCAATTTCGAATGAATCATTCCAATGATCCAATGATCTTATAATCAAAATAAGAAATATCGCATATGTGCCTACATCCATCCATCTACAGCTCAGTCGAGTGAGCAGAAAATTCGATGCGACTACTACAACTACTAATTCGATAAAGCTCGTCTCAATATTATGAGGAATTCCCACAGGCTTTAGGCATAAACATTACGTCATCTCATCAAGTCATCAACGAATCCCTTGATCAGGAACGGACTCTAAATTTTAGCTACTCTATGTGTGTATGAAATTAACAGCGTCTAGGTGGATTTGACAGTTTGATAAAATTTCACTGAGAGTAGCTGAAAGTTCTTAAATGCAATAAATTCAATAAGTTTGCATGAATTAAATTAAAAATATGGATGGTAGTAGTGAAGAAACAAGTGAAACATTTACTTCAATTCCTCCAAACATTATAGAAATGGCCCAAATAGCCTGTATAAATGTACTTCCTTAAAAGTCATAGAAAAAATACAAAAAGGCGTATGGATTGGCTAAAGACCAACACATCAGTACGTCCATGAAGCTAGCAGAGCAAGGTCAGCAGAACAAAACAAAAGTACATTCATAATTAAGTGCTAATTAATGCTCCTTTTTTCTCATAAAAAACGCATGTTCTGCTAGCTACAGGTGAACCTAGCAGAGCAGAATATTTAAATGTTAAAAATTAATGAAACATGATTTAAATATGTTAAATAATTAAGCGCTAATTTAGTGCCCTAATTAAACATTATGAATGTACATCACATCAGTTCGTTTCCGGATACTATTTTATTCCGCCAAGTATTGTATTGAATAACTGTTCAAATGTGCAAATAATAAATACATAATCGTAGAAAAAGTGTAGTGTACAACTCGCGCGAGATAATACGCATTTCCCACTCGTAAAGTTTGTGGAAAATGTTGTACAATATACTATTTTCCATAAAAATTTTTGTTTAATATAAAAAAAATGTTAAGAGTTCATTTAGGGATTCACAATTAAGGTGTCTCTTCGCGAAAAATAGCTAAAGCAGTTGTGAGTTAAGATTAAGATTTCTAAATGTAGTAAAAAATGAAGAAGATGAAAATAAACATAAACATTGTGTCAGGTAAAGCCAGACCAACTGATTTTTCGAGGATTTTTTTTTAAAAGAAATCCAAAAACGATTGGTGTGATCAATTTTTACAAAATAAAAAGTGTATTATGGGAAAAAGTAGAAATTGTATTAAAAATTTAAAAATTCTAAAATCAATGTAATTTTTCTTTTGATAAAAATACATAGAATATATTGAATTTTTTCAAAATTTTACGAATAAAAAAATTATTAGTGGGAAAAGTGTATGAGAAAAATTATCAAACTATCTTAAAAAAAAAAGTCGAAGCGTTAAATTAGCCTTTTTTTTATTAAAATAAGTGGTTTTATTTCCGAATAGAAGAGTATCTTAAAATAAATAAGTGATAATATATGGAAAAAATATCGAAAATGGAAAAAGTTGGAAAAATCTGGTCCTACCTATATAGAATGAAACAAAACTGCATAGGAAATTGTAGAAATAAATGAAGTCCAACCCAAAACAATAAAATTAAAAATTCCAAACCGTTTACAAGAATATGTAAAACAAAAAATTAAGAATTTGTTAAGAGGAGGCCTTCGAAAATTTTAAGTGCGCACCTAAATCCGACCCTGGAAGCATAGTGGAGGACGCCATTGTAGTATGGGCCAATATGAAAGAATGTGTGAAATATCGGTGACAGGTGCACGTGTTTATTGAATTGACTTATTTGGTTATTGCCTAGGGGCGGAATTTTTTTCTGTTCTACGATGGGAACTGAGGGATGTTCTGCCCATGTTCCCCCATTGCATGCATGGAATGCACAGAGTCCAGATATGACCCCTGGTTCTTTGAATGTTCGCTAGATTTGTACATTTGGAAGGTCGAACGCAATATTGGATGATTTTTAGGCACTTGTTGAGGAATTTATAGTTCACAAAAACCGATTTCGACAATGATTTTATATATATATTTACAAAAAATTTTATGTTTTCTAAATTTGGATAAAGTTTGCCACTAATTCATAGAAAATGTGCTTTTTTGGATGGTACGATTTTAATTGTGGGATTTTTATTATTTTTGTAAAAAAAATTGGAAACAATCCTAAAATCTCTTATTTTAATAATTGGACATCTGTATTTTTTAAATTAACAATTTTTCATGTATTTTCAGGTAACAAAAAAAATATTTTATATTCCACCCCCTTTTCTTTTTCCTACCTTTTTTTCATACATTTTGATATGCACCCCTTTATGTACAATTTTTTTATGAAAAAATAATTAAAAAATCTTTATTTTTTAATTTAAGAATTTCTAATGTATTTTTGTCCCTTTTGACAACTTTACAAAGCAACTGGCATTGGAGGTTTTGTGACCGATTCTGGTCTAGTTGTCACTCTCTTCTTCGTATCTCTTTAAGGAAACAATACAAGGTAAGCAAATGAAGTTGTCAAAACTCACTTTCAAAGTTTCATTTATCTAGCCCAAACTTTTTTAATCATATATCAAAGATAGGTCACAGTTTGTATTTTATAATAATGTAATATCCAATACCAGATGGGAGCGCCTCAAGGTTCTATTCTTGGACCACTCCTATTCATCATATATTTTCTATCATACCGACTCATCAAAAGGTATTGCATTTGCAGATGACGTAGTAAGAATTATCTCACACTTTTAATTAACGATATTACCACACGGACGAAAATAGATAACTGGCATCAACAATCCGTGTAAAGCAAAAAACATTCTTTTTACAACTCATCATAGTTTTTTACTAATGAGTCTGTTAAATTATTAAGCATTTCATTAGATCCCAAACTAAAATGGCACGATCATCTCGAATTACTCGGTAAGAGATTATTATCCCAACTATTTGTTTTTAGAAATCTGAGAAAATCAGTCAACGTAACTAGATTGAGGTTTTTAGATGTGCTACCATCTATGGTCTTAGGATGTCGAATCTAATAAATTAAAATTCCTTACTAGTTTACTCACTTTGTATTAATCTCTGAAAGGGATAAAAAAGAAGAGAGTGACATCTTTACTAGATTCAGCCAAAATTTAATGTCAATACTCTTTTCTTACCATAGATCTAAAAATGTTATCTTATAGCAGATATAGCTATTGACTTGTACGAGTTTGGAATTTTATTTATTGGATTCGAAAAGCCTAACTGATGAAGCCGAAAGCCAGAAACCGGTCTTAGGATGTCGAATCTAATAAAATAAAATTCCTTACTGGTTTACTATATTGCGGTTGTATTTTTCTCTATTCCATTCCCATTCATATAGCATAACTTTATGGGGCAATTCTTCGGAGACTTGTAGACCTTTATTTGTAAACCTTAAAATTATGAAACTACCTACTATGTTTATTTTTTATAATCTTTTGGAAATTCATAATAATAAGTCCCTATACATTAGGCACAATGACATTTATCCATATCAAACTCGAAATCAAGTATAAGCATATACAGTGTGTTTTATGGGACAAATTTTAACTGCCGTGAAAACTAATAGTTTGCTTCAAATATTTTAACATACTTTTCTCGGCAAATAGAAAATTTGTTTGTTAAAGTTTGGAGAAGAAAGGAGTGCAGTAATTTAATTTGTAGAATTAGTAACGGTTTAAGAGGTAGAAATTTTATTTTTACCTCATACTTCAATGCCTATTTGTAGTTAAAATGAAAATTGTAATACATTTGATTGGCTTAATAAAAGCTTTCGTTTGACTAAATCATGTTTCCATAGTTTTTACTGTAATAAACCTGTTCTTTTGTCAGATAAGTCAGGCTTTATTTATTCATAGCCGTATCGTATGTATTTTAATTCATTCGGAATTTTGTATTAATATATATTTCAAAATGGCTTCATTCTAAAAATATTATCAGTCCTCCTAAATCCTTGAAGGCAGAATTACTCGTAATAGCAAAGCAACAAAAACAAATTCAAAAAATATATTATAGATAAGATGGCCCGAGAAAATGGAATTGAAATTCTGAGATTGTCTCCTTACCATGCAGAGTTAAATCCCATTGAACTGATCTGGTCACAATTAAAAGGTTTATGTTTCTCAAAACAATACAACATTTAAATTACCTGATGTACGAAATTTGTTTTTGAAGGCAGTTTCAGATGTAAATGGAGAACATTTGAGAAAAGTGGAAAATTCATTTTGGAAAGTGGATATAGCAATGGAAACTTAATAGACCCTATAATAATAAACCTCAGAAAAGACAATGATAATGATCAGTAGTTATAGTGAAGACAGTGACTTTTAAAGATAGTTCTTGAATTTTTTATTTTGAGATTAAAAAAGTTTAATTCCATTAAACTATAATCCTCCGTGTTATTGACTGGTTTATTTATATCCGCACTTTATCTTCTAAGTGTTTACTATATTAAGAAATAGAAATTTTCTTATTTCCTTTGTAAATATTTGTAAATATTAATGTTCTAAATAAATATTTACTTTTTTGCAAATCTTTAACACTCTCATCTCAAAGAGAGAAACGCTTTTTACTTAAACTCGGTCAATTAAAATTATCTAAATCTTCCACGACTTTTCGTATATACCGACACCTCCAATAAATCTTCCAGTTTTTGTACGCTTGTTTTTTTCTACTCCTTAGCGAGATCAAATGAACTGACACAAACAAAGGTCTTCTCACAACATAGTAGGCTATTCATATGTGGTAGATTCTTCTTCTGACTGCCATAAATCAAGCGAGATTAGATCACATTTAATTAGCAACAGATGGCGCACACTTGAGTCTAAGCAAAATAAACCATTTTTAATTGCCGAACGGGTAAAACTATAATGTGGCGGAAGGTTTGGTGAGTTTAGAGATTTGCTGTTCCGGAGGGGAAGTTTTTTTTATAAAAAAGTAAAAATTATAGGTTTATACCTACTTAAATTAGTCCATGTGGTTTTTGCCATGAAGATTGGTTTTTCTTTACAAATTGTGCGGGAAAATTGTGTTATACTGTGGGAATTAATATCCCCTATTTCTCTCTTAATCGTTTATTCAAAATTATGTTTGTCAGTCGCGACCTTTGTTCATATTACGGATTATAACCCATCGCTGATACTGACGTAAAATAAAATAACTATAATCAATGTATTTTGGTACAAAATTACAAAAAAAAAACCAAATAAATATCTTCGTTTAAAAAAATTCCCAAAACACCCTTAATTTCCTTTTTTTAAGCACGTAAGGTAAAATAAATCTCCGTAAATTTAGAATATTGAGCCCCAACACGTAAAAGGAGGAGTTCCCAACATTTCCCTGTCACCGAAGAAAAGTTGCAGTTGCATATCTCTGAAACCAAAAATAGACAGTTCCTAATAAACTTTTTTGATCCCCGGTACGACGAGCCGAGTAAAATTCATCTGTTATGTGACTAAATATTACTTGTTTACGTTACAGGACCTATTAAAACAAAATCAATTTGTGGTTGACATGGGCTTTAAGGGCATCTAAACACGTGACGGCTGTTTATGTTATTTCTATGACAGAAGGATAGCAAAGTGCAAGATATGATGCAGCTTTTTTATATAATGTTACATTCCGAATTTTTTCATGTTTGTTTGCGTTGTGTTTTATGACAGGATGTTTGCAACTGTTCTATGTATCAAAATATTAATATTTTTAAGTGATATTTTCCACATTTGCTGGTACGGTATTTTGTATAGAAGTTTAAAAAATATTATACTAGAGCAAGATGGAAAAATATCCATTTTTAATTTTGGGCGCTTTCCGCACAATAAATTGGAACTATCTCAAGTTGTTTGAAAAATTATTAATCAACTTGACATGACAATGGTACTGATAATGATAGTGACGTGCGAATTATGAATTTTTGAAAGTTGGTAGATACTTTAATCAAATGCTAGAAAACTTAAAAAAACAAGGATATACTCTGAATAAAAGAGGAGTGCAATAAAAGTACTTTGTAAAATAAAAATAAACCAATAAAATAATACGGAGGATTATATGTTGCTAATGGGATTAAACTTTTCTTAATATCTTGGCATTAAAACGCTTTAGTATCTAAAAAAAAATAAAAAGTTCAAGAACTATCTTTAAAAGTCACTATAACTACTGTTATCATTATCATTGTCTTTTCTGAGGTTTATTATTATAACAAATTTTGCACATCAGGCAATTGAAATGTTGTATTGTGTGGGATTTAACCATGCATGGTAAGGAGGCAATCTGAGAATTTAAATTCCTTTTTATCGGGCGATCTCATCTATAATATATTTTTTTAATTTGTTTTTATATTCCTTTGCTATTAGGAGTAATTCTGCCTTCAAGGATTTAGGAGGGCTGATAATATTTTTAGAATGAAGCCATTTTGAAATATATATACGGTGTTTCATAGTTAAACCGACATACGTTAACTATAAATAGAGGGTACTTAGGTGATTTCAAATAACCTTGGTTAATGGGTCTAACGCCTTTAATAACCGAGATACGGGGTGTTTCATCCATTTCGGCCAATATTTTGATAAGCCGTAACTTTAGATTTCTCTCATACTTGGTACAGGTATAGTATGTTAATAGCCTAATCCTATAGTGGAAGAACTACGATTAAAATCCAGATCCGAATTAAGAAGAATTTGCAAAATTTGAAAATCCCCAAAACAACACCCTTTATATCAGATTTTTTAAAATTGGGATAGTTATTTGAAAAGAACGGAAAAAATGAGTTAAAGTAAAATTTTTTTTAAGTGCTCATCCCATTCTACTACTGGAGTTTTAACGTCAAATTACATTAAATGCATTTTTTTCATTTTCACAAGCAGTAACTTTCGAAATACCTGGTAGATTTCTTTCATATTTGGTACAGGTATCATTTTTTAGTAGACCAATCGTATAATGTAAGGACAATACTACAGTTAAAATCCAGATACGGATTAAGAAAAATTTGTAAAATTTGAAAATCTGGGTATTCTGATATATTTTTATAAATCCATATCTCGTTCTGCATATTACTAAACTTTTAAAATAAATTCAATCAATACAATAACATATTGTCACTTTCATAAGCCATAACTTTCGAAACACCCTGTAGATATCTTTCAGATTCGGTACAGGTAGATTGTTAAATAGCCCAATCGTACAATACAAGAACTAAAGTTAAAATTCAGATCCGGATTAAGAAAAATTAGTAAAAGTTGGTAATCTCTAAAATAGCACACTGTATATCAGATTCTTTAAAATGTAATTGGATACCTATTAGAAAAAAAAAAAAAAAAAAGAAAAAAGATGTGGTATTGCCGAAGCTTACTCTTTAATGAGTTTTGTATCCGGAATTAATCCGAAAAATTAAATCTGTATTTTTTTTGTAGAACGCTCTTGTGCACTTATAAAAATATTTTAGTATAACACTTCTTTTGTCTTTTTTTCTTTTTAAATAGGTACAGGGTGTTTCCAAAGTTATGGCTTATGAAAATGACAATATGTAGTACATTAATTGAATTTACTTTAAAAGTTTAGTAATATGTAGAACGAGATGTGCATTTATAAAAATATGATCCAATATAAACAATATCTGATGTACAGCGTGTTGCATGGGGGATTTTCAAATTTTACAAATTTTTCTTAATCCGCATCTGGATTTTAACTGTAGTATAATCCTTACATTATACGATTGGGCTACTAAAAAATGATACCTGTACCAAATATGAAATAAATCTACCATGTATTTCGAAAGTTACTGCTTGTGAAAATTAAAAAAATGCATTTGATGTAATTTGACGTTAAAACACCAGTAATAGAATGGGATGTGCACTAAAAAAAATTTTCACTTGAACTCATTTTTTTCCGTTTTTTTTTGGAAATATCCATCCCAATTTAAAAAAATTTAATATACAGGGTGTTGTTTTGGGAATTTTCAAATTTTGCATATTCTTCTTAATCCGGATCTGGATTTTAATGGTAGTTCTTACACTATAGCATTGGGCTATTAACACACTATACCTGTACCAAGTATGAGAGAAATCTACAGGGTGATACCCTCTATTTACAGTTAATGTATGTCGGTTTAACTATGCTATTAATAAAAAATTCCGAATCAATTAAAATACATACGATACCGCTATGAATAAATAAAGTCTGACTTATCTGTCAAAACAACAGGTTTATTCTAGTAAAAACCATGGAAACATGATTAAATCAAACGACATCTTTTATTAGGCCGATCAAATGTATTAAAATTTTTATTTTAACTACAAATAAGGATTGAAGGATGAGGTAAAAATAAAATTTCTACCTCTTAAACCTGTACTACTTCTGCAAATTAAATTACTGCACTCCTTTCTTCTCTAAACTAAATAAGTCCTAATAATATAATAAAAATTGGATAATACCTCTCCTTTTTTATCTACAAAACAATTCTTTATAATAAAAAAATGTTTAAAAAAAATGCACAAAGATGTAACAAGTGTGACAGCGAACCAACAGATAATTTTTAATATATCTGCGTATGACAATAGTTATTTTTGTACCTAGTGCGCGAAACGCTACTTTGGTGATCGAGAACTGATTTAAGGTAAGACCGCACTAGGCTGAACGGAGCGGAGCGGAGCGTCGATGCAAAATATTCTTTAATGGAATCTATATGACCTAACCTGCACTAGACTCGCGTCACAACACCTGCGATGTCGCTGCGATGCAAAGTTGACTTTTCTACCAACTCTGCATCGCTGACCATCTCAGTTCAGATACGCTGGTGCTAGTGCGGTATAGCAAATGGCAGCAGCGCGACACAATACTTCATTTGTCATTCGTGTTGGGGGGAAAAACTTATTTGTTGTTAAGTTTTGTTGCTGTTAAGATGGTGCTGGATGAAGAAAAATTAATTAATTTAATTAGTGAATATCCTAAAATCAGCCATCTTGCTCAAAAGACACCTTATATAACTGTTCAACAAAAATTTAATGTTGATAGACAACAACAAGCACAAAAAAGTATCTTTATTGCGTTAAAAAATACATCACATCACAGATGTGTTTGCAAATATATCAAAACATATAAATAAAACAAATAGAAAATGAAGTTTCTTTAAATTTTAAACATTTATGGATTAATTAATACTGATAACTAGATTATAATCACGTTAAATATTCTATTTATATATAAAAAAATTTTGTTATGAATTATCCATAGCTTAGATTCTTAGTAAGTTATGTGAATTTTTTGTTTGAAATATGTACTGAGTGATATTTTTATAAAGAATTATTACTACAGCAAAATCACAAAGTATACTTAATGAATTTAAGAAAAAAATTAAAGTAGACCTACCCTACAAAAACTATTATTAATAAACTAAACTAAATAAACTAAAGACAGTGTTGTGCACCTACACGGAAGTCTACAAGTCAAAATTTCATGAGAATCTGACTTTTAGTTCACAAGTTACAGTGACGCTACTTTTGTAATTTTGAAAACAATGGAAAAATTTTAATTGCCTGTGTTGCTAAAGCATTGCTTGTTCATGGGAAAAAATATCACTGAAATGAAACAATCGCTCGGACTCTGCTCCATCGAGACAAATGGTTTACTTATTCTAAAAGCGGCCATACAAACACGCGCCCATGCAAACACCGATGATGCTGAATGCTCTGGTCGCCCACATTCGGCACTTGTTCCAGAAAACATAAAAAAATACACAAAATAGTTTTGGTCTGTATCTGTAAAGCTAGAATGGTTGGTCATCCCACAGTACGTAGGCCACATTTGGCCCATTGTGCATCCTTCTGAGGTTGAGCCTTCCTTGTAGCTTGTCAGCCAGCCTACTTGTTTAAAGTAAGTGATGACGTCGCCTGAAGGTAGCTCCCTCATGTTGGCATTTGTTAACCTCTGCTCGCCGAAAAAGAAAATGTCTTGTTTGTGAGCAAAGAATGTGTTCGACAGTCTCGTCTTCCTGTTCACATCCTCTGCACAGTGGAGTATCAGATAACCCCATCCTGTGGAGGTGTTTTCGAAGATGACAGTGGCCAGCTAGGATAACAGTGGCTGTGCGCAGGTTCTGTCTGTTGATAGTCATGTATTTTTTGGCTATTTCGCTATTCGGATACTGTAGAAGTTCCTTGGCTAGCTTGCAGCCTGTTTCTACGTCCCATCTACCCTTAAACTTTTCAAGGGAGTGAATAGTTTTGGTCGATCGTAACTTGAAGTTACGTGAGATAGTTGACACTTTAAAAATATCAGAAGACAGTGTATTCACCACTTTGCATGAACATTTGTCTATGAGAGAGCTCTGTTCGAAGTGGGCACTGCCTTTGCTTGTAGCAACCCAGAGTCTCCTGAAAGGACATCAAAAACACAATGATGGACGTCGAGTTGAAGATATCGCGTACCTCTAGTCGATAAAGACATCGAGACAACCACCCAGCGGAGACCGTTGAATAGACTTTCGACGAGCTGTGTACATTCCCCCGTTGGACAGCGTCAGTTCTGCTTTAAAAGATAGATGGCATGGATCTGTTTAATTTGAAAGTGTTCTTGCTACGCATATTACACAATGGGGGAAGATCTGACAGCTATACGGAAAGTGGCACAACGATTTGAAGATCACTTGGGTGTTCCTAGCCGATATTCGAATGTGGGTGGCTCAATGGAGTCGTATGGTAAAACATGGCCTGAAATTATTCAGATTTGTGACATCGACCTCTATCCGTTTATCAATATGCTGCTCAAGATTCTAACAACTTTACCCGTGAGTGCAGCAACCGCTGAGTGGAAGTTTTTTGTCTAGGGCGGCTCAAAACATGGCTGAGAGTCAGAATGGAGGAGGATAGGCTCACTGGTCTAGCTTTGCTGCATATTCACCGCGAGACTCAGCTTGACCCGGAGAAAATTATTACGCGATTGGCGAAAAGTTCTCAAAGAGGGGTTGATTTTATCATCTGATTCAAAATAGTTATTTGTGTAACTATTGCAAAAAGTGAATATTTATTGCACGATGCTTGAAGTTTGCAGCTCGAGACGAAGTCGAGAGCTGTAATCATGCAACAAATATGCTTTTTAAATTTTATTGAATAGTATTTTAGAATACAAGAAATATTACAAAAACTTGGGAATAGTTCTAACAATAAAATGAACAGTTGTCATATTATATCATTTAACTTTGAACTAACGATAATTTCCTTAAACTAGTTATTTACTTTTTTCGCAGTTAGAGCAATTTACAATGGTAACCGAAGGACAAACTTCATATTTTTAACGTAAACTGCCACAGGCAGCCTTCACCATTGACTATTCTGACCATAAGGTCGATGGCTTTAGGATCTCCGATTTTTCTTTCAAATACGCTAGGAGGACGTTTTCATTAGTGTTCTTAATACGTTTTGTGTCACACCAGTCTATAAAGCGTTTATAACAAATTTCATAATTTTTTTTGATTTTTCGGGTAATAAATCTGATGTGACTTCATTTGCTGTTTGAATTAAATCTGGAGGAGTACAAATATATTCTTCTTCACTATCCGAATCAGACATTTTTAACAGCTTACAACGAAATATTAAATTTTTAAATTGACAACTTGAAATGAATTACGTAAACTGCCACTGTCAGACGCCATCCATAGCTAATTATGAATATGCTTTCGTTAGTAACAAGATTTGGATTAATCAAAACTAGAGTAAAAAATGTTTCTTTTTAATATAAAAAAATAATGTTTTGAATAATATTTAATGGCACCTACCTAACTACCTACATTTACCACGTTTATAAGTATACTCAAATTACAAGGAAAAAATGTTTTCTTTTGGCACAGTTGAGAGTGCAAAAAGTTACTACTTTTTGCACTCTCGTAGAAAAAAGTATTTTTCGATATTCAGTTATATCCAAACCCCCCTTCACCGTAAAAATAAGTCTGTATGCGCCCCTGAACACAAATGTCAGCTACTGAGCTTTTGGCCTCCGTATTTTGGGATGAGAAAGGAAGAACCATCAATAGCGAATATCAAGTGGGATTATTGGTGTGTTTGAAGGTAAAATTGCGAGAAAACAACCGAAAATAAAGAAGAAAAATGTGCTTTTTCACCAAGACAATATACCGCGTCACAAGACGAGCGCGACAATGGTCAAACTGCATGAATTGCACTTTCACTTGCTTCCCCATCCACCGTATTCTCCGGATCTGGCTCCTAGCGACTATCACCTGATCGTAGACCTAAAAAGAATGTTCCAGGGAAAGAGATTTGGATAGAATGAAGAAAACGACTTCGGAAAGTAAGTCTAATTTTTGAATAAGTAGTTTTATTATCCAATTAAAAGAATACTTACGCGCACAAGCCACTATGACCTATAAAAATTAATTAAAAATGGAAAACCTGAAGGAATCTTAGCCACAAGACCAGAGTTTAATTCTACGCTAGTGAATATGGAACTGCAATAGCGTTTTAATTTATCGGTAACATTTTTTAACAACTTTATTTTTGTCATAAATTGAATAAAGATCTTAATGAAAAATAATTAAAATTATATAAAACTAGAGCCCTTCATCCCGGGGTAGTATCATAATCAATATTCCTAGCCACTATACAAACACCTGTAACAACACCATACGTACCGGCAAAAGCTGCTCTGCCAGAAGCAGGAGAAAGGTATAGGTATATTTATTATGATTGTGTAAAATTGGGTATATGCGCAATGTTTGGAGAAATATCACCCCGTATGCTCTTGCTCCCCATCTATTCGTCTCTGTCCTACTCCCGTGATTAAGGGTGGGGTGTTAAGGGTCTCTCTTCTATGCTGCGCTCTGCAGGCTCTCTCGCGGTCCGTATTTCCATCTCTGTTCCTTGATGCGTTTCAGTTTCAGTCCGAAAGACACCGCGCGTGTGTTAAGAGGGCCTTTTCGCTCGCACTTGCTGGCTCTTAACATTTTACGTAAATTTTAACTGTTGAATTTGGTGGTGAGGAAAGTTCGCTTCAGGATTTAGTGATTGTGCTGAAATTTTTTTTATTTGTGGTGGTGGTGTAGGTGAAGTGTGTACTGTCATTTTGTGGATTATTTTCAAGTTCTTGAAAAGGTATTTAATTTTTTTTTGGATTTTTTAATTTCAAAAAGGGCTTTAAATGCTTGATCCTACTTTTACAATTGAGACAGAGGTATGTGAAATGTTTTAAAATTGTACAATTGTAAATTAAAGGGGAGTCATTTTATCGAATGGGAAATTTATTGTATATTTATATATAAAAATAATTTTGTATAATAATAATAATATTTACTTATACTTCTGGAGTGTATACATGTTTGAAAAATACAGTAAAGTAGATAAATAAACAAAAAGGAAAACCCTTAAGAAGAAATAGGTTGAGCTGGGGAATTTTCTCTTGTTTATTTAAGATAAAAAATTGTATTCATATTTTATAATTTATTTAAATATAAAATATAAATCATATAAATAAGATAAAATATATTAAAATTTAAATCATCTGTTATATTTCCTAAAAAATTAACGAATAATTAACATATAATGGAAAAATTTTAATACGATATATTTTTATTGAATCAAAAAATAACAAAGTGACCTCACCAAAACTAAATTGTCTAAAATCACCTGTTGTAATAAAGAACATAAAGATTATTTTTATCAAAGAAACTCACCAAAAATATATATTTAATAATATATTTTTTAAAGGAATATGAGATAAATGATTTTTCATTTGAAAATGTCATTAATCAAAATCAGAATCTGTTAAAAAAAGTAAATAAAACGATATGCCTGTTCTTTATTTATCAAAATATTTTATTTTAAATTGTGTTTTCTGAGGTGGATTTAGAATCATTAATTAAAAAAATGATTATACACACACACACAATGACATTTCCTTTGACATATTTATTAAAATATATATTTTTATAAATTAAGTCAGTAAGGATTTAGAATGAATTTAAAAAATAATAAAACTTAAAGTCTAGTATTTTTATTCTTTTTTTGTCGGCCATGAAAAGTTTTTGGGATTTTAAATAACATTGTTAATAATTTTGATTCAAATGAAGTTAAACCTAAATTTTTGGATTATTCATTTTTCAAATTCCCCGCTACAACAGCCCCCTATTATCATTGTGACATCTAAAAGGCTAGAAAAATCTGTAGATGTTTTGACACAGTTATAAAAGAAAAAGTAGGAATATGTTAAAAAATAGAAAAGATAATAAAAATTAACTTTTCAATAATTTGAAAAAATGCAAAATTTTTGATAAAACTTGATAAAAATCGAAAAAACACGTTGCTAAGTAATATTTTAACAAGAAGCATGATTGCTGGTGGTAACAAAAATACGAGTCGAAGACAAAGATTTTTGCACCTACACGAATGCATTTTGTTAAAAAAATATTACTTTGCATTGTGTTTTTTCGATTTTTTTTACAGGAAAAAATAGATGCCCGAATGTATTTGACAAGACTATTTCATGAGTAACAGATTATTCTGCATAAACATAGTTTACAAAACATACTACCTATTATATATATATATTTAATCTCAAAATACTACGAACTTAATTATTTATGGTACAATTAAAGTATAAATAGCAATTTTGTTACACAGTAGGAGTATTGTTTGAAATCTTTGTTAACTCATTGATAACGTTGGGTGTAGGTAGGTAAATCATTAATGTTGTTGATGGGTCCAGCTGTAGAGTGAGAAGCTCGAGGAGTGGCTGCAGGATCTTCTGTTTTCTGTTTTTTATCTGGAGGTTCTGAGCCGTCACTTCTAAGGGTGTTTATGATGTTGGAATAATGCTCATTATCCATTTGCAGATAAGGCTTAATTGAGTTGGCTGAACTGTGGCAAGTAATTTTAATTAATTTTTGTTCACCCATCCCTCCTTTAGCCAGGTTACTGACTGGTATCGACCGCATAGAGTTGCCTTCTCTGCTGCTTTTTTAGTCCATTTCGTAAATTCGTTTTTTCCCACTGGAATGTTTTTGTACCATCTACTTGATTGTTCTTTCTTCCATGATGGGTTTACTGTTAAGAATAATCTATCAGATGTTATTCTAGATGAACATTTATCCATTAGAATTTTAAAGAGACGGACTGGACAAAAGGTAGGTTTCTTCGTGTTGGGGACCACCCATTTACTATCGTCCATTTTTTTTCTCCAACCTGGGCCGTTTTATTGAAGAGAGGATTATATTCTACCCTTCCTAAAAAGTAGCATTTTTGAAAATCAGTTATTTTAAAAAATATGTAACTATGTTATCTACCTGTTTTAATCCCAGAATTATCCACTTCCTCTTCAAAATAATGAACTCTGCAATTGACTGCTTCTCCACCTCTCCAGGCAAGTTCTACTGAAGAGATATGGTAAAATTTTCGGTGGAGTCCCGCCGGAGTAACTTCGTCCCATAATAAAACCATTGCGTAGTATTCTTCCAATTTTAATGAAGCAGTGCTCGATTTCCTTTTATTGGCGCACATCTGCAAATTCCTTCGTTTCGCATTACGAGCTTCCCTACTAGACTTGAAGATAATATCCTTAAATGGATCAAAAATTATTTTCCACTTCATAAAATACATCTCTTGCATTTTTTGCAACGGTGTTCCACATTGTCTTCACAACTAGTTCTTTGTAATTTTCACCGTTTTCTTTCTTCATATTCCACGCCCAATCTTTCAGGATTAGGTTTATTTGCTCTAAACTTGTAGTTTTCAAAAGCTCGTATTTCTTTGCCTTGCAGAATTCCGTAAACTGTTTCTATATTGACGTATGGGTTTTAACGGTATTGTACAGTACACTTTTCTCAATCGCCAGATCAATATTATTATAGAATCACTTCCAAAGCGACTCATTTTCACTACAGAAGCTGAATAGCACTGTTTAAAAACAATATTACAAAATTTATTGACAATAAAATCAGAAAAATTGTTTAGCGTCGTTTTCTGGTGTCCTAGGAGACCATAATTGCTTGTTATCAAAGGTATTGTAATTTTTGGTGACAACAGCTGTCTAGTTTTGCCGCGGGTAACGAAAAAACTAATGACAGGAGCTGTTGTTCGGTATCTGAATACGTTCTGTGTGTGTTGATTCTTTGTGTTTATGAATTTTAAATTTCTGACTTCAGATTTTGATAGAGCATCAAAAAGTAAGCTTAGGGTTTGATGCCCCCCCCCTTAATTCTTCGACAATACCTTCAAAATGGGATCCAAAATATGAAAATTTTGAAGTATAAAATGACATTCAATTTAAATTAGACACAAAGTGAATGACGATTTTGTAGCTGTGTTGATTAGATTTAGAACTGTCAATATAAAATTTTATTAATACTTTCATTACAATTTGTGGCAATGCTAGAAGAGCATTCTCAACTGATTTTTAAACTATATCTTTATTAAATATTATATTTATATTTTCCTGAATTTTGTCTTTTAAGATGAACAAATCGGAAAAAGTTGGGTTTTTAATATGTTGTAAATTTATTATTTTAATTTCTATTGTGCCTCTATATCCCACTACAAAGTTTATAATTTCAAATATTAGATTATAAGAGTCATTAAAAAAATCATAACATTCGATTCTGTTTTAAAAAAAATAAAACAAAAACCTTCATTGACTCAGTTACGACTATATACCTTTGCCTTATTTTGATTATTTCAATCTCTCTCTACAGCAGGAGATTTCTTAAAAATTTCGTCCCTCTCACTTTGGCCAAATCTACATACATATATGCAAAGGAATATTATGGCACGTATATACATGCACATTCGACCTTAGCATGACGGTCACGGTTGATCCCTTTGCTCCTAGACAAATTCAATTTAGTTAAATAGCACTAGGAGGGTGGGAAATACACCACTGGCAGTGTTTTGTTTAGGGGTGGATAAAAATGAATCCCTATGATTCTCATTTCGCCACCGTATTGCATTATTCTAAAACTCTAATGCCACTTACCGCATGCTTTCAGGGTGCAGTGTCATGTTCTTATCGAATTTTTTTTTCGATAGGGGTGGAATAAAGTGGTTTCGACGAGAGGTGATTGGGGTTATTGAGGCATGGCAAAAATGCAGTGACAAGTGATTGAGATCGGTCGTCAAATCACTATAATTATTCTAAAGAAGTCACAGTTAATTTTATTATATTAGGTTATTATGAAGTCCATCAAATTATTATCGATAAAACTTTATTATCAGGCTATTATTAAATTAGGTTAATTATTATTTAATTTGAATGTTCTTCTTTCTGAATAATATAGATTATATTAAAATGATCCAGACACTGCTAAGAATTTTCCATGAATTCGAGTATTTAAAATCGGTTTGGCCCTGGTTTATAAATCACTCATATAATTCTAACCCTTCTAATCCTGTTATGACAAAAAACGGTATAGTTGTGTCTAAGTACTTTTCTTCTTAAATTGCCAAGAGGCTTCTGTATCTAAATAAAGACTCTGGGAGGATGAATTAAGTACTAGTTAGGTGTAATTATAGAATAGGAAATTAGTAATCATGTAGTAGATTTATTACGAACATAGGTACGTAGGTACATAACATATTACAGAGCTTCGAGCGAGAGTCAACATATAGATCAAGAATATTCTTAGAACAGATAAATAAAGAAAATAAAAGTACGACTATATGAAATGCGGTTTTATTTATTTTGAAGAAATCCTTAAAACATTCTTCATATTTTACAAAATTAGACATATACAAGGGAGTGTTGATAAATTCACATTTTGATTCTTTAGCACTTTGCACATGATTTTGTCAACCAAAAAAGGGACGGACCTGAATTCAGCACTTAATTGCTCTCAGGTAAATTATTGGAACCATCCTAGCACTAATACTTATTATTCTTGTTAATTTGAATCCGTGCTGTACGAAAATGTTTTGGATTATGAATGAATAGTTCGGAAAATATAATTATTATAAATATAAATAAATAAAACAACTCAAATAATAAGTATAACAAGAACAACGGCGACTAGTTTAGGCTTTTAGCCATCATCAGGCCTAAAATATAACAAGAAACCATGAAAAGCGCTTATAACAATACATTATTTTCAACTTACCATAGGGTGGTGGTGAACATTTGTTTAATGTTTAAAAAAAATATATTCAAGATTACAAATGGGTATTGTTTAACGAAAAATAATTTTTCCCACAGTTTAATTAAACAAATGTTCACTACCACCCTAGGGTAAGTTGAAAATAATGTGTTATTATAGGCGCTTTTCATGATTTCTTGCTATATTTTAGGCCTGATGATGGCTAAAAGCCGAAACTAGTCGCTGTTATTCTTGATTTACTTATTATATATGGTACCGACTTTGAGTTATTTTATTTATTTACCTACGACCACTATATAAAACAAGCAAACTCACACGACACACAGCCCCAGTATACCGGGTGACAATGAGACTAGGGCCATGCCTATATCCCGTTCATTTCAGTTGGTGACATTTCTGGCGAAACCGAAAGTCGGCCATTTTGTTTTTATAAGACTGTCAATCCAAAATTGTGTCTAATATCTGTGTTCCAAATCTTATTCAAATGGGTTGAAAAATGAAGCAGATATAGGCATGGCCCTAGTCTCATTGTCACGGTAAACAAATCGCACGGCTTTGGTAAATAAAACGCACGGTTTTGGTAAACAAAGCGCACAGCTTATACGTAAAAGTAAGCGGAACATTTAATAATCGCCCGTCATCTGAGTAGTCATAGCAACTGTCAAAATTAAAATAATACAAAAAAACTTTTTTGAAAAACAAATAAGTTCTAGTTAATAATTATAGGATACATACCTACTGTTTAAAAATCTATTGGAATTGAAGAGAATTTTGTAAAATTGTTCGAAATAAAATTGTTCAAAAAAAATCTAAAGATGCAATAAAATACTGGGTATCCTATTTGAAGGAATGAAGTAGCGTGTCATAAGTCCAGACTTTTTTGGCACACTATATATGGGCGTAGGTAAAGTATAGTACGTAATGCGTGTTGTAAAGCAATTTTTCCATTCGTGCGTGATATGCTTTTTACAACACTCGTTACGTAATATACTATTATTACACTTTGGCCACATTTGTGATAGGGATAACTTGTTTCTTAACCCAATCTAATCTAACCTAATCTTGTATTTAACAAGTTTATTTTACTTAAATTGTATATTATTGTAGAGGAAATGGCTAAAAAATTTTTAACTTTCAAAAGTAAGCGTTACATACAACATATTTTGACGCAAATAAATCTTTGTTGTCATTGTGCTCGAATTTGTTATTTGGTTATGTCAAGGCAACCTATACTAACTAAAGAAAAATCAAAACCTCGAAGTTAGTACCACATAAAATATAATATAAAATTATAATAACAAATTTCACTGCATCTGAAACGAAAACAACTACTCCTGGTGCTAAAGCTCCTACAGGACTTCGAGGTTTTGATTTTTCTTTAAAAATTGGGCCACATCGATAAATTATGTGTTTCTATACTAACTGTCTGAGGTGGTATGGAAATTGTCCCACCGTGCATCTTCCATTATCGAAAAGGTGGGCATTTTGAACATCAGAAATTATAGAAGTATTTTCAAAAACTTTTAACTTTTTTTTAATCATTATATATCCTGGAAGAATATTTCGCTATTTTTTTACTTCAGTGTCAACGGCATCAACTACTATTGTCATTATCCTCGTGTTCTGTGTAGGCTTTGTTACTGTTTCCCAGCGCCACTTTAGAACAGCTACTGATAATTAGAACCCAACATTTCATTATTATGAACCGTTTAACTAGACACGTGTAGTAGCGTCCATTTATCTGAAAAAATCTGTTTAGGAAACTGTTCTTATAGTAATTTATTTTCAGCCGCTTTCAGACTCAAAAGTATGTGTAAGTTTTCCGAATTCTAGGTGCTCCGAAACAGGTTTAAAAACGCATTTGTTTGTAACATATTAGGGTTTTTCTCACGATACCTCGAATATTATTTTGAACTAAAAAAATAAACAATAGACGATGCTACTAACTTTATTATTAAATACTATCGTATAGAATCATCATCCGAAGGCAGTAGTTTACATTGTTTTTTACTTGATACACCATACACTTCAGTATAATCTCTCTTGCGACATCAAATTCTTGATTTTAAATCCTAATCTTCCATCAACATTTATATCAACGAATATTTAAATTTTTACTGTTATTTAATTAAATATTTTATGGACTGTTAACATTAATTAGCAAATGTTAAGTAATTTTATTCATGAAAAGAGTTTTATTAGCGAAAATTAAAAATTTAAAATATGCATTATAATTAATTTTTTTTCAATTAAACTTTCTATGAGAAAAACACCATTTATATCGGTTTACTGAACTTTATTTTTCAATATTTGCTTCATTCTATTTACTCATCACATCGAAGTAATAGAAAAAATGCGGCATATCAAAAGATTTTTATTTCGTATTCAAATATCTTTATCAGTCGCAGGCGAGACTTGTGTTGCTCTCAATTATCATCAATTGTGACTTTCCTGGAAATCTTTATGTGTTCAGTAAACCCGAGACTAGTAAAAAAAAACTGAAGCGAAGATAATTGAGTTTACGCTAAAAGTTCGTGGAAACATCTCACATTTAGAGAAAAAAATCCTCTAAACAGAATCATTTTTTAAACTGCAACAATTTTTTTCCGGGTGTTAATTTGCACCCTAGTGTCTGAAAAATGATTTTTTTGGAGATCCTAGGTGCTAGAGTTACCGAAAAACGGTCAATTGGATGGGCGGTAAATCACCAATCTTATCCGGGAGGATTATTTCGTATTTCTTGAAACCGTAGGCTTCCAGGGCCGGAGTTAATGAAAATATTGCCATTTCTGGATTTAGACTGCGTCATTTTGAGTTTGGAACTCAACGAGTTTTGTTTTGGAATTGGTTTACAGTCGTCCTCTAATCCTATTTTTATTAGAAGTCCGCGCCTAGATTTTTATACAATCCAGACTTCTTGTTGAGAAAATTTAAGAAAAAATATTGATAATCATAGACAAGAAGGATAAGAGTACATAATTGATGAGGGAAATTCTAAATATATGATGTTAAAAAGTGTTTTTTGATAAAGAGTCCAATAAATGAGACAACAACCTTCAACATACAGACAATGTGTGGAAAATGACAAAAGGGTCTTTATTAAAATATCTAAAATGAAAAACAGTGCCTGGGAAAATAAAAGAAAATCTATACTGAACAGTAATCAGGCCAGTCACTCTTTATGGTTGTGAGCTAGGGGCAATGAATAAAGTCAAAACAAAATATAAAACAAGAGGTCTGTGGGAAAAAGTATTATTAATAATAATAATAATAATAATAATAAACGTCTTTATTTTCATAATCCTCGGCGAAGTCCAGCATAGCCGAGTACCAAATACAATCACTTATATAATAAAATAAACGTTATTTAGATTTAAATTAATTAATAGAAATTTTATATGGAAATATACAATAAGAAAATTAAGAATACATAAACACAAACAAACACTGTATTAAATCAAAAGACATTTTTTCAATGCCTTTTTAAAATTTTCTATTGGTTTATTCTTAAGTTGTTCAGGTAGAGAGTTGTAATAATATTAATATTATAATTTTAATTTATTAAAATAAAATATTCTTTATTTAAATTTAGTTGAAAACGCAAAAATTTTATCTTATTTTTAATTTAATTTAGATTCTCAGGCTCAAAAGTTATTCTATGTACTTTGGTGAGATCTGTCAAAGTACAGTTTAAAAAAAAATAGATGTAACCTGTAAATTGTTTATAAAAATTAAAAATTCAATCTCCCTCGTAATTCCAAAATTTCCAATTTTAATATTCCCTTGAAAAACCTGTATTACCAGAAATTATACTATTATAAATTTCATTTTATTTTATTTATAATTCTATCTAATTAAAATTACAACATACATTCAAAAACACTCATTCATTCCTTATACTAAATTAGATATGTCATACAAACTGTCAAAAAAAACTATTCTTAAAAAAAAACTTTAACTTAAAAACTTCAAACCACCAATTCAACAAAATTATTCCAAACACAAAATTATTTTTGACAGTCTGTTATAAGTAAGTTAAATGAATACTCTAAAATAAAGAAAATTTATACCACAACAACAATATAATAGTTTTTAAATACCTTTTCAGGAAAACACTGTACAGTATTTCACAATCAAAAGAAACTCTTCTTTTGATTTCTTTATAACTTCGTTTAATCCTTTCAATCTACTTCCATATCTCCTCTTCTCTTAATAAAGTCCTTTTCTTTTTTCTTTTAACTCAAAAATTGTCTTTGAATAATACTAAGTCTAATTTAGATTCCATATCAATCTCGTGAGTATAAAGTTTCTGGGAAAATTCAAAAATTTCTTCATCATCAAAAATAATTTTTCTTGTTCTCTCCTCAACTTTTTTCAACAACCCAACAATTTTTACAAAAAAAAATCCAGTTACCGAAAGTTATATTCAAAATTTTAAATTTATATTGGTACTAATATTGCAAATTTTGTAATTTTGACATTCATTTTTAAAGGGTTATTTCGTTTTTTTAAATAAACTTTACATAATTTCCATTAAACAATTTACAAGTTTTCTATTTGTAGTATTTTAATTCCATAATAACATTCCCAAAATTTATTTTCATCTTGAAAAGAAATAAGAAAACCAAATTTTAATTTGCTTCTATTTATTTTAAATACTTTATTATTATTTGACCTGCAAGACTAGAAATAAAAGTGTATGAATTAATTTTTAATACCAAAACAATATACTAACTGCATTATATGAAAAAGATCTCTTGTAGAGAGTTGTTCTATGTTTAGGTATAACAAGAAGATTAGTATTTCTAGTATTTGGTGTACACTTGGAGTACAAAAGCCATATGAAGTTTTCGTCTATTAAACATATTAAGCCACCCCAATTCTTTCAGGTTATTTGAAACATGATCTCTAGATTTTAATGAAAAAATGAGTCGAACACACGAGTTTTGAGTTCTCTATAGCCTCGTCGACGAGTCTACATCTAACATGGCCAGTAAACAAAATCAGCATACTTAATTGGTATGACTTATTATTAATGACTCACAGAGTTGTGTTTTCAGAGATGAGTTTAAAAAAGATCTGCTTCGATAAGATTTTTTAAAGAGTAATAACATTTTTGAACAGTTGATTTAACTTTTTCTTTAAATCTCCGAAATGACTGAAATTAATTGGCCGTGTCAGCACTGCCAGCCAACGACAAATTTACCACCTATTTGTAGGAGAGCTGTGTTACTACTGATTTGTTCTAGAGTAAATAGGTACGAATTCAAGCTTTTCTTTTCTTTTTCTAACATGTTGCTCTCTCTGTGCATTTAGCTAGTTTTTTCTAACCAATGAAAAGGTTTTGCGTGGATTGTGATTAAAGGTGCTTATCGTTTGTTCAATGACGCAATAGTTTGTAAGATTTTTGCGTTCGAGTTTTTATATGTGAAATATGATGATGATGAAGTCGGAAGCGAAGATGATTTACAGCCCGCGGCGAGACACAAAGAATTGCGGTTCTGTATTTTTATTTAGTTATTTGATTGAATATTTTATTTATTTTAATTGCCCTTTTTTGGTCACAGCGGCGGGGTTATGTTGATATCTCAACAATTATAAATTAGTATCATCAGCAAATTGATCTATTGTACAGTTTACAGCATTATTGCTTAGATCAATTGTATATATCAGATAAAGAGGAATGATCAGGACAAAGAGGACAGGAACAGCGAAGAAGCAATTAATAGACGCACTAAAAAGCGATTTTTTAATTCAATTCGCAGAAACATCGCATCGTATAGATATAAAATCTAATTTTAAAACCACATTCCTCTCAACATCCAAATTAAAAATCTTAAAAGTCTAGTGTTTCATCTACTCCTATTGCCGCTGAATGAAAAGATAGTTTTATAAATTAAAACCTATCATTATCTCGAAATAAATACTGATATAGCGTACAACCGATTCATGTTTTATTTCAATAGTGAAATCTGTTTAGTATTTACGAGCGCGTTTAAAAAGAAATAAATCCCGGGTCGAAGATATATTTATGAATTTTTATTTTTAGATACACTACATGAAATATGATGTACTCATTAGTGGTTTAATATTTATAAAAATAGTTTGATTAAGCACCTTTAAAACAAGCTAATGAGTACTCATAATTTTCGAGAATGCGTTTTTGGTGAGGAAAGAGTTACAATAAATAATGGTGTCTTTACAGCTGCTTCTGTAATTTTTTTAAATTTACTTTATTTTAATTCAATTTGGAAAGTTGCTTCTGTCAATATTTTCAGAGAGGTCTCTATGATTTATCGAGTCGACATTGTAGGTTAGAGTTTTTGGTTCGTTGAGGTTTTTGAACTCAAGCAATAAATTTAATTCAGAAATGGGAATTTTTCATTTTTTATAGTCAGTTTAAACATTTCACTATTCTAACATTTTTAATACGTGATAAATATACTCTTTGCTTTTTCAATTTATTATGCCTTGTAAGATATTGGTTTCAATTTGTACTATGAAAACTATAACGCCGAGGTTATTTGTCACTTTTCTTTAATGAATTTAAATGTCGACTCTCTAATATATTAATCTATTTTCTAATAACCATTTCAAATTTTTGCGCGATAAACTTATACTTAGCAGATCTAGTGTTTTTTACATGCAGTATTACTATTGTCGGTCATATCCAAATTATTTGAAAAGGCCCTGTTGAAAGATTAAAACCTATAATGGAAGAAAGAACTTTATTCCCAACTCATCAGTTTGGCTTCAGGGAAAATCACTCTACTATAGATCAGGTGCACAGGATAACAGACATCACGGAAAAATCGTTAGAAGAGAAGAAAGTCTGTTCCTCTGTCTTCCTTGATGTACCACAGGCTTTAGACAAAGTTTGGCATGAATGTATTAAGTACAAATTGAACAAACTAGAGTCGTATATATCAGATAGATTTTTTAGAATTAAACAAGGAGTTTATTCCAACTTAAGAGAAATTAATGCCGGTGTGCTACAGGGAAGCGTCCTAGGTCCGATCCTTTACCTATTGTACATTAGTGGCATTCCTCAACTTGAATATGACACCATTGCCACATTTGCTGACGACATGGCTATTCAGCTAGAAGCAGTAAATAAAGTGCAGATATCAATTAATAAAATTAACAATGGAAAATTAAATTAAACGATAACAATTATGTGCATATTAACTTCACAAATAAAATGAAACAATACGTAATAATCAGTATAAATGCAAAATATCTGGGGTCAAGTTTAGATCCAAAACTACGATGGAAGACTCACATCAAAAAGAAACTCGAAGAGCTTGGACAGATATCAGAAAATGTATTAGCTGTTGGGAATAAAATCCACTATGGCAAAAAACATAAAAATAATAAAACACTGAGGAACATCATAGATGCTCCTTGGTACTGTAGAAACAGCGATTTCCATTGGGTGGAGATGGATACAGTTAGACAGACTGCCACCGAATTTGCCAAAAGTCATGAAAATCGGCTTCTCCATCATGTAAATGTCGAGGCCATCCAGCTACTCGATAACACAGGGATAGTGAGAAGACTGAAGAGAACAACGCCATTCGAGTTAGTTTAATAAATAGTGAAAAGCAGTTGATAGAAACTAGGGATTTTACTAGTGAGTAAAAACCTTTTTTGCCTACCATGTTTGAAAATTAATCATATCAACCCTAATAATCAGACCGAAAGTAATATTTCCGGGCCTTGGGCCGCAAATATCAAAAACAACACGATTTTCACTATCAACGTACCTTTGACTTTGACATTTCAATACATTTTCATTAAACGTCAGTGTAGAATCAAGAGAATTAAACTTCTGATTCTGAATAATTGTGGTTATGTGAATTAGTGAAAATGAATAGTACCTAATTCAGGCAGTGATGAAGAATTTACGAATACTCCACCAGACTTGCAAGAAGAAGGTAGTAATGTTTCTCTAAATTTGTTACTTAACAAGACAACGCGCAATGGTACGAAAAGTCCTATGAGTTGTTTAACAACTGGAAATAATATATAATAAATAAATTGGTACTTTTTTATTACTTAAGTTGCTCATTAAATTCTGTCTGTATTTATAAAATTAAAGATTTTTGTTATATTTTCCTATTTTTTGTTTTTTTTTTTGGTAGGCGAAAAACAGTTGTGTGTCACACATGCAGAAAACACTTTAGCTGCCCTCGCTTCGCTTCGCTTCGCTCGCTCATGCAGCTAATAGCCTCGGGCTGCTAAAGCTCATTTTCTGCCCTTGTGACACAATATATTATATTAAGTTTCATTTGTAGTAGTTTATCTTAGGAAAAAATTGCTCATTGATCGGTTAAAAAAAACATACACAATGAGGTATTAGTTGGAGGATAGTATAAATAAATTACTTCTTCACTCTAACTTTCATAACTATTTTTATTTTTTATAAATAAATTAATTCTTTACTCCAACTATTTTTATTTTTAAAGAAAGGGAAATTATCTCCATACTGATAGAAAAATTAAACTTTCTCAACTCTCATTTCGGACGAGATTTTTAAGCCGGAAACAAATTTTAATACAGTTTTAACTGAATAATTTTCATTTAAAATTCTTTGAGTCGCTCGAAATTAAAAACAGTCCAATACATTCGGAATTCTCAAAGCATCAGGAACAAGACGGTTTATCAGCGTTATGGTTTTAAATAATTTTGTCTGTTTATAAATTCATCAAGGTTTTTCTTGAACCCTGTCAGAATTCTTGTAATTAGTTTATAAAGTTTTTTTTTCTTTGGCAATGCCAGTTGGAGAAGCCTTCAAAGGGAAATTTTCTTTTAAAATCTCAATTTTTCTCCGTTAAAAAGAATTAAGAGAACAGGTTTTGCTTGTTTCAAATCTTAGACTTTAAAAACCAGAAATCGATTATTTGGGAATCCTCATATATGTTATCTCTTACTTGTCAATAAAGTACTGTTATTATTATTATTATTATCTCTTACAAATATGACGGACGCACTATTCTATGTTGAAAAGCACTACAAACATCTGGTCGTTTTAAATAAGATTTGCTTTACCTAACAATAAATAGGTACCAATAAAAATATATATATGATAATAAAGTCGCAGCCGTAGGAAAAGTATAGTGTGTAACTCGTGTGAAAAAGCACTTTTCACATTTTGTGACTTGTGGCACTCGCCTTTCAAGCTCGTGCCACAAATCGTCACATGCGTGTGAAAAGTGCTATTTTCAAAACTTGTTGCACAATATACTATTTCTGCAAACATGATAGTATGCTTAAGCTGCACCGGCACGCCTTTGTAGAGCAGATGGGATTACAGCAATGGAGAGAGTAGGCATCCTAGATCCTCTGTCTTTCTCGTGCTCTGATTAAATAAGTAAGTAATCAGGTGGTATGAGTATTGACTTACTATTTGCTATTTGCTGAATGGAGTCATAGGCTGTATTGTAAAATACTCCTGTTATGTTATATCTATAAAAATTTTTTTGTACACAGCAAAATCAGTTTTTGTTGATTTACTTATTTGGTATACACGCTCTTTAACATACTTGTCAATGAGCTCCTCCTCTAATACTGTAGGCCTGATTAAATATATTATTAATTTTTTTCCTGTACTATACTAGAAAGTCATTTTCTTAGATTGATTATTGAGTAAATAATTGTTCTTTAATTCTTTTGTATATGACAATAAAAGTCGAGTATAAAACGTTTGACCTGTCCAGTTCAGACTTTCTATCCCACATCAAAACGTCGTGGACTCGATCAATAATCAATTACAAGCATTCATGTAGGAAACTTTTGAACTTCAACGTCGTTTATTTAATTCAATTATGAATGTCATTTTGGTCTGTAGCGGCATTCTATTCGTTCTGCACTAACGAATCTAACAAAAAGCAAACAGCTTGACTTAATGCGCGTCATTAATTTCGTGAAATACCTACTGTGTGGTTTGTAATTAATTTAACTATCTTCATTAATCGCCGTCCGTAGGAGGCCTTTTCAATTTATTTATCGTGTATTTTATACCTTTTTTCCTATTCATATCGTATGCAGACTTCACGCGGAGCAATATTTCTGAAATATCGTGTATTTTATGAATTTTTTCTTTTTTTATTCCGTACAAATTTCACGTTAATCTGGATTTTAAAATGAAGTTCAACAATGGGAGTACCTACAGATGGCTAAGATAAAAAAGGTGAAACATAAAAGGTACCTATCCGCCAAAAATATTATTGATAGTACTATTTTAAAAGTTATGCAAAAGGTTGCCGTTTAGGATTTTGTAAGTTCAGATCTTTTGAATTAACATTAAATATTCCAAAAAATTATTTGAAAGAAGACTAAAGTTGTCGAAACTACTTTAAACGGAAGAAAATGCAGCTGCTGTCCCATCGAAGAGTACGTTTTTCAATACTTGTAGGACGAGTCGGCTAACTTTTCGCTGAGGGTTATCATTTGAAACATTTACTAACTCCTACTTCAAGAGTAGATAAAAAATGAAAACATCTTCCCATTTTCTGTTAAGTAATTGGAAATTACTGATTACTTCATTGGTTCTGATAAATAGGACACTTTTTCAATCTAGTAACCTCTTACACTTATTTCTTATTTTTTAAGGTTTTCATTTTGATATAGTATTCAGTAAAAAAATGACAATTTGGGCTTTTTTTAGCAACAGTTGCGGCGGCTTATTTTTACAAATAAAACTTCCATGTGGAAAGTCAGAAAAACGTAGATAACTGGAGTGTAAAGAAGGGTCGACACGGTTTCAAGGCTACGTTTTATATAGTTAAATATTTTTTTAGACAGTAATCCAAGGTGTACCTACCTAAATAAATATAAACCACCGAATCACCGATTAGTAATTCGATGATTTTTACTATTAATTAATTACATGAATTACATTTTAATATTTTCCAGTGTTGACATTTTTCATTAACTTATTACTGTAGTACACGATGAGGCACAATAATGCCGAAACCGGTCTAAGAATGGCAAGCTCCTTTAATGACAAAATCGAAGTTTTTGGGTTAAAGCCCCGGCTTGGTCGGGCACCAAACCACGTCTGGACTTTCGTAATTCAATACCTGGTGGGGCATATAGCCCAAGGAGTAGTTGTTGAAGTCCAGACGCTGGTGCAGTGTAGAACATTTTTAATGTCCTTGTTCTTGGGAGCTTGTGTGATTTTATTTCACATCCTTTGTGCAGTATTACTGTAGTGAAAAACTTTATTGCATTCCGATTAACTTTACGAAAATTTCAAGAACAAGGCAAAGCGAAAACATCTGATAGGTAACATTTTATCTGAGATTATAGAAGATGGTACACTCAGTGGCCCTAATAAAGAAAAATAATTATTACTGTTACACTATTATATGGCTGATTATGGTAAAATTATTAAAGCTTCCAAGCTTTTTCTTTGGCCACCAGTGCTGTCGTTGATAGCGAATAGAGTATAAAACCAGTTGAGAATGCTCTTCTATGATTACCATAGACCCAACAAATTGTACTGAAAGTATTAATAAAAGTTTAGATTGACAGTTCTTCTAATCAACACAGCCACAGTCTACTCACTTTTACCAAAATCGTCATTCACTATTTTCATATTTTGGACACCATTTTGAGGGTCTTCCCGAAGAAGCACATCAAACCCTAAGGTTACTTTTTGATGTCAGAATTTTAAAATTCATAAACACAAAAAAGCTATATACACACACAGAACGAATTCAGATACCCAACAAAGAACCCCGCACAAATCTTATGGGAATTGGCTCCCGGTCAAATTGGCTGAAATTGGATATGTTGTTCGTTTCGGCATCCTGAGCAAAAGTCTCAATAGGCACAAAGCTCAATTTTGCGTATTTCGGCTCCTACGGAGCTCCAAAACTCCACGGATTTAACATTATTTGCTACTAAAATAGGTAATCGTTTCAAAAGTTTAGTATTTGCTGCGTTAAAAAAATACCCTCTTGTGTTTTCGAGGTCGCTGCATTCAAATCTAATGCCAATATAATAATGTTGACAGTTCACAGCTGTCAAACTAACTGGCAAACAGCATGTAACAATCAAAATTGATAAAATTAATATGTAAGCATATGTTTTTATGGTTGCTCAATTCAAATCTGTCAAACAGACGATATTGACAGTTGACAGCTGTCAACTTGCTGTCAAACAACAAGCAATAATCAAAATTGATAAAATCCACATTCTTGCTTTTTGCAGCTAGTTTTGACAGCTTTTAACAAGTTTTTGACATTAGATTGTCACGTTGTATTTTCCTAGGGCCTCCTGATACATACGGAATGTTTACATATTAATTTTATCAATTTTGATTGTTCCATGCTGTTTGACAGTTAGTTTGATAGCTGCCAACTGAGAATATATTATTTATTATATTGCCATTAGATTTGAATGCAGCGACCTCGAAAACATAAAAGGGTACTTTTTTTAACGCAGCAAATACTAAACTTTTGAAAAGAATACCTTTTTAAGTAGTAAATAATGTTAAATCCGTGGAGCTTCGGAGCTCCGTAGGAGCCGAAATACGCAAAATTGAGCTTTGTGCCCATTGAAACTTTTGCTCAGGATGCCGAAACGAACAACATTCAGCCAGTTTGACCGGGAGCCAATTCCCATAAGATTTGTGCGGGGTTCTTTGTTCGGTGAAAATTGAGGAAAAACAGAGTCGCCACAATCGTGGTTGTCGGATTGATCCAAAACTCCCGGTTATCATATACTGATTTTTAAATATAGGGTGTAAACGTAGCCGATGGAAATGTGTTCAGCTTTGAGCTAAACATGAAAATGATAAATTTGCTAAGAAGGAAACAGAATGAGAAATAGCAGGACTGTGATGTACGCTAGGAAATATTGTCTTAGTTAACTTTCTTGTTCATTTTGACATTTACAATGAATGCACTTATTCTCTGATCTCGGAATGTTTGCGTCTCATCTTGGCGTTGAATTTGGTTTAGCGAATGTTGGGTGGGTGGTCGGTATGATAGACTCGATCAACGCTGTAATAATTCTGTTGGTACATCGTTTTGATTTCCATTTGTTTAAATGGAAATCTGCGGTAGCTTAATTTGCTGGACGTCTACCACTTTGTAGTTAAAATTGGTTTACTAATAATTTATACATTATTTTATAATATTTAGTTTTTGTTTTTCGAAATTTCTATGGTTCTCGATTTTTTTTGGATGTAAAAGCAAAAATTGCGTCTAACTACTGGACCGATTTTAACAAATGAGGTGTCTATGGATTCATCCGACGCGTGTGGCAGAGCATATCTTAATTCACTATGTAAGTATTTTGAATATGGTGGATTATAATTTCAAATTACTGACCACATTTTTTTTTGTGGAAAAACATTTTGAACTAAGAAATTTGACGCAAATATTGCAGAAAAAAATTTGAATAAAAAATTTAGTCGCTAAATGTTTGGAAGAAAAAAATTTTGGCGAAACAAAAATTAAATTAAAAAAGTGGTTTTATAATGTCCATAAAGAAAAATCATGATTAACAGAATCAAATGCCCTACCTAGATCGCAAAAAAATCGCAGTGTACATTTAAACTTATTAGATTTTCGTTAAATTGATTTAAACATAAATTGTAATTTATCCCGAAGATTCTCATAAACACATTGAAATGGTTGTAATAGAACACCGAAATGTCTGTACGCTGCCACAGCATTCAAAGTTTTGTCACCTCATTTGTTCCATGTTCGAAATTTTAGGTAGGGTTTCTACTTCCTAACGAGATATTTTGGTGTCCCTATAAATAATACCGAGTTGATAGATCGACTTTCTCATGCTTATTGCACTTTGGGGTAGGAATCCCATTAATTTTGAATTCTTTCTGTTATATTTATAGCTTTGGAAAGGCGTACGCCACGTGAGCTCATACCACAAACTATTAAATGCGTTTACACGGGAAATTAACAACCGAATATGATTATAGAAAGGGTTATAGGAGTATAAATAAAACACTTTTTCCACGACCATTCGTTAATATTATAATTCCAATATCAATTTTAGTAAGAGAACATAGAAATATTCTAACTCTAGAGTGAGAATATTTATTCTGAAACACTTGCTTCTTACGCGATTTGCTTGTATTTTCATTCTATAACAAGTTACGGCATTAATTTTATCCACTAATGAATGTAGTTGTACTTGTAATAACAGAAAAAAATATTCTCGCTCTTGAGATTGAAAGAAAATTCTGAAACACTTTTCTCTTAGGTATTTTATACTATTTCATTCTTACGCTAATATCAGAATATTCATTCTGTAACACCTAGCTGCCAATATCACGTCCGCATCTTATTTAGCCATGAATTTCAAGTTTAACGGTTCTACACGACGTATATTTAGTTTGAATTTAACTTTACTAATAAACGAAACACATTCCCATAAGAATAAATAACTCAGATTCCCTATGCTAATACAGCAAAATATCTTGGAATGACACTCGACGCTAGACTTCGCTGGAAAGTCCACATTAAAAAGAAACGTGAAGAGCTTGGTATAAAATATAAAAAGATGTGTTGGTTATTAGGAAGAAACTCCAAGTTGTCCATACATAATAAACTGCTCCTCTACAAGCAGATATTGCGCCAGTAAAAGTAACATTCAAGTTATCCAACGTTTTCAAAATAAATATTAAGAAACATTGTCGATGCACCCTGGTACTGTCGCAACAGTGATCTTCCTAGGGATCTTGACGTAGAAACTGTTGACAAGACTATATCCAAATCTGCCAGCAGCAATGAACAACGGCTGCTCCAACATGGGAACGTTGAGGTCATCCAGCTCCTCTATAATACCAATTTAGTAAGAAGACTCAAGAGGACCAAGCCTTTTGAATTAGTTCAGTGACTGTGCTAGTTACAAACAGAGTATTGTGCAGATTTTGTGTTACACGTTACCGGTAGTGTTACTAAAATTATCATACCCTAAGGTACACTAGTGATTAGGACCTTAGTCTTTAAGAATTCTAGTTAAGTTAGGTTAGAACAAAATTGCTTATTGATCTTCATGATCAGATTGTAATTATAGCAAAACATTCCCTCAGAGTGTTTTGCTACGGAAAAAATAATTGCCTGAACAAAGATAAGCTGCGTTTTTTAAAAACACATGGAGGATAGAAATCTTCTCAAGTAGCAGTAGGCTTATATCGAAAATTCTTTGCAAAATAGAGTAAAGGTAGCAAATCAATTGGTTTCCTCTTTAATTGGATCTATAATTCAACCATAAATGTCCTCTCAACATCTTCCTCATCCAATCAGTCTCTTCTAAAAAATATTACAGAAAATATTTCTAATGCTCCAGTGTTAAATTTTAATAATTGTACTAACTCTATAAATAATAATATTAATACAATGTAATGTATATCTTTTAATAAAAATAACTTTAGCTGTTTAAATTTAATTTATTTTGAATTAAATCTTTTGGTCGTGAAGAAATTATAGTCTGTTACTCGATCAAAATGAAAAATTAGCCGTAGCGAGCATGAGGAACCTCGTCACAGAATCTACTATTACACCATTTCTCTATTCGTCTTCGTAAAACTCAACGTTTCCTATACTTTCATCATTCAAGTTGTTTTCTTGTTAATCTATATCATTTCAACAAGCTCCATAAATATTCAACCCAGAAGATATGTATCATATTTACGGCCTTTTTAAAATCCTTTTTTTTGTTGTTAGTCGTTGTTTCATTTCGATCTTTTTAATGCGTTTCGAGCGCCAAGTCCACCTGAGCCATAAAAGTATCACAATCAAGCACGAGTAGTAGACTCGTTAAAAGTTTTTTTTCTTTACCGAGGACATTAACATAAACGATCAATACGAGGAAAAGTGGTTGTCGTAAATAAAGGAGTAAGTGGATGTTTGTCAAAATGTTGTAGTATATCTGGTAAAGATTTCAGTGTACCAATTTTGGGTTTAAAAAAATCATACAATCTCGGAGAAATGTTCGTTATTTTTTTTAAAATCGATTGTACTACATTTAGAAATCTCGTCTTTATACATTTATTAAATTAAAAAATATAGGTATAAATAAATAATTCTAGACTAACAGAAAAACCCTCCTTAGCAAAGTATTTTGATGCGCAGATTTGGAATCTTCTATTTAAATTGGGATTGCAGTAGATGTTTTAGAAATATTTAAAAAATGTATTATATATTGAAACATTCTTAAACATAGCAGTACAACTTTGCAACTACTCTTAAACGATTTTTAATTAAATTTTACTAAGGTAAAAGCCCCAAATTTTGACATACCTCCAATAGTTGACATTTTTGGCGAAAATGGTCTTTCTTAAGATAATATCTCACTCATATCCCTGAATATCAACATTTTGCTGACTACTAATGCCATCTAGTGCTGTACAACAAATTTGAAAGATAGAAACTAAAAAATATCCAATTTGGCGACGATTGTTTTCAAGCATGTCAGGGCAAAACAAGTTTCCTTAATATTCTTAACGAAACTGTTTAGAAAATATACAAATTAAATATTTCAGAAATAGTTTATTTGCGGGTGTTTTTTTGTGAGATTTGGCATAGGAGGTGATTAACGTATTTTGTACGGAAATCCTTGTAAATAATTACATAATTAATTTATCTAACGGTTTTATAGTGAGTGTCAAGCAATGGTCCATATATTTTTATGGTTCACCAATAGTTGACAGGGGTGTCTACTAGTGGTGCTAGGAATGGTATAATTTAAATGAACGTTTTCCATTTTTCTTCCCCTCGGTCACAATACATACCTTCTGATGAAAATTTAACGGAAATTGAACAAGCAGGACCAATAGGCGACACCAATGTCAACTATTGATACCGATATGTCGACTATTGATACCGTTATGTCAACTATTGGGGTTTTGCAAATGACGATGATGAAAACATCCCTACAGAACAGGGAAATCTAAATAAGTGTTTAAAAATATCTTAAATTTGGTGAAGACTCTTAATAAAATTAAATCATTTAAATGAAAATCAATTAGGTTTATTTGAAAATCTCAACTACTGTTAGTATGAAATAAAAGTCAAATAAACGTGCCTTATTATTTTTTTGATATAATAAAATAAATTTTATAGCCAATGTTTGGCATAAAATTTTAACAACTTAGCAGTAAATTCTATACTTTTCTAAATTGTCCATTATTTCTGCAGAATTTCCTTTGTTTTATTGAATCACATACGAGAGGTTTCATCTTTATTCTTTTAATTATAGTACGGCATACCGTAATCAAAATGGCCTCTTATCGCCACAAGCTTTTAATTTCATTAAAGCGTTTTTTATCAATCTTACATAATAATTATAACTAAACATAAATAAAATAAAATATAAAATAATTCATGTTCATATTTATTATTATTAACATACAAAATTATTTGTCAGAATGCATAAAAAAAATACTAAATTATAATTACTTTTTAATTGTAAGAATTTTTTTTGCAAACCCTAAAATAGACAAATTAAATAAAGAAACACACTATTTCATTTCCTTAGATGAATGGGCACAGAAAAGCCGAAAATTTAATACAAAAAAAATTACCTATGCGATGATTTAGCAGAAAATGGTGGCAAATTAATTTTTTTATAAAGAATGCCCATTGTGGGACAACAATGGCAATTTAGATTTAAAAATTTAAGTCACGTCTTCCCTTCATTAAACTCCACTTTTTCTCCCATTTTTAATAAAATCTGGCAATTTTTCCGTTATTTATTAGACTTTAAGTAAAACGGGGCAAAATTTTTGTCCCTTTTAGTTTTTGAAATTATAAATAATTTTGAATAATTTTTTGGACTGAAATATAGTCAAGAAAATCAAGCGTAAATATCGCGATAAACATAAAAAAATTGGAAAAAAATTAAACTCGATTTTTTTTATGATTCCCTAAATTAGGCACTTTAAATAACGAAATAAAATGTTGGGTTTTCTTAGACAAAAGTACACACAAAATCCTTCTTTTTAAGATACATTTTTTTTCTCTACTATTGTTTTTCCAAAAATGGCGGTCAATTTAATTTTTTTCGAAAAATGCCGAATTTGGCTGGACAAAAATATTCTTTCTTTTAAATTTTTACCATGTTTTCCGGACATAAAAATATTTTCTCCAATTTTTAAATTCGAGGTTTTTTTAGTTATTTATTGCCATTAAATTGGGAAATTGGAACTTTTGGTTTATCAACTAAGTTGAAAACTATCGTCGACCACTCAACCAAACACAATTTTAACACGCGCGTTTCGCCAACTATGTTGGCATCATCAGGAGTTGATGATAGACTATCATCAACCATGCAACATGTTCAAAAGAGTTCCGTCTTCGTTAAGATGATGCTGTCACATTCGTACATAGTCAGGCACAACTATGAAATAATCTACACTCAATAGAAAGCCTCTTACTATTTTCATTAGCAATACATATCATGAAAGTATTGGATTTAGCTGGAAAAAGTACGTTAATTTTGAGACAATTTGGATTACCGATTTTTATCATTCTGAATTTTCTTGTATAACCCCGTATTGATATTATGTTACATATTATTTGTTTCCTTAAACAAATAACGTTAGAATGACATAAATCATGAATGATTAAATAAAATAAAAACATATTTATGAGCCCAGGTATAAGCGTATAGGTATATTGTGACACAACGTCGATATAAAAAAACTGATCATAGTAACTTCGCAAAACTTTAGCGAAATTAACGGAGGAAATATTAAATTACAGGGTGATTCGCAAAAAAAATGAATTTTCGTAATTTTTTACCTGAAATATCTTTTGAATCACCCTGTATTTAATTTATAAATTATATATTTTTGAAAATGGTTCAGTGTCGACTATTGACTTGTATTACAAAATATATAAAATTGAATTAAAAATAACCTGCAGAGTCGATAAAATTTTTGACTCACCCTGTATAAAATGTTTTTATATCTTTATAAGTCCAACTAAAGTAAATTCAGACCAAATATTAATATTTTCATATTCCCACTGTAAAGTAGTATACACAGCATCAACAATTTTTTTTTGTAATTTATAAATTACTCTGTATCAAATAATACTTTTTCTACACAAAGCAATATTACTTGATGTTATTAGAATACTATTACAGCAAAAAATCCTTAATATATTAAGAAAATTACATTTTAATACGTTTTTAAAAATGGCCATTTTTCAACTTGAAAACTGGCCACAGGATTGAGTTGTGCCCTTAGATTAAAGAAACCAGAGATATAATATTGTCCTTTGCGCATGTTGTCTGTTTCGGCTTGAATTCACCCACCAATAGAGAGTCAAAGTGTGTCCGACTAGACCCGAACAGCACTAAGCCACGTACCATTTTCATTTCTAGGATCGCCTTCTAGTGCATTCTGTGAGTCGAAAAAAAACCTCGAAAAACACAAATATTTTAAGCAGTAACCAAATCACCTCTCCCCCCCCGTTTTCGAGGATGCTGAACACGATGACGGTAGTTAAAATTCTTTTGGAGGCTGCCCAACCCCCCCAAACGGCCAAACCCCACCCTCAAAATGGTGGGAATCGCGTATTCCGCATATTCCATTGGTAAAATATTCCATACCCCCCGTTTTCGAAGATGCTAAATATGATGGCGTTATATAAAATTATTTTTGACTTGACCCAACCCCTCAAACGGCCAAAAACCACCCACAAAATGGGGGAATCTTGGACACCGGCAAAATTTATATTCCCCCTCGATTTCGAGGATGCTGAACGCGATGGCGGTATCCAAAATTAGCTTCAATTTAACTCCAACCCTCAAACGGCCAAAACCCACACCCAAAATAGGTGAATCGCTGATTCCGCGTCTCCTACCGGCAAAATATATCTTCCTCCCGTTTTTGAGGATGCTGAACACGATGGCGGTATTTGAAATTATTTTCGACTTAGTCCCACCCCCAAACGGCCAAAAATCACCCACTACAGTGTGATTTTTTTTTGCTGTAAAAGAAACACCGCGTCATCTTCCGTTTTTGAGGATGTTGAGCACAATGGTGATGTTACATCTATACACTGACTTGGCCACATCCCCCAAACGGCCAAGAATCACCCCCAAAATGGGGGAATGGAGAGTTCACCCTGTAGAGGGTGCTTTTTGGAAGTTTGGGGGATGGGACTAAGCCGAAAATAATTTTGAATAACGCCATCGTGTTCAGCATCCTCGAAAACGAGGGGGAGAGGTGGTTTGGTTGCTGCTTAAAATATTTGTATATTTTTCCGACTCACAGAACGCACTATTCGTCAGTCAGAGTTGAATGTCACCGGCCGTCGCTTTTTGTTTGGTTGTATTTTCATATTTACAGATAAGGATAGGTCCTAATAGTTGAAAAATGTATTCCTTATTATTCTACTTATATATAGTTATTAAAATGTAAATAAAAAAAAATATTTTTTCCCATTTTCATTTGTTTCAGTTAGTGGCTAATTGTTATTCGAACAATTTCAAACGAACTAAAATTGACCCGAGTCCGCCTCTGACCAAGTTCTCGTATCCTCAGAGCTCGTATCGTCTCGGTTCCCGCTCTCAATTCACCCAGTTTAAAAAACTGGCTTGTTGTTACATCTCTGGTCTCTTTAATCTAAGGTTGTGCCCATGGACACTGTTGTTCAGGAAGTCGATATCTTCAACATACCAAAAATTCAGGCAAATTAACCGGAACCCATTTCTCCATAAGCAGGCTGCCTGGTCCTTTATTGACAAATTTTTTACAAGCTTCTCTTTATGTATAAAATCGCAAAAATTAAAAAAAATGGACTTAGCTCTTTCATCCATTTTCAGAATATTTTCGTCTAATTTCACTCCACTTATTGTATTTGTGTAAATCTATCTACTTATACTCGAATAAAGCTTGTGGCGATAACAGGCCATTTTGATTACGGTATGCCGTACTATACTAATAAAATGTTATATTTATTTTAGTAAATCAGGGACAACTTAAAATTTTTGGTTTATCTGTTTGATGATGAAGCGAGACGTACGTCAAGCGTAAAGTATTTAGTTTTTTCAACTGACATTTCCAAAAAATCTCCAGGTTCTCATATTGACGCTATTCACGTCTAAATCAGGACGTAATTTAGAGAAGCCCACTCTTTCTATATCCGCTTTCAATTTTCTTGCAAGTGCTCGCGTGTAAAACTGTCTACTTCCATTTTTCTTCTTAAATTAACTCTACGAACTTTCTCGCACTAACTAAATAAGTGGTCGGACGCTGGTCGGTGTATTTCATGTATTACCGACCCACTTTATAAGTTATCTGGACTTCCAAAGTGAAATGTTTGGGAAATCCATCAGGCTTAGTGTGTTTATTTCTTGCACGCGATGGAACGATCAACATTTTTCCGTTTCCTGCTGATCCAGTTGGCGATGCCGTTTTCCAGTCGTTCCTTACAGTCTTGATAATGTTCGGATATTAGGAAAAACACAAGTTATGAGGGGTGCATAAAATTACGATTGTTTGAAAAATAAATCCTTTTGATTTTGTTTATCGCGTTGTTGACAGTTTTTTCGAAAGTATAGAACGCATGAGGATTAACGATTTTAATTTTAAATTAGTAAAGTTGGACTATCATCTAATCATCTCTACTTATAATTAGAAGAACGAATTTCCGCTTCGAAATCATCCGTTTTGCAAAATAACACTAATTAAACTTGGGACACAATTAACAATCCCAAACTCTCTTTGTTGTCAAATTTAGCGCACAAATAAACTTCTGCGTCTTGAAGCGGCTGATAGGAACAACAAATTTGGCCAAAAGTCCGTATAAAACTCGCAAATTGGGTGAGAGAAGTTCGTAAGTACGGATCATACAGTTGGTGTGATCTTAAAACTTGCGAAAATTCCCTAATTTAAGGATCTAAATCGTCCGCGGCGACAGGTCTGGCTTTAGGGCTAAATTATTTAAGATATCGTCCCAATTTTGACACAATATTTCATTGCTGATCTTTTATCAAAGAAATCAAAAAAGCAAAACTAGAAATTAGGATAAAATTTGGATAAAAAATGAGACCCAACTGACAATAAATTATATTTATGGAATAATATATACAGGGTTTTTCACAAGAAATGGTCAATATTTTAATCATAGTTTCAGGACCTCCAAATATTAATATTGTACTAAATAACTCTGGGTCAAATGTTATCTACTACTAAGATACAGGGTGTTGAAGATAACATTTATTTTTCGTTTTTTTGCAATAATTTCTTCATTATTTAATATATTGACTTGAAATTTGGTATGGTTATATTTTTATATCAGTAAATCATAAGTGTGTTATCAATTTTGAGATTAGATAAACAGGGCGTCACCTACACTCTACTGGATGAAGAAAAGTATCAATTTTTTTTTATTCCTGGCCTTTTTTGAATTTTTTTCAAGCCTTTATGATACACCCTGTAAAGAACAAAACAGGTATACTTGTTTTAATGGCATAAAATATTCTAATTTACTTTAACATATTTCAACACAGTAGGCTTTGAAACTAAAATAAAAATGTACAGCTGTCAAATAATTAATTGTAACACCAGCCCGAATACAACGTATTTACTCGTAAGAGAGAAGATTTTATTAACGCGACCTCATTTTCTGTAAGCCCTTACGTTATTTTTCGCACTAAAATATCTGCGAAACCGTCCCTGGCAATGCTCAACAACTAAGTCCTCCAATTAAACTTGGAGAGATACGATAGGGGAGACCGGGACAACCGAGCAACTGGTTTGTTTCGTATCATTATTTGTGTTCGTATGGTTTTCAAAATATTTATTTTTACAAAAGTTAAGTATAGGCACTTTCGTTCGGAAGCCAGTTTGCCAGGTAACTAACCAAAATAATTGAAGTGGATCTGGTTTACGTTCGCAGAAAATAATTATTTTTGAAGGAGAAATAGTTGTATCAAAAGCAGAAATATGAAATTATTAGGGTACAACTGTATGAATTACGTCGGAAGTAAAAAGATTATAAATCTTTATAATTCAATTCAAAATAGAAACATTCAAATATTATTGTTGGAAAACGTCCAACATATTTAACTAATCCAAATAAAAGTCAATCCTGTACACTAAATAAAAATTAAATCTAACAAATTAAAATAAAATAATTAAATTTCTAGTAAATATTTAAATAAACTCACGCTTGTGGTCATTCACAGTGACCATTACATGAGCTTAAGTCTCGGCCCGATTTATTATTATTCAATATTATTCAAAATAAAATAGCCCAAAGAGTTTCCTGTAATTTTGAACTAATAAAAATATTAAAATTTTATTTTTTCACGCTACGCTACAGCGATTTTAGTCATCTCTAAAGCGAGCGGGAAAAAAGCGTGGCTTTGTCGGCATTTTTAGTCGCATATCAGCACTCATCACCACCACATGTCATAATAAACTGTTGCCTCGGAAAGCAACCGCTCATATTTTAAAATTATATTGAATGATTTAAAGCCAACCTTTGCTACTAACTGACGACATCTAGTCGGAAAAGTATTGGTTTTAAAATGTAGGAGCAAGAAAAATAAAAATATATCAATGATAATTAATAAATACGTGACAGCTCCCATTGTAATAATTGAGTTAAAAGGAGATAGAACAATAATGGACAGTTTATCTCATAATCTAGTTCACATTCTTGATAACCTGGATGGTTTGGGGTATTTACAACAAAATAAAATTCGCAACAATATTTTTTCCACACGGAACTACTGTAAATAAAATAGCTTTAAAAAAAAACTACATGGAGCAAAATAAAGAGAAGTTCTGTTATCATTTTTCCTACTTTCTTATGATACACGTATATAACGGGTGGCCCACCTATCCTCGCTCGGACCATAGCTGGGTGATAAAGATCAAGAAAAAAATTTTATTGTATTCTATTGGAGGCTCGATGTGCTACTTCTTAAAATTATTTTCGAGTATACAGGGTGAAACATGAATCCGGGGCAAAACATTCGGTCTTTTTCTTAAACGGATCACCCTATATATTTTTTCATTTTTAGAATATCTGTTATATGGACTTAAAAAATGAGTTTCGGCAATTTGAAGTTTGCGAAATTTGGTCCTTGTTTCGAAACGCCCAGTATTTTTTGAATGAACCCAAATCATGTGTATGTTTCTGCACATACTTTTGGTACTTGCATATCCAGTTTTTTCCATCAATTTTTAAAATGATCGTTTTTATGAAGACTTTTCTTCGTTCATGTTTTTTCATAAAATTTTATTAAAATGTAAATAACTTGACAACGTTGCATGTGATCCTCAAAAACAAAAGGGGTATGTAAAGTCCACATGACAGATATTCTAAAAATGAAAAAATATGTAGGGTGATTCATTTAAAAAAAAGACCGAATGTTTTGCCCTGGATTAATGTTTCGCCCTATATACTCGAAAATAATTTTAAGAAGTAGCACATCGAGCGTCCAATAAAATACAATCAAATTTTTTTCTCTATCTTCATCAGCCTAGCAGCTATGGTTCGAGCGAGGGTAGGAGGGCCACCCTGTATACCCCAGCTGTCTTTAGTTTAATCTCAGCTTTTTTAGCTTAAATATTATACCATCAGGATTCGCTCTAGGGCGCGGACAACATTTGTCCGGGGCGGCAAATCTAAATGGCGGCATTTTGGCATTTAATGAGACAAAATATTGATAAGTTAAATACCTAATTAAACGATTTTTTTTTTACTAAAATCACCATGCAATGTACATTTCGTATTTTCTGTTTTTGCCTAAAAGCTAAAAAAAAATTATAATCCTTACTTCTGAAGAAAACAACCATAAATTAAATAACAAAAAAGGCTTGGTGAACTTGTTTAAACGGAAATGGAAAGGAATAAATATCATGCATTCAGTTTTTATATGATATAAGTTTTGTTTGTTTGATTGTGCAGTAATGCATCTTTATAATAGCATTTTTTATATTACTTGACTATTAATTTTATGTTACTTGTATCTTTTTAAATAAACGTTTTATTTTTATAATTTAAAACCATTTGATTTTTAATTAGATTAAAGATATATATTTTAATAGAGTGTATGTTTTAAGGGGCGGCAATTTGTCCGCGGTGACGTAAAAGCTAGAGCGGACCCTGATACCATACATTTTCTTTTGCCCTTCCTCAATACTGTTTTCGTTTCTTTTGGTGTAAATTATGTTTCAATAATACCAGCAATATAAACCCTTTAATTAAGAATAAGCGCAAATAGAAAATATTTAATGACCCAATATTTGCAGATCTGTGACACGGGTATGCCATTTTTCATTACTTTTTCCAACATTTTCAATTGAAACGACCGCCGTATCCCTCTATGACGTTCTATTAGAGTGTAACGCGAAAAATGCCAGATTAACCAGATCACTGTATAATTCAGGTTAATTTTGTCGAGAGCAAAATTACATGTGAATAAATGATGGCTGCGGGTCCCAGAACGCGTGTGGGGTCGCTCGAGTCGGGCATACTTCGGGGATTTGGCCCCCCCGATTGAGAGTCGGAAACGAAAAAAGTTTCGGCAAGCTTGTTGATGTTGTATGTTGTTACAATGGGAGTATGATTGTCGCTGTAGCTTCGGGGTGTAATTTAGAAAGTTTTGAATTTTTGGTGAAACGTAAATTGAGTTTTTGATTAATACTAACTATACAATTAGGTTGAATTTTGTGAGCTTTTGTTTTACAGATATTAAATGTAAACGACAATGATGTTGATGACAATGCCTTTCAAAAAACAACTTGACAAGCGTATACCGACTTAATAATAATAAAAATAAAAAAGTATTTTTCAATTAAAAATTCCCAATTTTTTATAAAATTTAAATATTCTAAGTAATTAGAAAACTCCGTTCACTAAACTCACTGTTATACTCATGTTTATAACATAAGCAGCTCATGGGGTATCAAAATCTGGGTAGGAAGTTTAATATTTTGTTTATTCATGGATATGTGGGTTCATAGAGGCTACATTTTAAAATTATTTTGATTTATCCAGGTTGTACCAAAAAAGTGTGGTGTATCAAAGTTATATTATTTCTTTTGGAAGACCCTATATTTTATTGCATTTATAGATTATATGTTAAAAATAAGATAAACTTTCTTAAGAATTCCCCTAAGCTTTTTAGTTTTCGAAATATTTTGATATTTCTAAAAATGGAGGCACTTACAAGAAAACCAATAACTTCGAAACCTATGTAATCAGACAAATCCAATTTTAACTGAAAAAATTAGACTAATAATTGAAAGCAATAATGTATTTAGAGTTGTTTAAAATTATACAGGGCGTTCAAAATGTGGCGATTCTCTAATGACATATTCAAACGACAATATCGTTCTTATTTTAAATAGGACACCCTATATTTTATAATCCTATTATATAGCAAAATACATTACCTTTTAAAAATTATAAAGGTCTACTATCCCTACATCTATTAATTTTGGAATTATTTTTATTTTTGTTAAATTTTACATTATTTTCCCACCGTAATGCCTAAATATCACACCCTGTATTTGATCAGATTAGAATATGATCCGAAGAAATTATCTTTGAAACTAGGTGTTTAGGTTTTGACATTATTAAAAAAGTTGCAATTGGATGGTGCTCCAGCGCATTTTTCAAGAATTGTACGAAATTATTTAAATAGAAAGTTTCCAAATAAATGGATAGGGTGAGGGGGGACCAAATGATTGGTCACCTAGATTCCCAGATATGACTCCTTTTGACTTTTTTATGGGGTTATGTAAAAAATATAGTTTTCCTACGACCACCTATGAAAATGGCAATTTCCGAATTGTTTTGACACCTCTAAAGTGACAAAAATCTTATACTACGACACAGCTAGCAAGTCTTTTCATATTTTTAAAAAAACCCGTGCAAATTCTCGGAATGATTTTCCGATTCATGGAAAACTCTCGCTGCCAGTTCACATACGTTCTGAAAATTACAGCAGTGAAATGTGTCACTAAGCCCTAGACTTTGCCGACATAAAATGGAAATATAGGTAACATAAAAATCTACTCAGCATTTTTGCTTTTATATTATAAAAACGGTAAGTCAGTTTTCATTAAATTTTCCTGAAATTTCAATTGAAACATAATTTTTAAAAGAAACGCCAACAATATCGATTAATTTCTATTTTTCTTATTTAAAGCACGAACATTTAAATCATTTAAATATTTTATTAATCATTTACCTAAAATCCCCCTACATAACACTTCTATTTTCCTAAAACTTACGTGTCAATAAGACGTTATTTTCCTTAGCAATAGTTTTCCAATTTAAGTTCCTAATTGGAAAAAAAACATCGAGTAAAATATAAACACGTTTCACTTACTTCTCCTTAATTTATTTTATGAGCTAGTAAATTGCCTAAACTCCTTAATTTAATACAACTTCATTCTTCCTTTTCGCTTCTCGTGTTGTACAGGGCGATTCGAGTATCTACTTTATAAATTCGTAAAACTGGTTACAAAGTAGGAAAAGTTACAGTTAAACAAAATTTATATGAAAGTCCAATCCTAGCTGTTCTTTTTCTTCTTCTTTGTATGATAGTGTCAAAGTGTTTCTTAGAGATAGACTCGCAGCTAATTCTCCACCTTTTAGGTAGTCTTCCAACTGATCGTTATCAATAATGGTTTATTACGTTTTGCTTCACTTTCTCGAGCCAAAATCCTTCTTCTATTTCTTCCCATCTTACCAAATTCTTCCTACAGAGAAAAGCAATTTTCTGTCTTCTTTATCTTGTATTCTTAACTACAAAATTCTCAGTTCCACTCGTTATGTTTTGGTCATGGATATATTTTTAACTGCCACATCCTGCGGAGGCAACTAAAGGACGAACGATCTATTTGATTCTCCAACCTTGGCCAAGTGATTAAAAGCTTTAAAGTCTTAACTCATTTCTTCCAGATGACAGCAAATTGTTTTGGGCTCCCCATTGCTTTTTTCGACAATTATCATAGCAATATTATCAGCAGAAGCAGCTTAAGCGAAGATGTCACAAGAACAAGCTCACAATATTAGAGCCAGTCACACAGGTCTGGGTCATTGAAGAGTTTGCGCATATTATTAAGTAAGGGACCAAAAATTGACCCCATGGACCGTGCTCAATTGGCACAACGTCAGATGCACTGTTGCTGTATATAATAGTACTATTCTGTCTATGATTACTTACGTACTAGTTAACCCTGTCTAAGAAAAGCCTCTAAGGGAGAGAGACGATTCTTATTATACTGCAATAGGCGTTGTAGTTTTTCAACAAATATTTTTAGAAATTAAAACCGTAAATCGTCCTGAATGACTCTGTATGCCTGGTAGCACGAGTTCTAACAATAAATATCGTGAAACTCTCATGCAATAATGACATTAGGTCCGTCACGATATCCTGGAGAAAAGGAGGATGATACAATAAACCAATTGATTTTTATTGCCTGCCTCTCCAAGAAAGGGGGGAAGTGAGGCGAAAGAGGAAGGTAAAATTCTCACGGAAATCTTTCGGTTATGTTTTGTTACGTTTTTTTCGGTTTTATCGATATTCGGGACATTGAGTTTTTGTTACCAGGATATATCGTTGAGGAGATTTATAGACTCGGTTTGGATATACATAATATTGTATACGCCTTCAATCATATTTATTTCAAAAAATATTTACATACAATTTTTTGATTTGCCGCATTATACGTTTTTTTTGGAAATGTAAAATAAACAAAAACACAAAAAAACAAGTGAAACACAAATTGAAGAAGAAATTTGCAGACAACGTATGTGATAATTTATCGCTTAATATATTTGAAATAAAAAAACCGATATAGTGGAGTGCCTTTAGTCGGAAAAAGTGAAAAACCTCGGAAGAAAGTGGCAGTGAATCGATTTTGATGGGTTTTTTTGCATTGTATTTCTAAAATCTAATACTCAAAAGTCTATATATTAGAATTTGCCGATCTTTGTTTTCGGGGGGTGGAGGTGCATCAAAAAGTGAGGAGAAAAAAAAAAGAAAAAAAATGCGCAATCGATAAATTATTCTTTTTAATGCATTAATGTTAAATGCAATTTTTATGGCAATCAACCCCTCCCGAGTTATAGGGCGAAGAAAATGTCATTAAAAAAATGTATTCTTTTCCCGTAACTTTTTTTGCTGATAATATCTTAATATATACAATAATAGTTATTTATGATATAAATGCTAAAAGTGATATTTTATTTTGTGAGAAGGGAAGTTTGGAACACGAAGCCGAAGGCGGAGTGTTCTATCCCTTCAAACAAAATAAAATCACTTTTAGCACGTATATCGTACACTATTTTTTCTACAAACACATTAAAAGTCCAAATTAACGCATGCCTATTTTACATTAATTAATTGATAAAATAATAGCCTCGAGATTATCAGTTATCAGAAAATGAATTTTTACTGCCGGAAATTGAAGAAGCTGCCAATAAAGCTAATTTTGAATTATTGCCTAGTAAGTCAAAGCAACAGTATGAGTTTTCATACGATCGTTTCTTGAACTGGTGTGATCAGAAAAATGTCAGTGGCAAGGAGGCCAGTGAAAAAGTAATTCTTGCATACTTTGAAGAAAAGTCCAAAATATGGAAATCGTCAAAGCTTTGGTCTACAAATTTCTCGCAGAAGCCCCGGCCCGGATGAAATATTTCTAACGCAGAAAGTTGCTGCGATTTTTGATGTTTTTGGAGTCTGTCGTCGAGAGGAACTGTGCGATTTGACATTAAATAATATCGAGGATTGCGGAACTTCACTAGTTGTGCATATCCAGACACAAAAACTAATGTGCAACGCATCTTTGTTGTAAGTGGTACTTTGTATATGAACTACTATAAAAAGTACATGCCCTTCGTCCAGTGGATATTAATCATTCAAAATTTTTTATAAAATGCTAAAAATAAATGTGCCAGGACTCCAGTTGGAATCAACACATTTGGTAAGATGCCTGCCAAAATTGCTGAATCTCTAAATTTGCCTGATTCCCATCTTTATACTGGACGGTGGATGGACGTCCAGTACAATAGCAGAGGGTTATATAGAAGACTCGCTACAAAGGAAACAGAACATTGCGGATCAAATTTTGTCCAAAACATCGGCGGATAACATTACTCTCTGCCCTGGTACAAGCTTCACCAAAATAAATTCTGTTACCTCTACCAATGAGACTGGCCATGGAGTTTCTTATTATAATTGTAGTTTCACTAATTGTAAGTTTAATTGAATAAACACTTCATTTTAAATTATGTTTTTATATTTTCTCATAAAAATAAATCACTTTTAGCACTAGTGCTAAAAGTAATTTACTTTTAACACCAGTGTCATAAAATGGCATTTTAGACACTGACAGCATGCTTTAAAAATTATACTTTTACTGACGTTTGTAGAAAAACCATTTTAAAGCTTAGGATATCGCCGAAATATGTTATGACAAACTTTTTCATTGGTTTTTTCAATATTTGACCCGAAAAAATGACATTGGTGGTTATAAATGCAATTGTATGCAATTTCAAACGGCCATATCCCGTTGCAGACAAAAGATAAAAAAATGAAAATTATTTGGAAGAACATTTGCTCAAAGACTTATCTCTTTAATTTTTTTTCAAAAATCAACACTTTTCACGCTATTGACCAAAAATTGAAAATATCTTATAAAAACAAAAAGTTAGCTCAACTTTAACAGATCAAAACTTAAAAAATAATTATGCCATAGGGTTAAAAATTTCTGGACAATTGTAGAAACATATGTTACGACTTGCTGCAAAAGTATTTTTTTTTCAAATACCACAGGCTAGATGGAGCTAAAAAAATTTGAAAAAATTTATTTTGTCCATAACTTTTTTTCTGCTTATGTTAAAACGGTTCTGGATGGTCTTAAAATGATCCCAATGTTGTTCTCTAATTAGGATGTTACATGCATTTTTTTGTGGAAGTCATATTTTTCCAGATATTTACGCTAGAACGATCCAGTTTCTTTAAACCCCCATTTTTCAATTGCCATATCTTCCTTCTTATTAATCGTAGAAAAATAAAAAAAAGTCATTTTAATTGTTAGCTCATGGCCATAAAATCAGTTCATATCAATTTTTACGTAATACTAACAGATTTTCGATTATATTTAAAAAAACTTTTAGAACTTTTTGTGGTGAAAATCGTAGTTTTCTATTTTCATGAAAAATTGTATTTAACATTAATTCATTAAAAAAGGATAGTTTATTGATTGCGCGAGTTTTTTTCCTTTTTTTTTCTTCCCCTTGCATTACCTTCTTCTATGGTATAGTGGAAGGAGGAAAAGTAAAAGCGGTAAAAAATAACATAGACTTTTAAGTATGTATTGTCAAAAACACATTCCAAAAGAGAAAATCATAATTCTATCACTGCCAACTAATAAGCTGAAGCAGCGGATAAGAATAAAGAATAACCTAGTTTGGAGTAAATATATTTTACGTGCAAAAATGCTCCAAAGATTACACAAATAATTTATTGTTCATCTCCTGATGATATGAATCACATTTCCGAACCTTATCTATTGAATGCAAAAATAAATAGGCATGTTTTCCTGTAATTATGATAAATTAATGGTTAGTCAATTGTTTTTATTAATTGGTTTACGCGATAACTAAAAAATCTTCGGTTGGTCATAAAAATATTGTAAAACACAATCAAGAAATTAAAAATAACTTTACTTATTTACTTCCTCAATAGTCAAAGAAAAAATAAGAAAATGCCTACAAAGATTTTATTGGATTTGCGTAAATACTGAATTACAAATAGTAAATAGTATAGCTACCAGGCACAGTCAATAATTCAACGTTTATTGAGGTTATGTCGGGAAAATTTAGACAATCGAGGTTTTAAGGGGCTCTGCATGGAATACATAGCATTTTGGTTGATTGTGGAATTTAATGAAACTCTAGTATGTTGTAGATCATGACCTGTCTGTAACAATTTAAATGGACCATAATCAAATCGTATGATTAGATTTTTGGTTTGTTCTCGTGATTTGGATAAAATATGTTATGACTTTGGAAACGCAAAACTATTATGATCCAAATCAGTATTTAATTTACGGGGGTCATCACAAATGTACTCAAAAAATCATATTTCGTCGTTTTGTTTACTTCACCTATCATAATTGAGATTTTTTCTACTTTAATTTCGAGATTTGTCTGAGTAGTATTGACAATTTGGAAAAGCGATACAATTATTATACAAATACAATATTTTACCATATCGGGATCATCGGAAAAGTACCTAAAGATATCCTATTCCGATGTTATTTACTTCATTCTCTCAATATAAACATTAAATGACCATATATTTTTAACATTCAACGTTAATATGTGAAAACACTTAAGCCAAAGTAGTCACGTACACATGTAGAGTTACTTTTCGTAGGACCCTTGTATTTTAAAAATATAAGTTTGGCTAAAGGTTTTTCACATATTATGGCTTAAGGATATTAATTTTATAAGTTAAAAACATATGGTCCTTTATGGTTTCTATTGAAAGAACGAAGTGAATAACTTTGCAATAGAATATTTTAAGTATTTTTTTGATGATGGCGATATACTAAAATACTGTATTTGTATAATAATAGTATTGCTTTTCCAAATTGTCAACACTATTCAGACAAATCTCTAAATTAAAGTAGAAAAAACTAAAGAAATATGATTTTTTGAGTACGTTTGTGATGACCCCGGTAAACTAAATACTGATTTGGATCAGAATAGTGTTGCGTTTCCAAAGTTATGACATATTTTAGCCAAATCACGAGAACAAACAAAATAGTCTCAATTTGTGGTAAATTACCTTTATTTTCTGTTTTTGTAACTACTTTTAAAATCACCCTGTTTCTCCGAAACTAATCATACAATTTGATTATGGTCCACTTAAAGTGTTACCGACAGGTCATGATCTACAACATACTAGAGTTTCAATAAATTCCGCAATCAACCAAAATGCTATGTATTCCGTGCAGAGTCCTTTAAAACCTCGATTGTCTAAATTTTCCCGACATAACCTCAATAAACGTTCCTTCTCCACTTATTGCCCATCATAAAACAAAAAATCATAACAAACGATGAGTTTAAAATTTCTCTATGAAATACAAAAAAAATCTTTCTCTATATCACTTTTCTAAAATACCCGAGAAAATACCAATAAAAAAAGGTTTACCACAATAAAATTAATTTTAGACTTTTGTAGTAGCATTACATGGTTCTAGCCACTAAATTTTTACTTGCTACTTTCTTATAAACCCTGCTCTATTACAAAATCATTGTTAAAACACAATAAAAAACACACTGTCTGTATAGAACATTCATTATGCATGACGAACTTTAAATAAAATCACACTTGTCCCCAAGAACAAGGACATATTTCACATTCTTAGGCAGTTTTGGTACCTTCACACCTTCACATTCATTTTCAGACATCCTTTAGAGACAGGATGTCGAGCTAGCCTGCTTCTTAGTGCCGAGGCACAATAATGCCGAAACCGGTCTAAGAATGGCAAGCTCCTTTAATGACCAAATCGAAGTTTTTGGGTTAAAGCCCCGGCTTGGGCCGGCACCAAACCACGTCTGGATTCAATACCTGGTGGGGCACATAGCCCAAGGAGTAGTTGTTGAAGCCCAGACGCTGGTGCAGTGTAGGACATTTTTAATGTCCTTGTTCTTGGGAACAAGTGTGATTTCATTTCACATCCTTAGGCAGTTTTGGTACGCCCATGGTCCTTTTTTGGAATTTTTATGGCTCAAAAAATTATATATAAAACTGTGTAAGCACGAAGAAAATGAAATATTTAGGTGTGTGACATTTTCGTACGAACTTTTTTTTCCCTTCTTCTATCCACCGCCAGTGGATGATATCCCAAAAATGCACTTTAATCATCTCATGTACATATCTTTTTAATTTTATTTTAATTAAATATGTAAATTTAATTAACGCCGAACGTTTTAATGACTATTTTCGATAACGCTAATGCGAGAAACAACATTTAAATGAGGAGCACGTGGTAGGCGAGACACGTGTTGAATATATCGTATGGTTTTATCAGAAGAAGAGTTCTTTCTTCACGAAAATCAAATAAATAAATGCGACCACCATTCAAGAAATAAAGAAACATGTATGAAAGAGGAAGTGATCGTTTACGTGCGTGCTTCCTCCAAAAATTGTTTATTGATTTTAATATGTGAATAACGTTAACGACTTTCGAAGAGTTACTAGAAAAAGATCTGATATTTTTTGATTAAATGAATTCGCAACACAGTTTCTGTTTTATTTCATTTACAAGTTTTGTGCTTTTCGATAAAATGATTTAGCAGGTTCTTTCTACATATTACATAAACAAATCTGTTGATTATCAAGTCGCCCAAGACATGCTTACTTCCATCTTTCACTTTTTAAATTAACAAAAGGGGAACGAACGATGTTTCTCACCGCACTCTTGATTTGATTTGACTCATCTGGGACGTGTTCTATCTCGCGATACACCAACTCGGATCAACTTGGCCCCGGAATTTATTAATGTATTTAAATAGACCATGTCGCTATCTTCGAGTGGCAAATGCCTGCCAGTTGTTAGCGTTTTGTCGAGCTGGCTTTTTTTTGAGGTTATGTTGAGGGGATATATGCAAATTTTTGTATTGAGTGAGTCGAGCTTTTAAATATTGATTTAATTAATGTGGTAGTTCGGCAGAGATATTTTGATTTTTTAATTAAAATAAAGGGAGAAAAATTTATAAACATGCGATGTATTCAGTAAATAAAAATATAAGAATTATGGTTTTTTTTCTGTACGCGCTTGAGTGTTATATTATGTGTTGGTTGGGGCCTGTGTGGACAGGAGCTGTTTCCCAGTTTTTTTCCTAAGAATCGCCAATTTTGCTATTTCTACCCTTATGTTTGGGAGGTACCCAATATAAGGGGGGGGGGATGTGATTTAGGAAAACCACGAAAACCTACATCACAATTCTAATAAGAATTATGGTCAAGATAATGCTTTTATCGCGGCTTTTCGGTTTACTATATTTATAATTTTATTGGGCTCAAAATTGTTAGTAGGTACATGGCGAAAAAATTTGTAACTATTCAAAAAACGTAACCGGCAAACAAAAAAACAAAATAATCAGATGAATTTAGTCATATTTATAATCTAGGTACTCGTCTACTTTTTTAATGATAAATAAAATTTATTTGACAAAAGTGGAATATTTCATTTAAAATAAATAAATAAAAATTGTGATGTATTAAACTGCATTGTGTAATAATCATTGCATGTCCGGGAGTGCATCAAAGAGGGAGATTCGTACTATTTTTTTGTTTAAGATCTTTCTTTTCAACTTTGTTTCAGAAAATATTTTCAATTCAACTTTTATGAAGAATGATTGTATATCTTTGTAACCCTAGTTAATTTTTTTGTCACGAAAACTCCATTACATTCGTCTTAAACTCTTTAATGAAAATCTACAAGCGTTTTGTCCTACTTCTCCTAAAAACAAAAATAATAACCGGTATAATCCCTATCTACTCCATCTTAACAACTCTGCATTTGCATAAATGCCATTATTTCCAGCGAGCAGTAAAATCCTGTTTCGTTCAAAAACAAAAGTTTTTGTTTGGGTTTTTTTTTGTTGAGTTTGCCCAAGACAATCCTTAACCAGGGCCCTGGATGATTCCGGGATACAGAATGGGAATAAGGAATTAAAGAAAGGATACAGAACAAAAATTTATATGTAATTAAATTTTTTTTGTTTGCTAGGTGGAGTGAAATATCCAGAAAAGTTATACATGTGCATAATTTGAAGATGTCCACAAAGATTACCTGATCTGTCACCTACGGATTTTTTCGTGTTTGGTTACAGTTACAGATGTCCTTAGTATTTTTTTTCAAGAAATATTTTACGTAATTAAGATTCCTCAAAAGGGGCTAAAAAGCGGGGAAAAAGTTTTAAAAATCGGGAATTTGTCTGATTTTAAATTTGAGATAGGCAAATAATGTAAAGAGAGAATTTTTCCAGGATTCTTAATTTTTTAAATAAAAGTCGTTTGTACCTTAAAAAATTACATTTACAAAGATGTTGAAAGTAAATAATAAAGATTTATCAAAATCATAGGGTCCAAGAATGACAATTTAGTAGAATAATAAATAGAGCTAGAAAACATTTCAAAAAAAGGATGAAAATTAAATAATCACAAATCGCAGATTTACTGAAAGTTTGTCTGAGTTAAACTGAAATTATGAAACACAAAAAACCGATAGTACCTATATTTTTTAATTAAGATATGATTAGTAGGGTGTGCCGAAAAAACCTTTTTTTATTTCGAAGTTGTAATAGCTCGGAAAACTTGCGAATCATATAGACTAAAAAAAAAGAAAAAATTATCAAAATCGGTTGACATCTTCCGATCGCGCATAGGCCCTAAAGTTTGACAAAATATGAAAAAACTTCATTTTTGCGATTATTTTTTTTAATTTTTGAATTAGATGTTTTCGTAATGTAATAGTTTGTAACGTCTTCAAATAGAGCCTAAAAACATTGTGTTTTAATTTAGTTTAAATCAGTTGATATCTTCCAATCGCGCGTAAGCCCCAAAATTTGCCAAAATATTGAATATTTCACATTTCTACGCATTTTTGGTATCACAGGCCCACAAAAAAAAGAATGAACTTTATGTGAGTATACTATACCTATCGAATTTGAGCCGCTGAATCCGAATCTGGTCTCAGAATTTCCCCTGGAACCCCCAGTTTTCCCCTAGCCTAGGGGAAATTCGTGAAATCTTATACATTTCAGTATCTGTGAAAGCAATTTCGATCTACGAAAAACGATAATGTTTTCACGTATCTCAAGTGGCTTAGTTCTATAATCTCACTGTAGAATTTCCCTAGAGTACCTCAGAATTCCAGTAGCCTAGGGGAAAAAGTGTTAAGCTGAGCAAAACTTGTGATTTCTGGAAGGTTCTATTTTTTCACATAGAAGCTTATATATTTTCGTATTTTGAGTTCCTGAATTCATATCTGACGTACAAAATGTTCCACAGTACTTCAGAATTTCCCTAGCCTAGGGAAAATTGTGCAAAAATTGAAGTTTCATGCAGGCCTTTTTCGTACGGAAAAGCTGATATCTTTCCGTCTTCTGAGTTGCCGTGTTCATTTCTGTCATCAGAATTTTCATCCAACTCCTCACAATTGCCCTAGCCTACGAAAAATTCCATTATTTATATATTATTAGTTTGTTAGGCTTTTCCTTGTTTTCCTCTTTCTTTTTTTGCTTTCACCTGCAATGTGTTCATCCCATCGTCCCTGATAATGTCGCTCCATTTCTTTGATATCTTTGATATCTTTTAGGCTCTATTTGAAGACGTTACAAACTATTACATTACGAAAACATATAATTTAAAAATTAAAAAAAATAATCGCAAAAATGAAGTTTTTTCATATTTTGTTAAACTTTAGGGCCTATGCGCGATCGGAAGATGTCAACCGATTTTGATAATTTTTTTTCTTTTATTTAGTCTATATGATTCGCAAGTTTTCCGCGCTATTACAACTTCGAAATAAAAAAAAAGATTTTTTTGGCCCATCCTAATGATTAGCGAGGTTATATTGCCATAATTTTGAATATCGTATTTTTAATTTTTAACGGGTAAAATATTTGTTGATTGGCAGGCACTACCTATCGAAATTTACGAAAAATTTGTCTTGAGAATTAGTGGGAAAAATCAATGAAATAACGATTTCAGTTACATTTTCATTAAATAGAATATTTTTTTGCTATTCTGAACGATATAAACCATTTGATACATCTTACATAATCCATACTTATATTATTTTCTTTATTGTAGATTTGTATCAAATTTCTAATTTTTCTTTTTTCTTTTCAGGTATTTCATATTCTGCAAGTTAATTTATTGGTATGTAAATTAAAATTGTTTTTACTTTTTTATTAAATCACCGCCATATAATTTCGAAAATACCCTCTCCTTCGTTTCCTCTCGAGAGCTCTAGTAAAATCATCTAAACTTTGATGATGAAATAATATGACTGCAAATGCTAGTTTATATTCCCTGAAACGATCGATTTTATCAAATAAAGCTACAGTCTACGTTGCCAGTCGTAATGTTTAATATAAATTATTCAAGAATTTCAAAAATGGCGCAATATTGTGTAGATATCGTGACAACTCTTCACACAATCGTTAAATAATTAATTGAATATATTAATTGAAAAATAAAAAATAAATGTAAATGTAAAAGTAAAAGTATTAGGAATACCAACAGTCTGGCAATCAGGGATTAGGGATTAGGGTTCTCAGCGGAAACGAAAGGAAGAGTATTTTTGGAAAATATAACGTACACGTATTTCTTTGTCAGAAAGAGGATATACTTAATGAATTTAAGAAAAAATACAGGTTAAAAATTAAAGTGAACCAACAAATTGGATTGGAAATAGAACGTCTGACAAAACTTGTGGGACGACAGAAGAATTTGAGGAAGATCTCAGATGAGAGTGGTTCAATGAGCTCCCAATAAAAAAACTGAAAATAAAAGCCATTAGTTCCAAGTGAAAAAAAATATTCCGAAAACAATTTTTCGTTCGTTCAACCAACATACGCGATACAATTTTTACCCCATTTAAAAACGGTATGAATCCTCTTAAGCATTGTTGTTAAGCATCGTTTCCTGTCTTCAGATGTGATTAATAGCCGTGCCGCCTTCGTTTCGTTTGTTTTGATTTCAAACAATACGATTGTTTTTTGTTTATGTCGTTCTTGTAACGACGGAAGAAGTTTCGGGAACAAAGTAGTTAAAAGTACAAATACAGGTGGCGGCGTAGCACTAAATGGGTGTCAATGATCGCTCTACAGTTTTATGGTAATCATTCTTATATAATGGGACGTTCGGTGATAACGATAACAATTGTTTGTTGTAAACTTTGAGAATCTTTTCTTCCCTTTGCACTAAAAACAACACCTATATAATTTCCTTTTTTTATTGGTGTCCCAGTTTAGCTATTTAAAACCTGGGACATGTCCATAGATGAGACGATAAAGAAGTTTAGCTTTGTGAAAGAATTCAACACAAAGCTAAGTAACAAAAGCGAACGGGACAAATAGACCATCCCAAAACTTAAGAGAAGTGCCATTAAAAGGTATACAGATGGTTCCAAAACAACAGAAGGAATAGGAATAGGAGTACATAGGCCTGGAACCAAATATTCCGAAAGTCTAGGCAAATCACCGAGCATTTTCCAAGCTGAAATCTACGCCAACGCAAAATGTGTACAGTTCAACATAGAAAGAAATTTTCGTAGACAAGAGATGATGATGATGTCAGACATCCAAGCAGCCATTAATGCTTTGAACTCCAAGATGGTTTGGGAGTGCCTAGAGAAACTAAACGAACTAGGCAAGAACAACACTGTTACCCTCCTATGGGTTCCGGGACACACTGGAGTGGAAGGTAATGAAATAGCAGACGTACTCGCAAAAAAGGGGCTGATTTCTGGGACCTGGACCTTTCTGCAGAATAAGCACCAGTACAATACTTGATGAATACTGGATAGGACTACAAGGAATGAGGCAGGCCAAGACACTAATGGGAAACTATCATCAGAAGAGATCAGACGACTGCATCAGCAAAAGTAAAAACAAACTCAGAATACTAACGGGTATTTTGGATCATCCAATTTAAGATAACGTGAAATTTGTAAGGGACAAATGTATTAACCAACCACTTGATTGGTACATTTCCCCTTATCATATCGTAAGAAAACTCGGTCTGTACTTACATTTTGGGGGCGCATTGATAAATACTGCTTTCATCAAACGCACATAACTAATTGCTTCACTGTCGGGTACAGTAAAGATTAATAATGGGGCCTCTACACTGTGAGCTTTGCAGATCTATTGTGTGAGAGGGTACAGTAAAACGTCGAGCCTTCACTGTCTTAAACGGTCGGATGGTAATAACCAATTCGCTTCCTTCTTCTTTGATATCATGTAAGGGCAAATCGCAAAATTCACATCTTCTACAAGCCCCAAAGATATCGCAAATGGCTACCACCTCAAAAATAAATTTCTAATGTCAGGTGCATCTATGAGAAACTTCCGCAATTCTTCTTCTTGCCTTCATGAATGCATGCACTTTTACAAATGATTTCATATCGATTCCTTTATCATCAACAAACATTGTAATTTCGAATGAAGGCCCATATAGTCGACGCCTTGTACTGCTCCGACATTTTCTGAAGGTAAGCAAGCACAACTCGTTCATTTATATCTGTTACCTTTTGCTCTTCCATCCATTTGATGAACTTGTCCTATTCTTTTTTATACGCATCATTAGATATTTGCGGTATTAACCGCGATTCTGCTTTACTATTTACAAAATCGATATTAGAATTCATTTTTAAGCACAGCACATTTGCAAATTAATTTCTGATTTTCTCATTTCCACGACAACGAAAGGTATACTGATCTTATTTCTATTTTTTGTAGTAATAGGTATTTATGATTTCAAAGCGCACCGATGAAAAAATTAGCGTAAAGTAGGTATTCGTGGATAACTGGTCTTTAAAACACGCGCGATTTTTCGACACTTATACTATATATTATATTATTATAATACTATTTTAACTTCGACTTATTTTCTTAGTTACGTCAATTAGCTTTGCAAAAATCCCCTTGACGATCAACAATTTTTATTTAAATAATGTTAGCGTAGCCTTTTGTAAAATCATATTCTGGATTCGATCAATTTTAATATTCCTCAAAGGAAACATTTTTAAAATTCATGGTGAAAAAAGGAAGTTCAAATTCAAATTCTCTTTTGTACGAAGTGACTATAATCGTCGAGCGGCAGCCTACTACGTATGCATCTTTCTTTTTGATAATAAATTTATAAGGTCCTTAATGAAACCTTTTTACTGACTTTGTTACAAGATTTTTCCTTTAACAGAATTCTTATTGTCTTTCTCTTTTGATACCTACGCGCTTACCTCTCGGATGATGAATATTCGAGTGAATATTCTACGTCTATTCTCTTTTGATAAAAACTCACGCTCTTTTTATTCTTTACATTTTTCATAACTATTCATCATAGATCCTGATGCAGACGAGAGCCAAGTTTGTAGCAGTATATTTATTAAACTAATTTATGAAATACCTACATTTATGTAAGCAAATGAGTTAGTAATTTAAATTATTCAATTCGACATCCTATGACCGGTTTCTTCCTTTCTGAATCATCAGTTGGGCTTTCGAATCCAATAAATCAAATTCCAAACACGCGTAAGTCAATATCAATATCTGCTATAATATAAAATTCCCAAATGTGCTACCATCTATCAGTTAAACCGATAAATGAAGCTTAGAAGTGAGTTTTGTGTTTTGTCCTTAAAGAGAAACAAAGAAGAGAGTGACATCTTGACCAGAATCAATGCTAAGTTTCATTTATCATTTTTCCGATAGATGGTAGCATATTTGGGAATCTTGTTTGAATATAAAAAATATAAATACTCATGTTTTCGTCTTCAACATTCATACAGCATGTTTGCAACATTTAAAACAGGATTATACATGGCAAAAACTACTTTTTAAGACGACATCTTATCTCAAAAATCTCTGGTAATTAAGATACATCATACTGTAATAACCTTATTCTTATTGGCTGCTTTTATACGGATCTTGATTTCAAAAGGAGCTAATCAGTGTGTGTGTGGGCAGATAAGGCGATTACAAAAAAAGTTGTTTCACTCACAGAAATTAATTATGATATCGATGTTAATTCTCGATAATGCCCGCATTCTGGCTCATTAAGAGACTTATTAAAGAGATATGTTGATGTTTTATGAATAAATAGGATATCTACAGGGGGTTTAAAGCTCAATTAAAAAGTGTTTAATATATAAATGCAACTAACACTAGGCAAGAAGATGTTTATCTGCATATAAGTGAAGATAAAATTGAAATAAAAAATACATAATCACTTTAAATCCGTAAGGGTTAAAAATTATGACTAATTTTTTTTTTTATTCTATAAATCAGCAATCAAAATACATGGTATTCTATAAGCTAATGTGCTGGGAAGAAGCTAAGGTCAACTAGCATGATGAGGTCCTCTCCAGCGAAGGGACCTGCTGCTTCCTGTTAATTTCGCAGGTCAGTTGGCCATCGTCGTTTTATTCTTCTTATTACATCATTTTCAAGTAGCGGTTGTAGTAAAGGATTTGTGTGGTCTTCTAGTTTCTTGTGGTGGCTAGCACTTCTTTCAGGAATGACTTCTTTTACTGTTAAGATCTTCAGATCATTGTGGATCATTTCATTTGTTGAGAATAATTGAAATTGAAATTAGTGAATTTGTAGTTATCACATGCCCAAAATACCATATTGTAAACGAGATTCTACCAATTCATGAACTTAAAAATTTAATCATTTTGACCTGATAACAAGAAAAGAGTCGTTCAACTTCCTAGAATTAAAAGAGAACTTTTATTTCGATTCTGATCACTCAGCTATCACCTTGACATTGAGTGAACGGGCAAAATTAAAAGAGCAGCTTGACCTGCAATTGTTAACAAATCTACTAAGTGGGAGAGTTTCAGAGTTGATCTATAAAATAATAAACTGAATTTTAGCCTTCAAAAAATTCTTCAAACTGAAGAAGAAACTGGGAATTTCACTGAACTGACTCAAAGGATTGCATATGAAAAGGAAAAATATATTATCCTTATAACCTCTCGAAATCAGACAGTAAGAGAGTAAGAAATATTTCAATGACTCATCGGACAAAACAATTATAAATTAAAAATGAAAAAAACTAAGAAGAGAAATACAGAAGATTGAAGAAGACCCAATGAGCTCTAACTTACAAAATTTGGCATCATAAATTAAATAAAAATGGTTTTATGCATGACAAATATTAGTTAATTTCCAAATAATTTTAATTTCAAGTCTTACTGGCTTAAACTTTGTTTGTGTTACTGATAATATTTCATATTAAATCGTATTTTATAAAATTATAAAAAACAACATAAATACAGGGTGACCCAGGGGTGTGTGTATGCTCCGTAACTTTTTTTCTACCCAAGCTATCGATTTCATATTTTTTTAAACGATAGGACCGACATTCTAAAAATATTTCTATTTATATACAGGATGTCCCAAATAAGATATACAACTAAGTTCTGTTTTTTTAAATGACAACCCCCCCATTTTTGTTACATATTTAGATTCGCCATTAAATTGTCGATATAGGTTTCTTCGACTTATTTGCAATAGTTTTTGACGTATGTCAATTTATATGTCAAAATAGCGTTGTGCAGAGATCCACAAAAAAATTCAGAACTTCAGAACTATCCAAGATAAATTTAATAAACTTTTTTTCAGTCGATTCCTTAAGTTTTAGCGCATCTTTCGAGATGTAGATGAACTCGAATGAATAAAAATCGAATTGTAAGCCTATTTGAAATCAACAAAAAAAAAGTCAAATAATCCTAAATTTTCATCGTAATCGTAATCTCTCTATAATTTCCTCGATCTGTCTGGTATTTTGGCTTCCCTCCACACTCAGTTTCACATTCGCTTTTGTAATTTTTTAGTCCTTTTAACACTCTTCTTGATCATCATTATCTGTTTTTCTTCTACATACTTCTTTTTCTTTGTTTAATCAAATCTCAAATCTCCATTTTTATACATATTTTCATCATAATTTATTATTTTGAGTATAACCCTTCCTGCTAGACTCCAAAGATTATCCGTAATATTTTTCATTCTCATATCTATAACTTCTGCTTCTTCGTGGTTATCGATGAGATATTAAATAAAAACACTGTTCTGAAAAATCCTGGAAATTTCTGAACCCACACAAAATATGCAACGGCAATATCCATCCAACAAAATTCGAGCAGAAAAGTAAAACAAATATTGCACAGCTCCGGAACGTTATTAGAATTTTCTGTTTCTAGACGAAAAAGGTAAAAACAATTTCAACCGAAATGTTTGTTTTACACCGAAAAGAATTTATATCCATTAAAAGAGAACGGACGTAAAATGTTCTAATTAAGGTAGGTGGGAATATGCATATTTACACTTCGTGTTTTAAAACACCGTAAATTATTTTTTACCGCAAGTTCTCAAGCTTGTGGAAGAGAATCCGGGAGCTAAAAATAAGTAGAGGCGTTACTGGAGAATATTTAAAAATAAAGTTAAAATTCATTAATCTAGTAAACCCTAAATACGAAAATAGAGCATGTTTACAAAAATGTACAAAAAGGATATCACTGTCAGAACAAAGAAAGAAAACTAGTACGTACTTATAGGAAAATCATTGTCAGAAGCAAGCGTGGGTCAAGTGTGTAAAAATCGCCCAAAAATTAAGTTTCAAGACTAGCTATAGCAACAAAATTTAATGTTTTGCCTACTGAAATTAAAACGAGTACCTCTCTACCTCAATTTAAAAAATATTTGCTACAATTTATTTCCGGAACATAAATTTGTGCGTATCGACTACAATCTGTAATATTTTTTAAAACTACTATATATTAGGACTTTGCACATCCCTTTTTAAAAAAACACAACTTTCTCAGATTTAACGCTAAAGCTTTAAAATTACCAGTGAACAATAAAGAGAAAGGACTGGAGATTTCTACTCATTTTGAAATTTGTATTTTGTACAGGGTGGTCTAAAATAACGTTCGAAAAACCTCCATTGAAGTTTTTTCAGTATAAGTATTCATCAATGGATACTGAATTTTATGCTGGTAATCAAGTTGTTAAATGGTGCGGGGTCCTTTGATCTTAAAATTGAGAAGAGAAGTCAAGCTTTTCAATTGTAGAAATTTTAACATAACTTCAAAAACATAAAAAAAATGAGGTATTTATTTTACCTTACAACCTTAAAAAACGACTCAAATGGTATTTAAAAAAAAATTAGGCACATGCAGGGTGACCCAGGGGTGTGTGCATGCTCTATAACTTTTTTCTACCCAAGCTATCGATATGATGTTTTTTTAAACGATAGGACAATGAGGCACATTCTAAAAATATTTCTATTTATATACAGGATGTCCCAAATAATAAGTTCGGTTTTTTGTTACATATTTAGATTCGCCATTAACTTGTCGATATAAATAGTTTTTGACTTATGTCACTTTCTGTGTCAAAACTTCAGAACAGTTCAAGATAACTCAATCAACTTTTTTCCAGTCGATTCCTTAAGCTTTAGCGCATCTTTCGAGATATAGACGAACTCGGGAGTCGATGTTCTATCGCCTACTACGATTTTTTGAAAATGACAAATTACAAATAGCAATAACTCGACTTTTTCAAATGTATCACCCTATATTTTATTATATCATTGTATGGTATTTTCTAAGAGCTTTTTCATGATATAGTATTTCTGTGGTTTATTTTGTAAAACTTACGAGATTTATGCAAAATAAGAAATGTTTGACAGTTTATTCGAGAAAAAAAGGAATCAAGTAGACCGCTGTCGTAAAATTTGACAGATTCATACAATTATGAAAAGAAAATGTTTCAACAAAATGAAATTGTAATAGAGACAGAAACACATTACAAACTAAACAATTTTAGTAATACAATTTGAATTTGCAAGAACATGAAAGAATGATTAATAGGAAACAATGTAAACATTTTTGATCTATAACAAATGTATTGAAAATGACTCTAACTAATAAAAAATACAGTATGTCTACGTAAGTTGGAATCATATGTACAACTTTTTTATTATTAAATTTAGGAAAAAAGTTATTCTTCATAAAAAGTTCTGCATAATCTAAATGATCTAAAACATAAAATACAATCATCAGATATAAATTTTTTCGCGAATTAAAATATTTTTTTTAAAGAAATTACAGAGAAAATTGCCAGTGAGAAAAATACTTCTTCTTCTCTTTTTCTATGTGCAAGGGTCAAAGTTAAAGTCTCGACCCTGTTGTTTCGAGCGACTTTTTCCATGTTTTCCTCTCTAGCGGTATTTTCTTCACTTATCTGTTTGTTTCCTCTCCGTTTTCTCATTTCTTAGATTCTGTTTCTTAATATTTTCCACGAAATTCACGTTTTAATGTTTAAACCCTTTTAGTGTCACGCACTTTCTTCAGTATTCTTCCAGGATCCATCTTTACCATCGGCATTATGAGAAACCTATTCTAGACCACAATTTCCTATAATTTCTTAGTAATAGCAGCTACTAAATGTTTAAACTAAAATTGTGTCTATCCTCTTAAATTCACCAGCATAACCGAAAGTGTTAAAACAGAAGTGGCAGATGGCAATCCATAAACACCAAACTTTGATGCCTACTTGATTTAGATAAGATGACGCGAAGAGTTACCAGTTTCTTGTGTTTTTTCGAGTGCTTTGTTTATTTGTTTACCGAGAAATTTTAAAGAAGACTTAGAGGAAGTTCGTCAAACCTTTTATGGCGCTCTTAATGAGAGATAGCTGGTTTGTTTTATTTTAGAGAGAAAGAAATTGATGGATAAGCGTTTGAAGAGCGCCGGTGTTAGTTTACGAAATTGGAATTTGTTTATTATCCTCTATAAATTGTACTTCTGTTTAGAATTTTAGGAATTCCGTAGATAAATATATTAGCGACTTATTGTGATTTCTCAGAAAATTGTTGCATTTATATCGGTTTCAAGAGATTTTACAGATGCCTCCCGAGATAAACTAAAAAAAATCATAGAGGAAAAATATTTTAACCAGTTCAATGAACCAAGTTATATTGATTTATTGACTAGCTGTCAAAACTGCTCAATAACTTTATTAGTAATCAGATAATTGAATAAATTTAAATTAGGCCAATTCCCCGAATCAAAACTTGAATCAACAAGAAAACAATTCATCAATTTAACGCTTTTATTTAATCTTCTTGATTAATGGATACTTTAAAATAATTACTTCTGTTTGGATAAATAAGTACTGTATTTTTTAATTTTTCAGCTATGATAACCTGAAAGTTAATTTGTTTGATTAAAAAAAAATTATTTTAGGATTTGACGTAATTCTTCCAGTCATTTTCCCACACTGTTTTCTATCAATTTATTCTTGTCGTAAATGCCAATGGATTTTTCATTCAAAAATACCCCTTTGGGTCAATTTTTAAATTTTTTACCATTTTTTTGGGATTTTCTTTAATTTAGTTAAAATGTGGAAAAATTGGACCATTTTCATTAGAATTTAACTTTTTTACTTATTTTTTCACTATAAATTTTATTTTCGTAAACTTCAATAAAAATATGGATTTTTTATGTCCACACAATTTTCATTTTTCTTGAAACCAAATTATGAAAATCTTCTGTCCCCTAGCTAGATACGATCCTGTTTTTTTTAGTCACTTTTCGGTTTTTCAACTATAAAAAAACTAGAATATGAGTTTTCTTCATTAAAGTTTCTCTTTCGGCATCTATTTTAGAATTTTATGTAACTTTTCCTGTCATTTATATGTATTTTGTATCTACTAACTCATAATTTAATTTTTAATAAATATTTTTTATTATTAGAAAATCAGTTCATGTAGCGCATAGACAGTCTATTTTTTACGCTATTTTTAGTCTGGAAACATTGTTACATTTGCATTCTGTATAATATATTTTTCGTACTTTCGGGATTAAAGTGACTGATTAAAGGGGGGAATAAAAATAATATTCAAATAAAAGAAACAAGCACGTTTAGGTGATTGGTAGCCTTGAAGCAAACTCAACAGTTATCCACATCTCCGTAGAAACAGTATGACGTAATAAAACCGTTACAACACGTGTTAATTAGGAATGCGGCTAACCCTTTGAGCAGCAACTACAAGCCCACTGGCTTTGCCGAAAGCAACCACAAAAAACGTCCACAGATAGAACGTCGGGGTACGAGCTGACCAAGCCGGTAAAAACACATACCGATAAGACCGCGAGCGACGCATTGCGATTGGCTAGAAAAACCGTTAGAAGTTAAATAAAAAAGATAGAAATACATAAACAGAGATCGACTGATCCAAGGCTTGATATCGGAAGCTTCCAGGCCAAAACTTCAGTAGAATCTTTTCTCTCCGAGTGAATAGGTCGGTGGACCTTTTGCTCGTAATTAAATTCAGTAGCATCTTGTCTCTCCTAATTGTCGCTTGCTGACGTCACTATCTTAAGCTGCACTCTTGTGCCCACCATAAAACACTTGCATAACTAATAAATGCATATTTTTTAATCACAAAATTTCTTTTGAGCAACTTCAACCTTTACAACTTGTTAGTTTTTTACCATTGTTACAAAGTGTTACAAGAATTGTTGTTAATAGAAAGTTACAAATAAAACAGTGCATTCTTTCATTCTACTTTTTCGTACTTTTAAAACCAAAAGAAATTACAGTTCACATCGTCATTATTGCCAGCTTAAGTTACACTAAGTTGGAACAGAGGCATCTACAGGATGTCGCCTAAAAAGTTTTGAACTCCAAATGTACAGGGGATTTGGAATCGCCCAAAACAGTGACAACTTCACTCCATTATGACAGGGACTGAAATGTCACTCTAAATATTGACAAGAATCCGGGAAGGATTAAATTACAAACAAATGGATTTATGGGTAGTTTATTGAAAATAATGAATTAGAATGATCATTGACTTTAATATTTACATTAATGTTGTTACAGTTCGTCACATTGACAAGTTTTTCCTGGGTTAATGCAGCATATATTTAACGAGTAACAGATAGGTCCTTTTCATATTGAACTGGTTTATTTGTTTCACATTTTTTATGCGGAACCACTTCTTAAACGCATCTGCCCCTCATAATTTTTTTTCTTGATTTCGGTGGTAACAATTCTACACCTACTTCGGCTGCTCTTTGATTAATATCAAATACACCTTCTTGTTGTTTCCAAATTATTTTTGTTACTATGGGCCATAAACTTTACTATTTCTTTACCTAATCGAAATTAGTTTCATAATATTTTCACTCATATCTTCCCTTCATGATATTTTTATTTCCCTGGATGTGTAGCCTATTTTTAAACGTTTTGAGGGCTTGCAGGTCTATGACCACCCTGCTCAACTACGTCGTTTTAAATATTTTTGAGTCACAAAAGGAATTACATGCCACTTTCCGGTGCCAGTGCCAATACCGACGTCGGAAAGAGTGATTTTTGCACAGTGCCCGACGTACATAATTCTTGTCTTAATGCCACAAATATCATATAAATTATTTACGGCCGCGAGCAGATGGCCCGGTACTCGACTAGCTACAAAGACTTTATAATATGACAGACTAATATTTTCGATATAGCGACTCCTACCCATCAAATGCATTTGGAACTGTGCCAAGGCCAATAACTCAAAAATTATCGGGTATTTTTAGGCCCATTCATTAGAAAATCGTTTCGGGCGCGTGTTTCCTTTGCCGTGTTTGAAGTTTTTGACAAGCTGCTGCGGTGGTTTGATGTTGATTGTTTTGATTTCGATGGAAATGTGATGACAATATCAATTAATAAAAGTTCCGGTCTAGAGAAGATTATTAAATCTGTCAATATTTTCCGTTTCGAATGAAAATATTATTCGTAGCAGCTGAAAAGTCCTCGACTTTGTTTCTTCGTTTGTTTAAGAAACTGAAATTTTTTGATGTTTCAGTCTTTGGTAGACTTGAACATTCACATAAACTATGATAAACTGATAGACTGAATGAAATAAAAATAGTCTTGGGTGATCACGTCAGTCATTGATGAACTGTTTTGTTTGACGATATTCATAACATATCGTAATACTAAACTTACTTTTATGATTTTCATTATTTCTGTATTGTATTTTTACATTAAATTTTCACCTGGTTTGTGGTCAACTTAGATACTCAGTCTTTGTACGAACGTGTACAACTCTATAGAGAAATTCTAGCTTTAATTACTAATGGAAACCATCCCGAATGGAGAGACAGAGACAGCAAGGAAACTAACCTTATTTTCAGACATATTAGCGGTTCTGGTATTAGCTTTCGGTCGCCGTACGGCTAGGGAGTAACAATTTCAATTCAATTGTTTTAGGAACAAACGATGACTCTGGTCTAGTTTGCTACTGTTAGGTGCAAGACGGCTTCGGAATAAGTTAGTGTTAAAGGATAACGTTTTGATTCCTTAGAAGTAGTCACCATTTGTACAACTAAAAGTTTCGAATATACAGGATGTTTAAGGTGGGTTTACATAAAGGTTTACCGTTTTTAAGAAAAATAATGTATAGGTTGGTAAATTGTAAATATACTGATAGAGCCCATTTAGGTTTCAAGTCACGATTTATAGCCGCTATAGGTGGATCTTATTTTACTCCAATACCTGACACACTGCCCCTAGATCTCACTTGTAGCCTCAGGTTCTATCAGGTTCTACCATTTGGAAAGAAGTCGCCTTCTGTGTATCTCCATCTCAACATGTTTTCCTTGGACCTGTCTATTAGACAATTGAGGCTGCTTCTTCGATTGTGGATTCAAATTATGTCAATAAGTTTGTGGCCTTTTATAAAATTCATTATGGATTATATTCTGGTAATTTTATGGAGTAATAAAAATCTATCAATACAATTTTGATCCTTGAAATCCTTGAAATACGGAATTTCATCAACCTTTATCTTTTTTAGTTCTACAAGAACCTTAAACTCATTTTATTAGATTACCCAGGGGCGTTCGTCCGTGGAAATTTAATTTTTTTATTTTTGAAGTGTGATTAGATGGATTTAAGTCAATATTTAGATTGTATTGTCCTGAGGGTAGAGTCAATTTTTTTTTAATTAATAATTTCCATTACATATGAATTATTTTCGTAAGAGGAAGGAGCAAACCCTTATGATACCACTCTGACTACCCTGGTTCCAATTGAAACTGTAGAAAATATACTTAAATAAAATAAAATGTTCTTCCCGCACTAAATTTAAACACTCTAAATGTGAGAACTTTCTCAATCGCACTTCTGAAGCCCTTAGCGTTCTCCAAACATCTAAAACAAATCTCCAAAAGTGTCTTATTTCTCATCGAACAAACAAACAATAATGCTAATAAGAAATCCCCATTCTTTTCCATTAAGCGCTCTCCCAATCGCACTCGTAATCAGTTTCGTCATTTCCCCTATACAACTCGAAAAAAAAAATAACAGAAAGAAAACTCTCAGATAATGGTTCCGTATTTTCTCAAACAATAAGTTTTCGTCGGGAATATCGCGGTGCATCTTTTCCGTGCATTTGGAGCACAAAGAGAGCCCCCGCACAATATTAAGAACTATCAGCTCTTGGTATCTCCCATTTCCATATTCTTTGCCGACGTGATAATACGGACTGTTGAGCACCAAACTTTGCTTTTATACATTCATAGGAGACGCTTGTTTAGCTATTGCATAGCGCCATCACGACGGCTAATGGAGAAAGCTTTTTAAGTGAGTACTAGAAAGATCTACAAGGGGAGAAGTCTCACTTTTAAAAGTGAGTAAAGTTTAAAAGTTTTCTTACTCACATTTTGACCTTTCGTCTACCCAAGATTTTATAAATGTCACAACAGCAAATTTCTATAAAATTTCAAAATTTAAGTATTAAAAATGAGCCTTCGAATGAGATAATATTTAATATTCTTAGTTTTTATAATCTCTGTTAAGAGGGGCGTCGCGACAGGTATGCCAAACTACAAACACCAAAAATCCCCATCTTTATCTTTATCTTTTATCACTGTCTTTCTGCAATAATGAAGAGAGATAGATATCTTAAGACTTCAGTGAATCTCCTGTATGCTAGGTGGCGCTGCTAGTATTAAAATATAATATATTATTTGGGATATCTAAGGAATCTGAGAGAATAAATTTTCTTTATTTTTACGGTTAGTCTTGTCGCAGAGAGCGCTAATAATCCATTTGTCATGAGTTCGATACCGGCTTCAGCCACGACAGAAATTTTATTTTTTATTTTTAGGAAATTTCATTTTTTTTGTTTACTATTTTTTTTCTAGCATCAAAATAGAGTTTATATTTTATTAATTTAATTAATTTTCAATTATTTTCGTATAAATCCGTTTATTTTAATATGAATAGCGCTGCCACGCGACTAATCTCACTAAATACATCAGATAGGAATGGAGCTCGGAAAATAATATTTCTAACATAAAAAAAATATTTAAACATGAATGGATTCATACGAAAATTGAGAATTATATAAATGTATAATCTTTAGGGTGAAGCAAGAATTTTTTTTAAAAAATGAATTAATAAATAATTGGCAGCCCCAAACGCAAAATGTTTTTATCAATATCTATTTGTTTAAACAATTGCAGAATACATGAGTTATCGACACAAAAAACTGCGTTCTATGAACAAAATGCAACATTGTAACCACAATAAATTATCTGCAAGTCCTTTTATAAAAAAAATTGTTAATGTTGGAACATTAATTTGTATATAACAATTGAACGGTTACAGATAAAAAATCGCTGCAAGTCTTAAACCATGGGTTACGATAAATTGTTCATGTTTCATCCCTTGAAATTTTTTTTGTCCGTGTCACTGTTTTCGTTAAAAAGTCCAAAAAAAAGGGTTCCTGAGCCAAGAAGAAATAAATTTAAAATCATATAATAATTCAAAACCTGGAATAATTTCTTCAGATGAATATGACAGATAAGAAATATTAGAATATTTGCATAAATAGAGTTTTTACATACCAAGAATTTAACTAGATAACAACAAGGAAATTCTTGTGTCCGTTTTGTTGACAGTATTGACCAAGGCATTCTAATTAGGTGAATTAATATTTTTAATGCATGGGTACATTATATCTATCTTTAGACTTATAAACCATAATGAAAATTCTTGGCCAGCTAGCTATCGACATGTTCTAGTACTTGCATTTATTAATCATAAATTTATTTCAGATTTTCAGTTCGAGTACTTGCATTTATTTCATATTTTCAGTTTGAGTACTTGTATTTATTAATCATAAATTTATTTCAGAATCTTAGTTCTAGTACTTGCATTTATTAATCATAAATTTATTTCAGATTCTTATTTCTAGTACTTGCATTTATTAATCATAATTTTATTTCAGATTTTCAGTTCGAGTACTTGCATTTATTTCATATTTTCAGTTTGAGTACTTGTATTTATTAATCATAAATTTATTTCAGAATCTTATTTCTAGTACCGAGTACTTTCATTTATTAATCATATATTTATTTCAGATTCTTATTTCTAGTACTTGCATTTATTAATCATAAATTTATTTCAGATTCTTATTTCTAGTACTTGCATTTATTAATCATAAATTTATTTCAGATTTTCAGTTCGAGTACGTGCATTTATTTCATATTTTCAGTTTGAGTACTTGTATTTATTAATCATAAATTTATTTCAGAATCTTATTTCTAGTACCGAGTACTTGCATTTATTAATCATATATTTATTTCAGATTCTTATTTCTAGTACTTGCATTTATTAATCATAAATTTATTTCAGATTTTCAGTTCGAGTACTTGCATTTATTAATCACAAATTTATTTCAGATTCTTAGTTCTAATACTTGCATGTATTAATTGTAAACTCATTTCTTTAATGTTAACTTTATTGTAAATCATTAAATATTATAAAATCATTTTTGTAAGAAAATAAATTGAACAATTAATAATTATTTCTTTATTTAAAAGTACCTAATTACAGTTATTCACTAAAACAAAAACAAAACAATACACTATGAAAAAACTGCATTGCTTTTTAGCAATGGACAAAAGACATAATAGCAAATAAAGTGTGTAACAAACCTACATCAAGAGTCCCATGGACGGGTTAATATGTGAGACATACTGTAAATATTAATTTCTGCAAATGTCTGTGATTCCCAACTATGCAGACACTATTTTGAATGCACGAATAAAAATCACAAAAAACTGTTATAGTTGAATTGCACATTCTCCATATTACTAATCACTAATTTTGCACACTTTCACACTTCCTTCGAATATGCATAAAAATTGAAGATTTTTTGAACAGCCTCTCGAGAATGGAATTTTTGTTCGTGGAAATATTTTTACCCGTTATAGCTTACACCTTGGAATAGGACATCTCCATTTTTCAACAAATTTTAAAGAATAATAAACATATTAATCATTTAGTGGAAGGTGTGCTTTTGACAATTTGTGATCACCAATTTTAAAGTGAAACATGTCCTACATGAGGTATACGGCATTAATTGAAATACTTTAAATTGAAGAACTGGTTTTAGTTAATACTAATTTACTCATTAAAAAAAATTGCAAAACACACGAATAAATTAGCAAACATAACCTAAAATGTCAGTTCTAAACATCTAAACTTTCTTTCTTCCTAACTTCGTATTCGTAAAACTGGTTGCATACATCGTTCAAAATAAAACCAAAAAGCGCCACTGTCTCAAAGTGTCAGGCGGAAAACGCCTGAACTATGGAAAGAGAAAATCTTACTGGGATATAGGCAACTTACATAAATTTTTTTTTTCTGGAGAGTTAATCTCAAAAATTATAAAGTTTTGCGAATTGGTATTCTCGGAAATTAATTCTGTATCCTTCATTTAGGACATCTCCTTTTCACGTTAAAATTGGTGATCACAAATTGTCAAAACTGTCAAAAACACACCTCCACTAAATGGCTGATATCTTTTTTATTAATCCTTAAAATTGACTCAAAAAAGGAGATGTCCTATTCCAAGGTATAAGCTATAACGGGTATAAATATTTCTACAAACAAAAATTCCGTTCTCGAGATTAACTCTCCAAAAAATCGTCAAATTTTTATGCATATTCAGTATTGCCAACTGAAAACGAGGTCGGCAGTGGCAAGGCCCCTCTTAATAAACTTCTCTTGGAAAACATTTTTTATCGATTTTAACAGTTACTTTTCTCGGTGCACCTGAACTGCGGAGAAGGTAATCTGATCCTATAATCCGGCACCCGAACTGCGGATAACAAAATATTTGGAAAGAAAAAAACATGACCAGATGAAATTTAAAATTTAATTTTATTTAATAAAGATTACAATGAAACAATACTACTAAATTGTAGGAGACACACTTGACAAAGTCATACCAATTCCCGATGAATTAATTTAGAATGTCCTTCTGACAACTCATCTACATTAATTTTTTGTCTTTGCAAAAGATCTTCACTTAAAACATGATTATGAGTACCACTTTGTCTTGAAAAGACCAGGTTTTCACCTATGGTATATACTTTTGCAACGCATTTTTTATTTGTACAACACCACAGACATTCACCAGTAGTTTTAAGTTCGCGAAATTTATGAAACTGGAATTTTTCGTAAATAATAAAAGGGTTGCCTTCTTCACTTAACATTTGCGTAAACTGCAATTTTTATTTCACATGTATGATATGAATAACAATAATTGGATAAAGGCACGAAATAAACTAAAACTTTGCTAATATTTTAACTTTAACAACCTTCTTTATAAATAATGTTCGGTAATTAGGAAGTTTTGCAATTTAAGAATCTTTTTAGAATTAACGTTAGATACTTAGGAAGTAACAATTTTTAAATTAATTTTATATTAGTTTAAAGACTGTCACAAAACACTTTTGGATTTTTCCAGAATATTTTTATTTTTATAGTAAATTGCACAAATCAATAAATACAACATTTCCGCAGTTCGGGTTGGGGATTATATCCCTTTTTTATTACCATTATACATGTCATATGCATCTCCGAGTGTAGAATTGCCAAATCTTCATCATGAAGGTGGGCCATATCGGGTAGAAGAATCTACTACAATAATTTATTTATTTCAGCAAGTGTTTTTTTGAAGCATTGTGTTGATATCGTCTTGCTGAGCGTCTGATATAACTGTTTGATTTTTTTAAATTGGCTTTCTTCTTTTTTTTTCTTTTTTTTTTCTTCTTTGTTCTTTTTTCTTTTCTTTATTTTTTTTCTTCTTTACTTATTTTCTGAACATTTTCTTGGATATGGTTGGAAAAACGAGAATTTGCCTCTATCCTACTGATTGCGCCAATTAAGGGTTAATTCGATGAATTGAAATAATTATTCCATTCCTCCATTTTTTCTTTCCTCTTTCCTCCATTTATTATTTACCACTTTTCTGTGCTTATTCCCTAATTTTCCGTATCTTTGTCGATGTATTTCTGCTTTTTCGTATTCCTTGCTTTTTTGTTTTGTTGCTTATATATGTTTGCATCTTTGTTTCGTTTAGGTTTAGAATATTTTCAACATCACAAATTTTTTACTCATTCCCGATCTTCTGGTTCATTAATTTTGCTAAAATAATTTTCTATTGGTTATGTAGAAAATTGAATGAAATATTTTAAACTTTTCATATAATAACATGAATACCAAAGTTAATTGTTAAAAGCTATAGCCATCTCAGCCATTAGAGCTACTTAGTTTGGGCAATAGCCTAGCAGCTACTCCAGGGAGGCGGTAAATCTAGAGGAGTATTTCAATTTTAGGCGGAGGGCATTGAAACAACTACCCAAGCAGTTTATTTCTCAACATTCCACTACAATTTATGATATAGAAGTATGCGTCCTGACTTCTAGTGTACGGGAGAGGGTTATAGTCTGGAGGCAAAAAGCTAAATTTACTGTTACGTAACTTTGTTTGCTTTGTTTTGTTATATTAGTCTCGTTATTTATGTATTTTATTTACTAGTGAGTTGATTTTTTAATTAGTTTATTTTATTTTTAATCTATTAACTGTGCACAATATTTACTTTTACTTTTGTAAAATTATTTTTAATTATACGTTTTATAATTCAATTTTGAAAGTTAAAAATATTCAAACTCAATTTTAATATTTAGAAATTTAGAAATGTCAAAATTTAAAATTAAAATTTAATTTATAAAAATAAAAACGATTTTGGAGAAAGTTTAATGCAGGAAAATTTTAAAAAATTGTGTGCTCTGTTAACAGAATTGCAAAACAGAAAATACTATAAATTTTGAAATTTTAAAAATATGACATTTTCAAAGTTTAAAATTCATGTTAAAAATGAAAATAAAAATCATTTTCAAATTTGGAAAGACATTTCACATGTCAAAAAAAGTAAAACAATTTTTTAGGGTCGCAATTTTGTTTAAATATCATTTGGATTTTAAATTTAAATTTTTTTTTCCATTGTTTAGTTTTAAAATTAAGAAATGAAAATTTGAGGATGTATTTAAAAGCCAGTGAGGCACCTAAATATCAAATAAAAACTTTAAGTCTTATATTTTTTTACGATGTACATAGGGCTCCTGCGCCCCCTGGTGGGGCGATTTCAACCAAAAACTAATGGGTTCAATCCCCAAGCATCCGAAACACATATACCAAATTTTAGCTTAATCGGATTAAGCGTGCGGACGCTATCGTGGAAGAATACAGACACACAAACAGACAGACGGACAGACTTCTGGAAATCGTTTTAATCGTCTTAGGGGACCTCAAAATGGATATATCCGTCGTTATCTCAAAATTTTAGCGCGTTCACAATACTTTCCCTTTGCGAGGGGCCGGGAAAGTAAAATGAAAAAAATATAAAATCAAATATAAATTTTTCGAAATTTCAAAAATCAACACCTCTAAATAAAAAGTGTTAAAAATAAAAGAAAAAGGCTCTGGACTATTGGCAAAACTATGCGAGTAGGGAGTTAGTTTGTGGTGCTGTTATATTCTGCCTCTGTTTACCATTTAGCATAAATATTCGAGAGATTTATCCCGCTATTAGTTTTCTCCACTACCTCTATTATAGCTTTAAGTGCTTGAATGGCTATCTACCTACTTTAATTTAAATTTTCTGCTTTATTATACCCTCTAATTAGGTTTAGGAAAATTTCAGCAACACCACATATTAGAGTATAACAACAATGAGACTATTTTGTGGTGGAAAGAAGTTTGGTTAGTTTTAAAAGAAAAATATACGTATAAGAAATTTTTCATACCTAGAAACTTAAGTTTATCTATACACTGCGTTAATACAGTGTGGAATATTTAATTATTTCGGTTACGAGTTGACTTTTTGCAAAAACCCTGAGACAGGTAGAATTTAATTTCAAAATCATGCTTGGAAACAAAATATAAAAATACCTTTAACACAGACAAAGAATTGAAATTCTTACTATGTTTAAATGTGGCGTTAAAAAAAGAACTCGGATAGAAGCTTAACAATAAGTATACGAGCCAAAACTCAATTTCTCAGTCCACTGGGACTCAATTTATACTCAATTCACAAGAGTTCTCAAGTGTAGGGTATCGTCTGTCGAATATAACAAAAAACCCTGTATATAAAATATATTCTTACGGTTTGTTTTACCAAGTTAACAATATTTTACTTACCGTTCGTTTTTTTATACGCTGTTAGTATATTTTTATTGTTTAATTCAATTTATGCCTAATTTGTATATCATCGTTTTGTACTTATTTTAATGAACGCGAATTAACATAAAGCCTTAATAACATTTTACAACGCAAAAATTAAAAAGTGAAGTATTGATTTGATGTTTGCATAATTTTCTACTCAAAAAATAGACTTATTTATAAAAATGGTCCAATATATTCAATCTTTAAAGGAAGTAGACCCGTAGAGGCTTTCAATTACAAAATATCTCCCTTTTTAAAACGCTAGTGATTTGTACGCAGACCAATTTTCTTCATGACAATTAATTTTATTAAGAGGAAACGAACAAACGGCATTAAAACGAAACAAACGACACTAAATGCATTCACTATCTAGTGACTCATGAATTCATTACAACAATTGAGCAAATCCATAAAACAGATGAACATTACCGATTTTGGAGCTCGGTGATTTGATGCACTTGCCCGATCAACCGCCCGCATTCTAGATGATACTGTTGGGGACATAGGCGTTTCAGTTATTTTTTTTAACTCTGTGTTAGTTAGTATTTTATATTAATTATTTCAGAAGATCAGTAGACATGGATAAATAAGAAAAACGAACAGTATGAAGATTTTTTTATACATAAAAGTGACATTGACTAAGAAAAAATAATAACCCGAAAATGCGTTGAGATAAAAATATGAAATTAAAGTCTTTCATTTCAAGAAGATACGATATTTTTGCAGTTTATATTTTTTTTTAATTTATTCCAACTGTTTTGGAAAATACAGACGTACTAAGTGTATTTGGATTTTTCAAGAATTTATACAAAAGTAACAGAAATTTCACATTTGACAGAAGAAAGACACTTTCAATACCACCTTAAAAATAATGTGCGATGAATTCCCATCAGAAAACTTTATGTGTAACACCGCTGTTTTCTAGAATTGTTCATTATGTTGATTTTTCGGCAAAATCCATGGCGAATGATCCATGGTAACGTGTACCCACGGGAATATCCACATCAACTGATGAACAAACCTGGAGTCTCAGGAGGCGATGAACCGACCCGGCTAATTCATCAAACGTAATGATGTGTACAGAACGATTGTGTCGATTGGAAGACATTGATATCGTTAGTCGAAAAATCTGGTTTTATTGTAACTTGTTCGATAATCGGTGAGATTTGTATGGAGTAAAATATAAATTACATTATGTCTAACGGTGTTTAAAAAAAGTATTTTTAAGGTAGAGAAACACTATCTATACACTTACCGCGATTTATCTTTGATGCGAAAGTAAGTATACTAGTCGTGTGTTAAGATAGTAAGCACTCGAGAGTCTTGTGTCGGTATACTGTCAGCTGTAGATTTTATTAGTGTTTATACCAGTGTTAATAATTTTTGACCGCAAACTTCAGTTATAATAGCTTTTAGAAAAACAAATCATATCTTCTACCCAAGCAGAATGGAAAAAACAAGCAGAATGGAAAAAATGGATAAAAAGAAACAACCAAACTCAAATTACAGAAAGCCTGTTTCTTGGTGGACCAAGAGACATTTCAGTCAAAACTCCCCCTGTATATTATTAAACAATGGGAGCAGGCACTTTTTAATGGTCATTTGATATTCCCCATAGGGGCCTCAATACGAGGTAGGAATGTGTATAGTTCCTCATGACACATCCGGTATATATTTATTTTTATTTTCTCCACACTATTCTTTAAAGTTAACGAAATGCTTTTATCTTAAGAGCAATCCGGAGCTCTTTGAAAAGCAAATTTCACTTCTATTTTATGAGGATTTTCTAACATAAAATTGTATTTACTGGGAACACTTGGCGATGGAATGTTTCTCGACAACTTTAAATTTCTGAAACGATGAGGCAGCACTATGCAAAAATATTTAAGAAAAGGGTGGGAAAGCATATTATTTAAAAATTACTTGATATTTATTAAAACAAATGGGAGCAAATTTTCATAGATTTAATACAGACTGGTGCTGTTGGGAAGCGAAAGGGGGTGAGCTTTTAAGGGTAGAAAACTGTTTTTCTCGATTTCCGGCAAAACTACAAGTCCTATTGAAAAAGGTTAAATCGCAAAGTTGAAGGTAATAAAAAGGTCTACAACTTTTGTATTAACACTTTTTTCACATAACCTCAAAATTTATGTGAAAAATTCAAGTTTTTGGTTTTTTATTTTTGTTCTACAAAAAAAAATTTTTTTTCACGAAATTTGGTGAAAACTTATCTTTTTATGTCCCAGCACTTAATATCGAAAAAGCACCCTAATTTTCAATCGAAAATTCTCACGTTAAAATATCTGCTTTTTTAAAAAACTCGGTTGGCTTTTTGTTCGTTTAAATCTCTACTTTTTGATGGTGTAAAAAAAAAGAATTACTACGATAAATGTTCTCAAAAAATGCAAAAAAACGAAAAAAACTCGAATCCGCATTTTTTTTAAATCATCATGTATTTATTAAAATTTATACTCTTATCTTATCTTATCTTACGTTTTTTGAGTAATTAAAGTATAAATTTTAATAAATAGTTCAACATTGTACATGATGATTTTAAAAAAAAATTCGGATTCGACTTTTTTTCGCTTCTTTGCATTTTTTGAGAATATTTACCATAGTAATGTATATTTTTTCTACACCATCCAAAAGTAGAGATTTCAACGAACAAAAAGCACACTGAGATAAAAAAAAACAGATATTTTGATGTGAGAATTTTCGATTGAAAATTAGGGTCCTTTTTCGATATTAAGTCAAAATAAGGTGAAAAAATAAATATTTTAAATAAAAAAAATGACAGTGTGTTTGGGACATAAAAAGGTAAGTTTTCACCAAATTTCGTGAAAAAATTTTTTTTTGTAAAAAATAAAAATAAAAAACCAAAAACTTGGTTATTTGAATTTTTCACATAAATTTTGAGGTTATGTGAAAAAAGTGTAAATACAAAAGTTGTAGATCTTTTTATTATCTACAATTTTGCCATTTAACATTTTTCCATAGGACTTGTAGTTTTGCCGGAAATCGAGATAAACAGTTTTCTACCCTTAAAAGCTTCCCGACCTCAGACCTCACACTAAAACTAAAGGCTTAGAATGATTTTAAAATTTTTAAAGCGGTTTGCTCTGAAACCGTTGCTATGACAATAAGAAAAATTTGCAATTTTGTCAGAAACTCTTCCGACACTCACTAATATTTTTGATTAGTTTAGCATTAACGAAGAACTGAAAATTAAACTGTAATGAAATACATTTAAAGCATTAATTTTTCCGCAACGGCATATTGTCTCTGCAAATACTCAAAATGCTTATTAACTTACAAATTATGGCGCAAGATAAAATATGATTTACAACGTATTCACGCAACATATACAGGATGTTACAGTCGCTAGTAATAGTAATTCACACCCCATCCGTTTTCTTAGAAGATATATACAACCACATTGATCGTACTGAACGAAATGCAAAATATTAGTAGTTGTGATATATGAGAAAAACGATGTTAGCCACAAGCAGTAATATAATTATTTTAAAAATAAAGATTTGTGATTTAAATTTTTTTCTGTAGTAATTTAAAATGATTTGATTTGATTTTAAAATTTTTTTTTTGAGCTTATCTGAATTTTTCTTGTGTTACTATTAAGAGAGCAGGATGTTTTCTATACATTTCAATTAAATCTTAAGTCCATTAACCCGAAAGTATAGTCCTTTCACAAGAAGGTGTGCAGTGTATATGTAAACAAAGTTACAATATATAAAATAACAAAATTACATTAAAAAACCTTGTAGTACACATTAAAAAACCTTTTAGTACACTTTTGTATACATATTTGTAATAATAATATAAGTCTGGTTGGTAAATCTCACATTTTCGGCATGTAAATCTCACATTTAGGCATTGGTAAATTTTGAGAAGGTAAATATAGCATGTCAGGTGTAACTGTCATGAACTGGTTCGTGAAGTATTTGTAAATAACATTTTTACATTGATTCATTTCCATATTCAACATTTAATATATAGTAATAAACATAATAAAATTTTCAATCATTCCACTAATGCATCTACATATCCACCCTCTCTTTCTAAACATTTAATCGTTCTTTTGCCAAACTCCCCCGATACATTCCGTATTATGCCTGGAGTAATTTTCTGGCATTGTTTAAAAATAATCCTCTCCAAGTGATCAACATCTTGAAAGGGCTGATAAACCTGCTGTTTTAAGTAACCCTATAAAAATAGTCAAGAGGGGTTAAGTCAGGAGATCTCGCAGGCCAACGCCAATTCTACCTTTTCTTAATAACAATTTTCGATATTGTCAAAAATAAAGGTACCTACTGTAATTTGGAGAAAAATTTATATTTTTTGACGAACCTCGTATACGACTAAAAAAGTTTTATATCGGATGATTGTATTTTACGTTTCAGATCATGCAGAACTTTTTATAAAGAATAACTTTTTTCCCTGAAATTAATAATAAAAAAGTTTTCCATACGATTCCAATTTACGTAGTTACATTACATATATGTATAATTATTTTTCAGTTTTTAAATATCAGAGTAAAATTTTAAACGTGGAACGAATCTTTTATACGAACTTGTTTATAAATTTATTTTGCTTTCATTTGAAATATTTTTTGTTACTCGTTAAAAGTTTCACAAATAATAAGTTATGACCGACAAAATTTTTTTACATAGCTGTATAGCATTCCAAACCTTTCAATTTTCTAAAAACGTTACCAGTCAAGCTTCTAGATCAGTTTCTGTACTTTTAACATGTACCTCAAAGTCAAAAAAATGATTTCTGTATATTGTAATAAATTTGAAATTAGTAGTTTTAATTTTCAAAGATTTTATTTTTACAATTCTCACTTTGACATCTATTCCAAACTATCTAAAAAACCCTGTCACATTTTAAAGTCCACTACACATAATTTTTCCCATTAATCATTTTACTCTAAACCAAAAACCCAACTTGATTATGTACCCAAATTCTCCAAACAAACCGCATTAATAACAAATTTTATTTCAATATATTAATGTAAATATAATTAAATACAATTTTAATATTTGTAATTCTTTATAGTTCCTTAAAATAAATGAGCTGTGGAAACAAGGAATAAAATATTTTCTCCACGACTATATAATAATGCACAAATTATTTTTACATATTTATCTGAATAATGACATAAATTCTTCACACCAGTGAAGAATGAAAAAGAATTCACTCTCGTTAACCAATCACATGCTATGATTATCAGAAATCACGCTAAAATGAATAAATCAAATTGTCTCTTTTAAAACGTCAAATACCTAACTATGGAAATCGCTTCTGACAGCGCGTCGTTTGAAACGTCAAAATAATCATATAATCATAATTTTACGTATATATAGAGAACAAAATGGACAACAGTAGCGATAGTGAAGAGTTAATATGTACGCCTCCCGAAATTAAACAAATTGCTCAATCATCCACAATGAATTTGCTACCGGAGAGATCAAAGCAAGACTATAATAAGATTTATGAAACATCTGTGGTATGGAAAAATTCCAATAAAGTAAGTTCATTTTCGGAAAACGTTCTCCTAGCATATTTCACAAAACTTTCCGAAAAATATAAACCTTCAACTTTATGGAAAATATACTCTATACTAAGAAGTACGTTAAATGTTAATAATGAAATACACATTGAAAATTATTCAAAATTGCGGGCGTTCCTTAAACGAAAAGGAGAAGGATTTCAAGCAAAGAAATCGAAAACGTTTGAGTTACCTATATCTATGTTCTTTAAATTTTCATAAATAAATGTGGTCGATTCCCAATGAAAGATTTTTTTTATACATAGTTGTGGAGAAAGTATAGTCTTTTACTTGTGTAGAATGGCTATCATCCGCGTGAATAATAGCCATCATTCTACACTCGTTGAAGAATATACTATACTTACGTTAGCCGGGGAAATAAGAAAAAATAACGAAATTTCGCAACCATCAAATTCACATCGAATCGCTTGCACTAATACAGAACACATTCATAAAATGTGTGCCCACACACAAACCAAAATTAATTGAAAAATATATGTACTTACATCTTGACTTATTGTGACTTTTATGCTCAGTTATTTATAGGTATTCCATAGTTGATGTTCTGTGCCTCCTCTGGTTCCGTTAAATAAAAAGATCTTTTTTTATGGAGGGATTAAGTATATATCTCAGGATTACCGCGTATCCAGAATATCGGGAGACGCAGTGGTTTAAGAGAAGAAGAAAAAGTCGGTTTTCGACAGATGTTTGGGCTCAAATAAGACGTGAAATAGCTGGTTAATGGTGTTACGGCAAATCACCTGTATCGTTGAGTTTCTCTGGAATTCTTTCATTTGTAATGCGACTAATCTAAAAATATCCCTTTTAAAAAAATATATTTTATGATCTATGTAGGAAGAGTCGCTGATAAAGTTTCTTAGCTTGACAAAATATATTATAAATAAATTTTTGTGCATCTAAAAATTAAACAATTCCAGCAACATCAATGCTACAAATTTGTAAATAAATAAATAGAGAACAAAAAAAATAACAAACTAACTAAATACAAACCTAACAAAACTATCCTTGCGTCGATGAAAAACGACTTTACAAATATTAATTTGATTAAAAAGAGCCAAGATGCTTGCATAAAACTTTGAAAGACAATATAACACCACATATAGGCTTCAATTAAATGTTAATCAGTGGAATCACAACAAGGATGACGGTGAAATACAATATTAGACAATTTTTAAAACAACATTCAGCAAATCAAGAACCAAGCAGGCATCTAGTCGCTACAGATGAAGAAGAGGTTTGCTTCAGTATACCAACCCACAAAAATTCTGCTCCTGGAAGCATATAACAGCTGCTGGAATATTTTCAACCTTCTAGTATATTCAATCGTTTTTCGTAAGTAATATTATAAGGGCATTTAATTTTTTTCACAGGAAAAATTAGATGCCCGAATGGTATTTCATGAGTAACAGATTATTCTGCATACAAATAGCTCACAAAACACACTACCTATTATACAGGCATACATAATAAATATGTAGGTATTAATTTGAAAAATGAAAAACAGGTAACTTATTTAATCACAAAATACTACAAACTTAATTATTTATGGTACAATTAAAATATAAATTGCAATTTTGGTACACAGTAGGAGTATTCTTTGAAATATTTGTTAACTAATTGATAACGTTGGGTGTAGGTAAATCATTAATGTTGTTGATGGGTTCAGCTGTAGAGTGAGAAGCTCGAGGAGTGGTTGCAGGATCTTCTGTTTTCTGTTTTTTAGCTGGAGATTCCGAGGCGCCACTTCTAAGGGTGTTTATGATGTTGAAATAATGCTCATTATAATAATAATAATGTTTATTGAAATTTATCATAATTACATAATATATAAAGAATTAATATAAACATAGAAACCTGCTGAGGCATTTGTCATGCCTGTGTGCAGGAATTAAATATATGTTTTGTTGAACATTTTTAATATAAAGAATTTATTCACTAAATAAATAATTAAAAATAAACAAACACAAGTAAAATTAATTTGTTTAAATAAGTAATAACATTAAGAAATTTTAAATAAAATGCTTATATCTACGTTGTACAATGACAGAATTACTGTAAATACTTGAGATCAATTAAATTAATGAAAATACATCTATTTTGATTTGAGATCCACCTCCTTATGCTAATTTTATAATTTCGTAAATATCTGATATTTTTGATATCGATAGGCAATAAATTATACAATCTAGGTGCAAAGTAACTGGGACAATGCTGACCAATGGTTTTTTGAGAAGTTGTTAAATATGCATTTTGATCTCTGGTACAATAGTCATGTTGCGGAAAATTAATTTTTACTTTATTTTTGAAATTGTTAATTAGTATATTTTGGCAGTACAGTTGTCCCTTTCAAACAAACCGGTTTCATTAAAAAGTTCATCACTAGGGTAAGTTTTTTTTTTGCGATGCATTACTTTTATCAACCATTTTTGTACTGTATTTAAGTTTTTCATGTGACAATCTGCTGCGCCACCCCATCCGATAATGCCGTACATCAGGTGTGATTGTACCAGCGGGAAATATAAAGTTTTAATTTGTTTTTCATCTAGAAAGTCACGTAAGTATCTGAACTTGAAAAGTAGTCCCCTAATTTTATTAGTAACATTTTGAATTTGTAGGTCCCACTTGAGATGTTGATCTACAATAATACCTAAATATGTAATAGACGTTGATTCTGGGATTTGCAGATCATTGTCTATATACAGTGGTCCTAAGTTTGGTTGCTGGTTTATATATGATGTGAACGCTAAGTATTTAGTTTTTTCTATATTCAAAGTTAATTTATTTAATTGAAACCAGTTTCTTATTTCCATTTGCAGACAAGGCTTAATTGAGTTGGCTGAACTGTGGCCAGTAATTTTAATTAATTGTTTTTCACCCACCCCTCCTTTAGCCAGGTTACTGAGTGCTGTCGACCGCATAGAGTAGTTTGTTATTTTTATTTCTTTTGTATTTAATCCTGCCTTCTCTGCTGCTTCTTTAGACCATTTCGAAAGTTAGTTTTTTCCCACTGGAGTGTTTTTGTACCATCCACTTGATTGTTCTTTGTTCCATGATGGATTTAGTGTTAAGAATAATCTGTCATTTGTTATTCTAGATGAACGTTTAACCATTAAAATTTTAAAAAGACGGACTGGACAAAAGGTAGGGCCGTTATATTGAAGAGAGGATTATATTCCACTCTTGCGGAGTGTTCTTCCAATTTTAATAAAGCAGAGCTCGATTTCGTTTTATTTGCGCACATCGGCAAATTCCTTCGTTTCGCATTACGAGCTTCCCTACTAGACTTGAAGATAATATCTTTTGCCTTGCAGAATTCCGTAAATTGTTTCCATATTGACGTATGGGTTTTAACGGTATTGTACGATACACTTTTCTCAATCGCCAGATCAATATTAGTCATAGAATCACTTCCAAAGCGACTCATTTTCACTACATAAGCTGACTAGCACTGTTTAAAAACAATATTACAAAATTTATTGACAATAAAATCAGAAAAATTGTTTAGCGTCGTTTTCTGGTGTCCTAGGAGACCATAATTACTTGTTACCAAAGGTATTTCACTTTTTGGTGACAACAGCTATCAAGTTTTGCAGCGGGTAAACTCGAAAAAACTACTGACAGGAGTTGTCATATCGTTTTTTCATCAAGAAACCATTTGTAATTCAAAATTGCGCGTTTGTGATTGGTGGAAATTAAGACGAGGGAAATAGTCAGGAAAATCTTTAAATTATCAAATCAGGCTTTGACCATAAGAAGATTAACAGTTTTTAGGGCCAAAAGATTTTCTCTTCTGCTTTTGAAAAATCATTAAGACTAAAATCACTCTCGTCCACCATAGTAGTTCCTATTCCTGATTCTTTATAGATATCATTAAATAATTTCTTTAATGTCAAGGTCAATGATTTATCGACTTTCACACCACTTCAAGAAGTGTATAAGACTCCCCAATTTACTTTATAACATTTTTTGCTATGATTTTCTCCCTTCCTATGAGAATAAACAACATATTTTGATAACTAAATTCTCCAATGTGCGGATGATACTGATTTTGTTTCTCATAACATCACCCTAACCCATATCATATATCTCCAATACAAAATCAAATCATCGAAGCTGAATCCTGGTGTAATAATTGGATAATTCCCATCAAAATGACAAACACACGCCTTTTTTAACTTCATCAAATTGTTATCCACATTGAAATTCAAATTCATCCTACCGCCAGAAGTAAATACTTTTGTTTACTTATGTATAAATTAAAAATTAATCACTTCTAAAATAAACTTGGTGCAAACGTTCTTTTTTTTGTTTTAAATAATAGCTGTAGTTTTTTGAAAGCAAAATATTTATTTTTTCGATTTTATACAAATTTAAATAAAAAAACCCTAATATTTTCATACGAACAATATATTTTTAATACTATCTTAATGTCGAGGTTTCAGCGAAGAAAATGAGAACGATAAAGTTAAAAAAATTGAAAATTTGTAAACTTTTTGTAAATTTTCGATTGAAAATTAGGCTTTTTTTTTAATTTAAATTCGCATAAAATCGAAAAATAAATATTTTGCTTGGAGAAAATTACAGCTTATTTAAAACACAGAAAAAACGTTTTCATAAAAAAAAATATTTCGTGTATTTAAAATCGGTTTGGCTCTGGTCTAAATTAGATGATACGGGAACATTTACAGATCACAAAAGACATTAAGAGATATTACCGAGTAAAACCACATGTCTAACAGTCCCAAAAGAGGAGACGGAATGAGACAACCATATAAACCAAATAGTAGAGGAAGCAAATATTGTTGGGAAAAATTGTTTGATAAAAATGCAAATATGTAGCTGTAAAGGAGAGAAGAAAATAAGGACTAATCTACGTTTTCAATACGATAATTTGAGTTCACAAACGAGTAAGGAATAAATAAAGTTCCAGTATCAAAACTCTCTTCTAACCATAGATGGTAGCACATCTAAGAAATTTATCTTATAGCGGATAAAGCTATTGCCTTGTCCGAGTTTGGAATTTTATTTATTGTATTCGAAAAGCCTAACTGATGAAGCCGAAAGTTAGAAACCGGTCTTAGGATGCCGAATCTGATAAATGAAATTCCTTACTCGTTTGCTAACTTTGTATTAATCCCTTAAAGGGATACGAAGAAGAGAGTGACAACTTAACTAGAATCAGTCAAATAAAAATTTGCAACACACAATGCAAATTGAGTATGCAACACCCAATACATCTTTGTAAAATGTCAAAACTCTCTTCTAACCATAGGTGATAGCACATCTAAGAACTATAATTTGAGTTCTACCCCATTAGAATCGCTATAATTTCTTATGAAATGTAAATGGTTATTATTATTATTATTATTATCATTATTTATTGGGTGCGCGTCTCTTTGGAGGTAAAGACGATAGGCAATTAAAACGATTCTATGACAAATTAACGTGTTTTATATCAACTAACTGATACTCGACCGAAGCCCTATCTATGTATCTATCCACATGCTTACCCTGCATTAAACGTTGCTCTTTGACAAACCGTCCAGAAAATCTTGCCCTTATAGAAGCGAATCAAAGTTAAACTCTTCCTCTTTGATCTCTCATCTTACCGACCTCTACGTAAACTGCATTATCTACTGACCCAAAAACACAATACGGCGGTATCGTTAGCTAAAAATCGGCTTCGTCTAGTTCGTGGCTTTATTAGTCCAGAGGCAAATAAGGGATGAAGGTTGTTAGTGAGTTATGATTCGCTTATTGCTGTAACGAGTAAACATATTAAATTATGAGTCTGCTAGAGCTTAGATGTCAGAAATAATTGAAGCTCGTTTGGGTAGAATATTCTTTAGTCGGAGGCGGACGGACCACAAACGCTTTGATGGGGAGTTTTATGCAAAGAAGATATAATGAAATGGCACAAATTCAAAAATATTGATGGTTGATTGTTGTAAAAAAATGATTTTCGTTATGATTCTTCTTCTTTTACCTCTAACAATTTATTTTCTCTAACTTAAAATTGCCACATGTTTTGCGTAGAAACTCACCCCAAACGGAAATAATAGATCCAGTGATATTTACAATAAATTAAATTCCATCTCAACCCAAGATTATTCACACTTGCTCTGCTGAAAACGATTTCAATATCAGTGGCCATTTTTTTGTTGAATAAATTATTCAGACAGCCTCTAGTAAATTTTCTTTCACCTCTTATTCTAGTTTTGAACACCAATTTACGATTTTCTTTCGGAACGAATGTAAATTAGTAGAAAGAGGGAAGATACTGGCAGGGTACACCCCGCGGCGAAACGGGCAAACTCTGGAAAATGAACTTTATTCTAGTTTTCACGGCAACTTATGCCTAAATTAATTATGTAGAAAGGCAAACAGATTTCCAGAATGAATAATGCCTTCTAAAACTTTTCATTACGATTTCTGATTTAATTGGCCGAAAAATTTCATTCGAATAAGGTACTAGTCCAGTCAAATAAGGCAAAATTCACAGAAATGTTCTAACGCTGTGGTTTTTCGTGAAAAACTTTACAAGTTGCTTAAAATTCAATTTTCTTTAAGAACAAACCTTTCCAAATTTTCTATTTTCCGCGCGATTTTCACATAAAAGCAGGAAAACCGAATAATATATATATATATTGTATTGGTGGAAAGTGAAGTTAAAATCGTGAAGGAAAATTTGTGAAGGTATTTTTTTTAAATAAACTTTAATTTTAAATAACTTTTGTTTGAAACTTTTTTCGATAAACTTCATACTCTTCGAGAAAAATGCATAAATTGCGAAAATATGCATAAACAGTTGAGAATGCTCTTCTAGCATTGCCATAGACCGAACAAATTGTAATGAAAGTATTAAGATTGACAGTTCTAATTCTAATCAACACAGCCACAGTCTTCTCACTTTTACCAAAATCGCCATTCACTGTGTGCGTACTTTAAATTCCATGTCATTTTAAACTTCAAAATTTTCATATTATGGACCCCATTTTGAAGATGTTCCCGAAGCGGTACGGAGGGGCACATCAAACCCTAAGCTTACTTTTTGATGCTCTATTAAAATCTGAAATCAGAATTTTAAGATTCATAAACACAAAAAAGCTACAGACACATACACACAGATCGAATTCAGATACCGAACAATTTGTTCGGTGAAACATATATATCGTCATTGTTGCGCCAATGAACATTCCGAATAAGACAAGAAAATACTTATTCAGATTTAATAGATATCTGTCCTGGAGTGCCGTAGGGTAGCGTTCTTGGGCCGGTACTGTATCTTATTTATATATGAGTTCCCTACACCTAATGATACGAAAATAGCAATTTTTGCTGATGACTGTAGGAGAAAACCTTGCTGACATAACAAATAAACTACAAGAAGCCACTAATAAAATCAGTAAATGGACGAAACAATGGCGCATTAAGCTAAACGAGGCTAAAACAATCCATGTAAACTTTACAAACAAAACTTCCATAGGTCATCAAAACATATTCTTAAATAACAGGCCACACAGCCAAATACCTTGGAATGAATTTAGATGATGAGTTGCGCTGGAAAGAACATGTCAAAGTGAAAAAAAAAGAGCACTTGGAATTCAGGTATAGAAACATGTATTGGGAGGAAATCTCACGTCTCTACCCAAACTAAACTCTTATTACATACTCAGGTATTAAAACCGGTATGGACTTATGGCATACAGTTGTGGGGATGCGCTAAACATAGCAATATAGCTATAATACAGTGGTTCCAAAACAAGGTGCTGAGAGGAATAGTAGACGCACCATGGTATGTTCGAAATTATGATCTACATAGGGATCTAGGAATTCCAACAGTAGCTGAGGAAATCAAACAATATACCAGGAAGTAAGAGACTAGGCTGCACAATCACCACAACATCGAAATGTTGCAGATTTTGAACAACCAGGATCAACAGAGAACGCTAAAACGATTGAAGCTCTTTGAATTAGTGCTGTGAAGTGATTAGTGTCGAAGTAGTTATCACAACAAACAACTGATTGGTGAGATAGAAACTAAGAAACACCAGTGGGTGATATCTTAGAGTTAGACATTAGTTTTTTAAGTACCTACTTTAAAGCAAAATTGACCAGTTTCCAACGTAAAAAGAAATTGTTGCGCCGACACACGAGCTTCCGCCTCAGTATTCTGCCACAAAAAACTACCCTTTTAAGAAGAGAAACCCCAACGTTAAAACATTTCTAAATTCTGTCCTTGTTTTGCGTTATTTGACTGGACTAGTTTGCGATTTGTCAGGGGTGGTCTTACCCACAATAATATGTTTTTATAAATTGTTCTTCAATTTTTTAATCAATTTAACTAAACCCACATTTACTCTTTTCTTTTGTATCTAATAATAGTTTATCCGAACCGACCTGATTCCCTATAATTACAATAGCTGTGGTTATTTTAACCGCGTTCCTAAATTGATGAGACCAATAAAAATTAGACGCTAAACATTCGAAAAAAACAAAAATAGTCTACTTAAATGATAGACTTCCAAACCTATTTATCCTCGGCGACGAAAAATGTCTGTTTTATATTGAATTCCAGAAATTATGGGCGTGTTTGACAGGTTCTAAATTTTCTGAATTGTCTGGTCGGGTATTTAGAATAAACTGTTTTACGGGTATTTTAAAAAAAATAAGGTTTATTACGTTGTTTATTAGTTTTTTAATTGCCACAGTTAAATTAATTATATGTTTTGTTTATTTCAGGTATGTAATTTCTGTTCTACGGAAAACCATTTTGAATTGGTAAGTGTTTATATGTTTGATTGCTGGAAATATATTAAATATTATTAAAAAAATCGGATTTTCTGAATAATCGATATTTTCTTCTTAATTTCCAATTTAGACTTGTAATTCGGAATATCCAAATTTTACAGAATTATTTACTGATTTGTCAAAATTTATTCATGTTTTAAATGTTTACATAATCCAGAATTTATAGGTTTGTTAAATTTCTGTGCTCTAGAATTGCCAGATTTTTATAAAAGTATCTTATGATTTGTTTCGATTGTTACTGAAAAAATATTCTAAAATTTAATCCTTAAATAAATAATGGAATGATTGGATAATTGAAAAAAATAATGCATTGCTCTCTAAAAAACAGAAATTATAATTTTGTATGCGTATTGTACACTGACAATCCCTCTAAAAGACTCTAACACATGTCAAATTGCGGGCTTTACGTACAAAAGTCCTTGTTGACAAATATCGGCATTAGCAAAAGCGACGTTTCGCTGACAACTGAAATACGTATGCCGGAAAGCTGCAGTGCAAAGCCTTCTTTGCAGTCCACTAGAGACTGAATGCTCACTAATGGATCTAGCAATCGGCAAGCTACATTTGAGGATTAAACCTCTTATTGTATGGGGGGTTGAGGTTACCGATCGAATTGGTTTGGTCTTGCTTTCGAGAATAGTACATGTGGAGATACAAAAATAAAAAATATGCAAATATTTGATGGTATGACAAAATCTGGATAAGTTGAAAAATCTGCGAAAATCGAGAATACTAAATACCCCGCACCATTTAAATGTGAAAAAGGTCCCGGTCAAATTGGCTGAAAATTTCGTGAAACATTCTTCAAACCCAATAAGTTCCTATGTAAAAAACACAAATTCCTAATTTTCAATTTTCCAACTTTGACAACTTTGGGCATCTAAAACTATGAAATTTGGGGCTCAGAAGTCCATTATAAAATCAAAATCCGACCACAGTTTTTGAAAATATCACATAACAAGTATACAGGGTCCGGCAAACCTCTGTTGTGTTTCTATTAACTCTTATTGTATAAAACTTACAGGTTTATTTAAAAGGTATCTATTAATGGTGGTTAAAAGCAAACATTTTAAAATTATTTGAAAATATCACATAACAAGTATACAGGGTCGGGCAAACCTCTGTTGTGTTTCTATTAACTCTTATTGTATAAAACTTACAGGTTTATTTAAAAGGTATCTATTAATGGTGGTTAAAAGCAAACATTTTAAAATTATTTTCATGTTTACAGGGTGGTCCACTAATAAACTAGGAAAATGAATTTTTTTTTCAGATGGAATGCCATACTTTTTTACATTTTTAGAACCGACATAGTTAGTACTATATACTATATAAAAATTAGTGAGAATTTTAGAAATTATAGCTGTACAATTTTCTATGAAAGCAAAAAATAAAAAATAAAAAATAATAGCTTCCTGAGAAATCTTCTTTAAAATGCTTTCTTTTTTTTGCGTACATTTTAGGCAAAGATACTTTAGTTTTTTCCCGAACGCCTCGCTTGAATATTTGGTGCGCGTAGAGTTTTCGAATTCGCTTTCTTATTTTTAATAATAATTTTTTTTAATAACTTTGACATAAATTTTAATCAAATTTCCCGCTCTTTCACCTGGTGGTATTAGTTTTTCGATATTTTTTTTATTTTTCGAGATATAACGCAAAAACCAAATTTTCAGCTCTGGCAACTGGGCTACTTACATAAATGAAATTAACGTGTAACTACCTGCAATTTTATTATTCCATATATCTTACATCTATCACTCATACGCCCCATTTACAAGTTAGATCATAAACCATATTGAAACGATCTCTAATGCCAAACGGTTGTTCTCATTGATTCGAAACTAGGATTTAGCGAAACTAGCAAGAACGTTTGAGTAACGTATGCGGTGAAGATAATAGTCACTTTAAGCGTAATAGCTATAGTTTTGACATTAATACTGAATGTGTCAGTAAACATAAAGGTAGAAATTCAAATTCGAAATCGGGTGATGGCAGCCTATACGGCATACTGCGATCTGCAACTTGCCGCAAATCCACATAACAGGGATCTAGCCAGCTTTACATCGGGACGGGAAGTCGATAAATTTGGAAACTAGGATGTAGAATTTCAGAACGGTATATTATATATGGTTTTGATTTAATGTTGTAAATTATTATTTTTTGCGAATTATATGGATTAAACGAGGGCAAGAGCGACAGCGAAAATGCAGAAACTGAGGTAGCTATGCCAAAGTATCAAGTGGAGAAGCGGCTGATCTATAAAAAACTGGTTAACAGGAGCTGAGGCCTATTTTCACCTCGACTTTTAGATGACAGTTAGATGACTTGCACTAGCTTCGTCCTTTTAAGTATGTTTAGAATCCCTGACAATGGCTCTTCAACGTAGCTTTTCTGCCTCTTGGTATTCCGTTCTCTTCTGTGAGAACTTTGTCCTTCTTATTCCTTCTCATTCGCATACGATATGGATGGAGATTTCTTCTTCTGTCTGTTTTTCATATGTTTGTTGTGTTTAGAATGTCCTGTAAGCATGTCTACTATTGCTTTTAAGGACCTTCTATCCTTACTCAGTAGGTCTGCCGTGATTGTAGGTGATGGTTTCTTGAGAAACCTTTTTACTTGCTTCCGTCCTGGGATTGTTCCCACCAGCTTTGGGTCTGGTTTTCCACCCATTTGCTGATTTCTTTCGTAACTGTTGCTTTTGCTATGCTTTTCCTGGCCATAGAATGCCATTGACGTGCCTTGTCTGGCCAGTTCGTCGGCTTTTTTATTCACTTGGTGTCCTTTGTGTCCTGGAACCTATGATGCCAGGGTCACTTTCTTGCGATTTGCTAGTTCATTCAGGATACAGGCACCAGGAGCAGAAGAAGATTTAGACTAGGGACAAACCGATTTTTAAATACTCAAATTCTTGAAAAATTGTTAGCAGTATGTATAAGTAAATTAAGAAAAACTCAAGACGTCTGAGTAGAAGTCCCGGAAGGGGGGTAAGGGTAGGTATATACGTTTTGAGGGTTGGATATTGATTTTTTACTATTTGTGGCTGAAATATGTGCCCTATCAAAAAAAGTTTAACGTAAAACTTGTAGATAATTAAAATATCTAAAACTTTTATATTACTCATTTTTCAACATAACCTCAAAATTATCGAGAAAAATGATAAAAACCGTTTTTAATTTTTATGTCTCACAATTTTTTTTTTATGAAACTTGGCAAAAACGTTCTTTTTGTGTTTTAGATAAGCTGTAATTTTTTACAAACAAATTTATTTTTGAAACCTTTAACTTTAAGATGGTATGAAAAAAATATATTGTTTCTATGGAAAATTGGTTAAATCTCAAGTTCTTAATTATATGGTTTTAAAACTGAATTTTTCGTCCGGGCAGACTACTATTTATTTTTTAGTAACATAGTATTTGTATTCAATTATTTTTGTATTTTCTAATTTGCTGGTGGGGATACCCTAAATTTCTTGTAAAATCCCGTCTATTATAAAAAAAATCTAGTTCACAGTCGATCGACCCCAAAGAATGAAAGTTCCGATTTTCCTTTTCACCAAGACCAACAATTAAGTAACTTTGAGTCACGTGTCGATTCAATTTCGCTCTCTTATATAAGAAAGAAAAAAGCATCATTCGGGATTTCTAACCTAAAAGCCGTTTAAAAGTCAATAATTTCGGTGACAGGCTTTGTAGCGGTATGTCTTTGCGTGAAGTGTGAACTTTCCGAATATTTTATAGTGCACGGCATCGGAATTTCAAAGATTGTAGAGTTATGAAGTTAAAAGCTGTAGTAAGAAGGTTGTTTATAAAGTTTTTTAAATTTTTTATTCAGCGAAATTTTGAAAAATTTTAATATTTATTTAATCAAAAATTTCTAATTTATATTTTTATTCTTATAATGATAAATTGTTTGTTCAAAAAGTGGATACTTTTAGATGATTCTAGATATCGTAAAAACTTCAAAGTTAGCAGAATTTACATTTTTAATAAGGAGAAAACTAAAAATTTCTACCTCCAGCCTTCACCAAATTAAAGAAGACTCATTTCATTTGATTGCTTGCCAATTCTAAGTGGATGTAGTTGGAATAAGAGATAATTCTGTGTATGTTTTCTAAGTATTTTCTAAAGAGAAAAAGATAGTAATGTATAGTTCGTTAAATGAAGAAAAGAAAACTTTTTTTTATTATTAAATTAATTTCTCTGAAGGCTTTCGACCTAACATTAGGTTATCTTCAGAGCTAAAACGTCAAAATAGCACAAATACCTCAAAAAATAAAAAGTAAAAATATGAATGTCTGACATTTCATGGAAAGTGGTTAAAATAACTTGTTTGCTGTGGTATCGAAAGCAAATAGCAAACAGCTTGCCAGTTCTACAAGAGGGTAAATATTAAATTTCAAGCTTTAGTAAAACAATTTTTAATATTTTTTCTAACTATTTTATTAATTTCACTTCGTAATGGTTCCAAAATAACGAGCAGACATGTCAAATTCGTTAGAAATGAGTATATACTATTCAATAATATCTAAAAGAATATTCTGACACCTACAATAAATCTTTCAAAAAATTCATCGCCGAGGAAAACCTCTTTTAGAGATTATTTCAAGATTTCCGAAACAAAGTACTTACCCGCGGCAAGTCGTTTGTTTCTTAGAGGCGGTACAATCCTGATTGGAATTATATCGTTGTCGAGTCATCATCGGTTCTATTTAAGGCTTTAATTATAAGCACCGCCACCATTGTCTGATTGTCCATCGGCCTTTTTTCTTACCAACTAGTTACCTTACAATTTATATGCTCTGTTTGGTCTTGTTGCTGCTATACGCTTTGTATTTAATAGACATAAGTTGTATTTAATCTGTATAATCTAGAGGTGATAATATTCATATTTAGATAGTATAACAATAATAATAGAAATACAAAAAAATACATACATAACTTTACAAAAAGCCGCAGTACTCAATAAATGCCACATAGAAAATTTCTGGGCTCAGACACATAACACACACACAGACTTACACAGGCATGCTATGTCCTGGTAGATATCGGCCTTACATAGCAGCCTTTCCCCGGCGAAAGCCGAGAAATAACCCGATCATAAAAATAAATAATAATAATAATATGGTCTTTATTATATTTCCAATTGAAAATAAGATTATTTTTATCGAAACGACAATACAGATATTCTTACACTGAAAAAAACCTTCAAACCTGTAACATAGAGAAAAAAATAGAAGAAACTGAAAAAAAAAATAGTTTTGCAAAATTTTATTTTATTTTTATCGGTATGATTTCGCCAGCCTGGTTTAATATTCAGATTCTAGAAGAAATTGTTTATGCAACATTTTAAATATGGGAACATTGTGGGACTTATAACTGGTGTCAACAGAATTATAAAGATGGGAGATGGAATAAGTAAACAGTGCCTAAACCACTCAAGCCTGAAAGATGGAATAGCTAATAATCCTTTCCTTCTTATATTAACATTATCGATGTCGGTCCGATAAGTGATTTTACGATAGAAGTATGGGGGTTTTTTATTAGAAATTATTTTATGATATAGTATTGAAGCATGTAGCATTCGTCGGTTATTCATATTTAACCAGCCTATTTCTTGAAGTTTAAGGGATATTCTTCTTCGTATTCCATAAATTAACCGTAAGCATGAATTCTGATTTTTTTTTATTTTCTGTTTGCATTGGGCTGTTAAATAGAGACAGTACCAGAGTTTCGCATAGGGCCTTTTTAACATCCTTAGGTAAAAACTGACGCTTAGGCTTACTGTCCACGTAGACCGCACGACATACGCACGCTAGCGTCATTTCCTTTGACGAGTACTTGCATTTTAGGTATAAACAAGGAAACTGTGTCCACGGTGCAGCAACGTAGCGTCTTCCTTTCGTCATGCGTTCGTCATTCAGCTCGTGCTGTAGCATGTTACCCACGCGTTTCCCAACTCAAGACGAATGCATGACGAAAGGCAGACGCGACGTTGCTGCACCGTGGACACAGTTTCTTTTGTTTATACCTAAAATGCAAGCAATCGTCAAATGAAATGACGATAGCGTGCGTATGACGTGCGGTCTACGTGCAGAGTAAGCCTTACCGTATATAATTTTAAGATTACAGTAGGCACGCTGCAATAACTTGTTTAAATGATTCTCTAAATCCTAACTCCGAATCGATAAGTACTCCTAGTCAAATGTTTATCATTAATATTAATGTTTATGGATTCCAGTATATTTTGACGATGAAATTTGCTTCCAAATACCATAACATTTGGTTTTTCGGTATTAATAATTAGACAATGATCAGTTGCAAAATGTATAAACTCTTTTAAATCATTATTAATAATCTGACATGCTTCGTATACTCTTTGTGGATTAAAGCTATAGTATACTTGAGTATCGTCTGCATATTCTGGTCACTTCCTAAGTTCGAATGATGAATAATAAATCAAAATTCGAGTTAAAGGAGCGGTGACCTTTAACTCCTTTTTAACATTTCGATGCCTTTTTTGTAGAACGACTTATCTTTAGCCTCAAAATAGGCTCCAGTTTAGGCAATTACTTCTTCATTGGAGCCAAATCTCTACACGCGTGGCATTATTTTTAGATCTGCAAACAGGTGTGGTCGATAGGAGCCAGATGCGGAGAATACAGTGGATGGGGAAACCATTGTAAGTGCAATTTTGTCATTGTTGCGATCGACTTGTGAAATGCCACATTGTCTTGATGAAAGTGCACTTTTTTCTTCTTGATTTGGGTGACTATTTCTTTCTTCAAACATACCAATAACGCCATATAATATTCACTATTGATGCTTCTTTCACAGGGTAGTCGATGAATAAAATACTGTGCTCATTCCAAAATATGGAGGCCAAAACCTTACCAGCAAACATTTGCGTTTTTTTGTCTCCTTCCGCCGATTGTTGTCCACTCAGCTGAATGGCAATTTGACCCTGGAGCGTAGTGATGAATCCAAGTTTCACCTATTGTCACATACCACATAACCGCATAACAGAGCATTCTCAGGGACAAATGTTCATGCAAAATGGTCTCCGCTGGGTGGTTGTCTCGATGTCTTTGTCGACTAGAGGTGTGCGGTACCTTCAAATCGACGTCCATCATTGTGTTTTTGAAAAGGCAGTACCCACTTCGAACAGAGCTTTCTCATAGACAAATGTTTATGCAAAGTGGTGAATACACGGCCTTCTGATATTTTTAAGTTGTCAGTTATCTAACGCAATTTCAATTTACGAGGGGCCAAACTATTTTGTGGACTTTTTTATGTTCAGGATCAACTGCCGAATTTGGGGGAGGTAAAAGGACATTTTGCAGAAAAAACTATATCCGTTACTAGTTTAAAATTACTTTTATGACTTTTTCAGGTAAAATTATTTTTATAAATGTGTTTTTTTAATCGAAACGACTTGGCAGGGGGGCCAACAATATCAGGAAATTAATATCCTTATACAATAACACCTTACAGATTCGACGTATACAACATGTTATTCTTTAGCTTAATAAACGATCGATACCATAATAAACTTTCCCGATCCCTGTCTAATATAAAGTCCAACAACCTCTCGAACAACTTCTTATCTCTCTCCCGAACAAAGTGATAAATCACAGGTTACACCGCCATTAACACCATCAATTTTGTTCATTTATAGGCTTTACAAAAGCTTATACATTCACTAAATGCCTCCGATGCGCCTTCCACATTGTGTTTTATCGTTCTTTAATCATTAAATTCTGATTTATGTCCAATAAGCGTATGTGGAAGTCGAACGAGCAGCCGAAGTTTTGGGGAAAACAGGGTCGGTTGCGTCTATGATTGTAGAAAAAAAAGGATTAAAAAGCATAAATTTGTCATTTTAATACCTATTTAGATGAAGCGATGTTTTTCTTCAAAAATATTAGTGTCGTAGATATGGGGTAAATAAGGAAATCTCAGACTCTATGTTTATTATTTTTACTAGTATCTCTGGTGATATATTTGAGTTTTTCAGATCAAAATGCGCTTTTTTTAATTAAAAACATCGCGATTCTTGAAAGGTTTCAGTGAAAACTATAGCCAGGAAAACGTGGTACGACCGAAACGTGGTAGTTATTTAAAAGTACTCTCCATTAAGAAATGAGTAACCAGCAGATCCTATCACATCAGGCCCCGGGTCATCCCTCCTATCCATCTGGCGTTGAACTTGTGGGACAATAGTAAGGAAAATAGATTGAAATGTTTAAAAACTTTGGACATAACCAGCAGATTAAAATAAACCATTTGGAGATAGGATAGTTATTGATTTTCCCATTTACCGATATTATAAATACAATTTTTTCGGGCTAATATCTTAAATTAATAGAAATTCCACCTTAAAACATACATTTTGATATAAAATTCATATTGAACGTATCAAAATACATATACAGGGTTTTTCATAGTTAAAACGACATACGTTAACTGCAAATAGAGGGTACTTAGGAGATACCAAATAAACTTGGTTACTGGGCCTTTAATAACCGATATACAGGGTGTTTCATCCATTTCGGCCAATATTTTGATAAGCCGCAACTTTAGAACCACCCTGTAGATTTCTCTCATACTTGGTACAGGCATAATGTCTTAGTAGCCCAATTCTATAGTGTAAGAACTACAATTAAAATCCAGATGCGGATTAAGAAGAATTTGTAAAATTTGAAAATTCCCAAAACAACACCCTTTATCTCAGATTTTTTAAAATTGGGATGGATATTTAAAAAGAACGGACAAAAATGAGTTAAAGTGAAATTTTTTTTTTAACTGCACATCCCATTCTACTACTGTAGATTTAACGTAAAATTACATCAAATGCATTGTTTTCACGTTCACAAGCAGTAACTTTCGAAATGCCCGGTAGATTTCTTTCATATTTGGTACAGGTATCATTTTTTAATAGCCCACTTGTATAATGTAAGGGCTACACTACAGTTAAAATCCAGATATGGATTAAGAAAAATTTGTAAAATTTGAAAATTCCGAAAGGAACACGCTGTACATCAGATTTTTTTAAATTGTGTCAGACATTCGAAAAAAAAGGAAAAAATTGAGATATACTGACATATTTTTGTAAATGCACATCTCGTTCTACATATTATTAATCTTTTAAAGTTACATTAAGTAATGCAATACTTATTGTCATTTTCATAAACCATAACTTTAGAAACACCCTGTAGATTTCTTTCATATTTGGTACAGGTACATTGTTTAAATAGGCCAATAGTACAATACAAGAACTAAAGTTAAATCCAGATCCGTATTAAGAAAAATTTGTAAAAGTTGATAATCTCTAAAATAGCAGCCTGTATATCAGATTCTTTAAAATGTAATCGGATACCTATTTGAAAAAAGAAAAAATAAATAAAAAAGATGTGTTATTGCCAAAGCCTACTTGATAGTTTAATGAGTATTGTATCCGGAATTAATTCGAAAAATTAAATCTGTATTTTTTTTGTAGAACGCTCTTATGCACTTATAAAAATGTTTCAGTATAATACATCTTTTTTCTTTTTTTTTCTTTTTTTTAATAGGTAGGTATCCGATTACATTTAAAAAAAATCTGAGGTACATAATGTTATTTTAGAGATTACCAACTTTTACAAAGTTTTCTTAACTGTAGTTCTTGTATTGTACGATTGGGCTATTTAAACAATCTATCTGTTCCAAATATGAAAGAAATCTACAGCGTGTTTCCAAAGTTATGGCTTATGAAAATGACAATAAGTATTACATTAATTGAATTTTAACTTTATAAAAATATGTCCGAATATATCAGTTTTTCCATTCGTTTCGAATGTCTGATCCAATTTAAAAAAAAAAATCTGATGTACAGCGTGTTCCTTTTGGGATTTTCAAGTGTAGTCCTGACATTATACGATTGGGCTACTAAAAAATGATACCTTTACCAAATATGAAAGAAATCTACCAGGTATTTCGAAAGTTAGTGTGAAAGTGAAAATAATGATAATTTGACGTTAAATCTCCAGTAGTAGAGTGATATGTGCAAAAATTTTCACTTTTTTTTTTCGTTCTTTTCAAATAACCATCCCAATTTTAAAAAATCTGATGTACAGGTTGTTGTTTTGAGGATTTTCAAATTTTACAAATTCTTCTTATCAAAATATTGGCCGAAATGGATGGAACACCCCGTATCTCGGTTATTAAAGGTGTTAGACACAGTAACTAAGGTTTTTTGGAATTACCTAAGTATCCGCTATTTACAGTTTAACTATGAAACACCCTGTAGATATAACGATTTGAACTTTTTTGTACGTTCAGAGCCCAAAATGTCGTAATTTTGACATCTAAAAGTCTAAGTTCAATCATTGTGATTTGCCATTAGTTTAAGCAACTTTTTAAAATCTAGTAACTTTTTTTATGTTGGCATTACTGATTTTGTCACATGATTTATTATTTCTCAGCATTACCAATGTAGAAAAATCACTAAATCTAGTGACAAATCTATAAAACGGCCAGAATGAACCTTTTATCGTCAATTTGGATTTCTGAATAAAAAGTTAAACCATTTTGACTATTTATATCAGCGTTTGGTTTATAACACTGTTGAGCGCTTTAAGTATTTCTTTCTTAAATTTTTCTCCGAAGAAAAAATATTTATCACATTTATAAAATGTTAAAGTCAAACAAAACCGTTGACGCAACATTTGTCAAGCATTCTCGCCGATACCGATTCGCGTTTTCTTAATGCCTCTCTCCGAAAAAAACTCGACGATTTGTTTAAAAGCGTGTGTGTAGATAAAAGAAAAACACTTTTCTCACGTTCAATGATTTCCCGATAGCGCCAAATTTGTAAAAATGCACTTAAGGGTTTTTGCCTTTTCGCGATCTACATTTTCACGGGTTTTCCTTTAGGTTACAAATCGCGTACATTACCGACGTATGTCTAGATGACATCTCGTATGAAAAAAGCACTTACCCCAATAAAAAAGGTCTCGCAGGAATAAATTATACCCATTAATTTGGAGGCGAGATTTACGTTTCACGGGATTTAATGGATTCTGCGAGTTTTCACACCAATCTTTCAAATTCAACCATCAAAATAGGATACCGTCTCTCAATTTTCGATATTGGTGGTCAAATTGGAAAAGTTTATTACCAAAGTTAACCGGATTTTTCCTTCTTTTTTCGCTTGCCGTTGAATACAAAAATGAAAACTACTTGTAACTTTTCTCTCTACCAATATTTTTTTCTAAAATTTGAGAGATGTTCTAGTGGTAAAATACGGCTCATCTTAGTAAAAAACATCGAAAATCCCCGTTCCACATGGATTTGTTGTCAATAATCTAGATGGCTATCACAAAGACAATAAACTCAGACCTCAACAATGTCATTTTACATTAAATCTGGGCCTCTATTACTAAACTGATCCTCCCACCCTTAAGCAGACCACTTATCCATTCCGGTAAGGTGAAAATAGAAAGAGAGGAACACATTACGTCACTATTCGTAACATTTTCCTGACTTTTTCACCCCTTTTACATTTTTTTCCGCAAATTTATAGCCCAGGGAATAAAGACATGGCACTTCGGAAAAAGTAGGGGAAAGCTGAATTTTTGCATGAGGCTTCCTTTTGTGATCCTAAACAACATCTCAAAAGTCCCTGCCAATACACGTGCCGCTAAATAAATTATACGTGGTCAAATGTCAAGAAAAACGGTTTTTCTCAAATATCTCGCTAACGGTAAGTTTTATCGAAAAAATTCAAATTCTATTTTGTAGCTTAGGAAATTTCCTACAAAAAACATGTATAACTTTTTTGTAAGACTAACGGTTTTTGAGAAAATTCGATTCAAAAAGTTGTAACTTTTATTTTTCTCATAATACGTGCACTCCTTTCCACTCTGGCTTTGAGGTAGAATACAAGATGGGTTTTTTTTCAATGGTGCCCCTCTACGTTCATATGGGATTAAAAAATATTTATTTATTAAAGAAAATAAACAAATTATAAATTATTTTTTATCAGAATCATTATTTATAAAAAAATTATAATAAATTATTATTTATTTCCTTTTTTATAAAATAAAATAAATGTTAAATATATTCCTCCGTATTAGGATAAAAAGCAATGTAATTGCATTAAAGTCAGAAGTGTTCTCGCACCAATTTAGGTAATCATAACTTTAAACGAAAAAAGTGCAATTTAATTAATTATGTTAAATACAATACAATATTTACCTACAATGAAAAAAAGCCCATTTTGTACTCTACCCATACTCTATCTCAAAGCTGGTGGGGAAAGGAGTGCACGTATTACGAGAAAAATAAAAGTTACAACTTTTTTAATCGAATTTTCTCAAAAACCGTTAGTCTTATGAAAAAAAGTTATAAATGTTTTTTGTAGGAAATTTCCTAAGCTACAAAATAGAATTTGAATTTTTTCGATAAAACTTACCGTTAGCGAGATATTTGAGAAAAACCGTTTTTCTTGACATTTGACCACGTATAATTTATTTAGCGGCACGTGTATTGGCAGGGACTTTTGAGATGTTGTTTAGGATCAGAAAAGGAAGCCTCATGCAAAAATTCAGCTTTCCCCTACTTTTTCCGAAGTTAAACCTAATTTTTCTCTAAATTCCCTGGATTATTAGGGAAAGGATGTAAGTTAAAGATTAAAAATCGACAATAAATTTTGAAGGACAGTTAAATGAACGCTAGAGGATTTCGTAATCACACACCAACCATCAACTATAATTGATATGAAATCGATAACGCCGTATCGGTTCCAATTAGCAGACTTTTAATTGCTGACCCCTCGTAACCATAAATCGAGTAAGACGCATCTGTTTTGAGACAAACAATCAGCAACAACGTTGTCATGAATTACTGGCGGGCTACAATGGCCGGTAAAAGCGATTTAATGTCCGGTACAAATGGCGGACGGTTTAGATGAAATGTGGTCCGGGCATGAATTATTGAGAGCAGGATACAGGAAATTTACTTCATTTTCGGGATTTTAAGCAAAAAATTAAAAGCCTGTGCATTGTCGTTACTAAAATGGGTTGCAGTGGAAGTTAGTGGAACTGCTTTATGAAGAATTAACAGTAGCGGTTGACGAATAATAACCAATCAAGAACAAGGAAATTTAATTATCAAACAAATTCAGCTTCAATATAAAACTGGTCATTTAATTCCCAAATTCCAATAAATCGTTTAAAACCCGCTCCTCTTTATGACTTTAAATCAAATTTGTGTCAGGATACGAATCTTGGTTCAGAATTACTTCGTCAGAATGCATAAAATATCTCGATATAACGAATGTTCCCTTGCCAACAAAATGCAATTAGGAAAACTCGTATGAAAAAATTTACATACGTCCCTAATCGTATATAGATGTCAGCGGAGGTCGCTACAATGTTCAAATCTCGTAATAGAAATATAAAAGTCAATAATATGCTACAGGAATAATATTAGACAAATAATGAAAGACGATAGGAGACTCTAACATTGAGTAATTAAAAAATAATAATTCAACATCACATGACAGGTTTGTGCTGTTTAGCTTGTTTAGTTGGGCATTCTAACCAAATAAATAAATTCTAAACTCTTATTATCAATAAATTTTAGACTTGACTGTTTTGCCAAAAAAAAAATCTACCTGACAACGCCGCAGATTTTTGACGTGTAACGTCACTGACTTGCTGTCGCAAAAATACTATACTCGATTTTTGTTATAGTCAGGTAGAACTGGAGATTTTTTAAATACCACCCCGAACGTTCAAGAATCACTTAGGTTAAGTATGCGTAATTACATGATAAGGATTTTTTGAAGGACAATAATGAAAATTAATGAAAAGTTCGGTCGTTTCCAAAAAGCACGAAATCAAAAAATCCCTTTTTAAGGTTTCTCATAATTCAACATCCCATGACTGGTTTGTGCTGTTTTGCTTGTTCAGTTGGGCATTCTAATCAAATAAATAAATTCTAAACTATCATTAGCAATAAATCTTATACTTGACTGTGTTGCCAAAAAAAATTGTACCTGGCAACGCCGCAGATTTTTATCGCAGTATGCGTAATTACATGATAAGGATTTTTTGATGGATAATAATGAAAATTAATGAAAAGTTCGGTCGTTTCCAAAAAGCACGAAGTCAAAAACTCGCTTTTTAAGGTTTCTCATAATTTTTGTTGCCTAAGGATGTGAAATAAAATCACACATGTTCCCAAGAACAAAGACATTAAAAATGTCCTAAACTGCATCAGCGTCTGGACTTCACCAACTATTCCTTGGGCTATATGCCCCACCAGGTATTGAATTACGAAAGTCCAGACGTGGTTTGGTGCCCGACCAAGTTGGGGCTTTAAACCAAAAACTTCGATTTTGTTATTAAAGGAGCTTGCCATTCTTAGACCGGTTTCGGAATTATCGTTCCTCATCAGTAAAAAGCAGGCTAGCTCGACATCCTATCACTAAAGGATGTCTGAAAATGAATTCGACTCGCCTCGTTCTTGATAAAAGTGTTTGCGTTAGAGCAAGTGTATCACGAACGAGGCGAGCCCAACGCCATCTTCACTTTCATAACAAAATCAAAGCTTGCAAAACTATAGAAAACTACACGAGGGTGGAATGTAGGTGCAGTGTAGGACATTTTTAATGTCTTTGTTCTTGGGAACATGTGTGATTTTATTTCACATCTTTAGGCAGTTTTGTTACGCCCATGCTTCTTTTTTGGAATTTTTATGGTTCAAAAAATTCCACCTTCGTATAATTTTTGTTGTTAGCCCAAGTATTGGACAACAAGACCGCAGCATTAAATGCGTGAAAAAGCCCGCTAGTAACAATAAAATAATTTTTATATTTTCACACGAAATTGACATTGACAGCGGTTGCTTCCTAAATGCCCTTTTAGGTCGTCTGGCGTTCCCTTTTGGCCTTGATTCCGTAATGCTTATTAGCTTTGGTATCAGCACATGGACCTTTACCGGGCTTTTTAATGGTCTTGTGTTACTTGGAAACTATAATAATCATCCTAAAGAAATTACTCTAAACTCAAAAAACGAAACCATTAGTTCAATAACTAACTTCAAAATTTGTTTATAATTTCATTTATCCTAGTTTCCTCCGGCAGCAAACCGAATTAGGTTACGAATCAGTTCATGAAACGTTGGAAATGTTTATAATCCGGGCTGCAGCGACAGATAAGCAAGCGGCCAAAGTCTAAATTCTGCCGCATTCGGCTCACTCCCGACCGCATCGCTAATCCATCGCCATTAATTGGAGAAGAGGCACAATGCGCAATACTAATCACTACAAAAAGACAAAATCTCCCTATTTGTCCATCCCATTCATCAACGCTTTTCTTCCAAAAACCGGAATGGATGGTAAAATGCTGTATAGCCAGTTTTGTTTTATAAGCGTGACGGACGTGTGACGTCGCAGATAGTCATTCTCTTGTTTTTGTTTATTCTTTTAGTGCTTTATACTATTGTTTCCAAGGATAAAGAGCCAAATTTATCGGTTCAATATGTTATATTGTCGAAAATATCGAAAAAACATTTTTTTACTTCAGAAAAACATTCTTATTATTGCTATTCGAAATGGAATGAAAAATAAACACCTAGTGTTGAAAAACAAATTTTATGCACTAACATCTGTGAATTTTCCGCACGCTTGTAGAAAAAAATATTTTTTAATATAATTCAGGTAAAAAAGATATCCAGTTTTTATCCCAGATTTAAGCAGAAAGAAAGATTTTGATCTTATAGTCCCATTTAGAAGTTTATTATCGTTACATGCCGGCTTACAATTGGTTGCAAAACATCAAAAACGTGTCATTTCCAATGTCATTAAAAGCGATGAAAAACTCACGTTAATTATCACGTTTTTACCTTACTTTCAACGCTTTCAAAACAGCCAATTTCACTTCCGCTATTTGTATACCTATTATAAAACACTCTGTAAAAACGAGAAAGTAAATCTAAAACTCCAGTTAATATTCAAGAATCGTTTCAATACACACTCCGCGCATAATTAGGGGTGATATTGGCACTCCACCTAGTTTTACCACCTGGCTTAAGGGTAGGGTGTCGGAGTAATTTCAATTGTCAGCGTTTTTCAATAAATACAGCTTAATATCAAAGCAGATGGATTCGAAACGTCGACTACCGGAACAGTCTTTTCATAAGAGTTCGACTCATGAAGAGAGATTAGCCATTGTTGAATCGGAAGCTGTGGATGTAACAATGGTTCAGGAGATCGGAGAGGTAAAAGTTGAGTGTTAAGGTCGGTTATTGAAGATTTTAATTTTTAATATTTAGTAAAAAATTGTAAATAAATTCAATTAATCGTTTCAACAGTTTGAGTACCTATACCTTTAATTTTTTTTAAAAACTTTATTTCAATCATAATATAGAGTTTTAGCAAATTTACGTTAGATCTCCTCTAACGCTAACGTTAAAGTAACGTTGCGTAGATTGTAACGGCAAGTGCAAAATATAGTTTTAGCAAAGTTCAGGAACTTTAACTTTTACCGTAGTTTTACACCTTGTTCTGTTAACGGTCAAAGTCAACTATTGTTTATTTCTTAATTTTATGGTGTAGTTATTTGTTAAAGTCGTTCTATTATCTTATAAATCAAATTAATTGTTTTATTCCGAATGCAAATGTCAGGAAGGTCATCCAATAGGAAGTCTCTATTTCTTATAACGTGTCACTTTAAAACACCCACTATTTTCGCCAATCTAACGTGTTCCGCTAGATTTGTGACACGTAACAATACACTTAGGCATGCGCAGATTGGTAATCGAGAGTCTAACGTTAACGTTAGCGGTAGCGGAGTAGCTAAAACTCTCTAATAACTCATTTAATAAACTGTTAATCGCTTTACCCTATTAACATTGCGTTGTAACAAGAATAATTTGGAAACATTGTCATTGCTAATTGCTAGTGTCATGAGCTTGATCATGAGTGAACAGCATTAATTTAAATATGAACGTCAATTATCATTCTACTTAATTGTTTTCAACAAAATACCCATTAAATCCATTTGATTGTAATTTAATCCCGGAGGGACAGAAGTGACACTTCAGTCCCTGTCAAAATGGAGTAAATTAGTCCCGAAAGTACGAAAAAAATTTACAGAATTTATAGAACACTTTTTAGATAACATATTTACCAAATTCAGGATCTGACATTGTCTGATATCTAGATAAAATTTGCGTCAAATGGTGCCTGTCAAAAAATCCCTGCTTCGACCACTCCCGTTTAGTTTTTTCATGATTTGGAAGGTACCTATAATAATAATTTTTGGTAAACTTACATCCAACTTCATTGGTTAGATAACTCTCGAGTATTATTCCTTTTTCTACAAAAATAATCGCAAATTCGGGGGTTATAATTCCCAGCCATTACTCAGGAGTTTCAAGAAATAAAAACTTCTTCGTCTTTCGTTCTTGACAGAAGGGTAGTGATCATTTAGACGAAAGCCATGTGATTCTCTTGGAAGAAAGTTACTCTTTGGTAGGTTCCCATTGCTTTCCAAAGAGGGATAGGAGTGTTAGAAAGGAAGAAAATATGGGTTTGGTTAGAGGAAGTGGAGATGTGACAATGGTTTCCTCGTGTGGTATTGGGAGATAAACCAAGACTCGCGTGGGCGGGGGCGCATCCCTGAAGTAGATCTGTCATGTATCAGGATCATAGATGAGTACCTACCCGCTACCCGGGAAATAAAAACATCTACTGCTAAATTTATTTCATCTTTCAGTTCCGACCAATTCTGGATTTTCTCCAAACCCGTCTTTAGAACAGGTCTGAGATTCTTCTATTCTTGAGCTTCGAGCTGCCCTACTTTTACATCAATGCTTTGTGAAAGATCTTCATGAACAACCTGACAATTTTTCGTATCCTTCTGTTTTATGTGGTTTTTTGGATTTTTTGTTTGTGCCAAGGCTTCAACAACAATAAAGTATGTATTAGATCGCATATCTTCATAAAGAACGTGCTGCGCTTTCTGCACACCTGATTACCTCTCTAGTTTTTCTCTGCTGTTATCTTTCCCAAATTGTGTAACTCGGACAACTAAAATTGATTTATAAATAGATAATTTTCGAAATATAGTGTTGTGTAGGCGGACAAAGGCGACTGCCCGTGCTCTGGTTCGTGGCCGGGTCTAAACAATAAGATTTTTAAATAAATTTTCATTTCCTTCTGGGCGTGATTTGTAGCGTATTTAACATTAATTACTTTGATGCTAGTTTACGCTGTAAAGATTTCAATCCTAAGGTTTTTCTGGGTTTTCCCACAACTGTAAAGCAAATGCGCCAGAAATCATCAGTAAGTCGCTCCAGGGCGCCGCGGCAAATAATAATAATAGCCGTCCCTCCCCCTCACAAGCTGCAAATCTTCTGGGGTTCACTCGTAAGGGGATGAATTGAAGGGCGTATATTATTATTATTATTTTTGACCTTGAAACCCACATTGTACCCATAAACGGTACGCCCCTGACCGAACTGTTATAGTTTATAAACGTCAAAATGAAAATTGTGGCTCGCTTGAAATACGTGTAATCTGGATTTAACGCAACTATCCGCTGTCGGTATTTGAACGAGCTAAAGTGTTGTTTTATCACCCTCTAGGCAAGCTTTTCGATGCGCTTAATTGCAAAGTTGTTGCGTCAAGAAGCCGTCATGTTTTACGATCAGTCACTGCCCCGTTCATTAATCCATCAAAATACTTCAAAGAGACGTTAAACTGATATCACCATTGTTTATATTGTCTGAATAATAGTAGTCTAGATCGCTTTATATTAACAATATAATAGTCGAGTGTCTCAAGTCTTTAATTTTAACATATTATTTCTTAACGTTAGTGGAGCTAAGTATTATTATAAAATTATTTGTTGTACATGTTATAACCTGCTAGTTCTTTCCAGAACCGTAGTCAGGGGTGAAGGGATAGGATCCATTAATGAAATTTTTTAGAGATAGCTCTAAACTCGTAATTGAAATACCATTAACAATAATAATAATAATAATAATAATAATAATAATAATAATAATAATAATAATAATAATAATAATAATAATAATAATAATAATAATAATAATAATAATAATAATAATAATAATAATAATAATAATAATAATAATAATAATAATAATAATAATAATAATAATAATAATAATAATAATAATAATAATAATAATAATAATAATAATAATAATAATAATAATATTTATTTGCAAAAGAAGAATAGATGGACAACAATTTTGCTGCCAAAAACTTTTGACCTATTTTTTAATTGTTTCGTTAAATTTCGGAATTCTTGCCGTTACAAAATTTCGACATGTTTCATATCAGTGAATAACAGAAGACAAAAAACTAAATTTGAAGAGAATTATCAGATGAACCTATGATTGAGAGTGGCATACCCCAGGGTAGTGTGTTAGGTCCATTACTTTTTATTATTTATCTGGGTTACGACAAAACCATTTATGGCTCTCTTTTATTAAATTAAAACACATAGTATTTTTTCCAATAGAAGACCATTTTTACCATATAAATTACTAGTCTTGACCAACAAAGTCCTTCGATTGGTAATTTACGGGTGCCATACATGCGAACTAATTAACGATTTATTAGAACTACTCGGCAGTGGACCGTCCGAATAAAAACTTATCTGGCACTTTATGCCGCTAAATTGGTTTTAATCTGCCCTAATCTGTTCGAGATTACACCGAGTGGTGCGTTCCTTTATACCGCTTGAGTGGTCTGATTCAATAAATGCTTCTAATGGATGACAAACAAGAGTTTCTTTTAAATGTAAGTTATATCGTTGAGTTTCTTAGAAAGCTTTTTTTATTAGACTTTATTTTATTAAGCTCTTAACTTTTTATGATTATTGTTCAGAATTGGGGGTAAACGTTTTTGAGTGTTTTCATCATCAAGCGCTACTAGTAGTCTCTGTATGTTTATATTTACTGGAATGTTATTCGTGAAAGATGTGAAATAAAATTGACGTATAGCGTAATACAATAATCATCAGTAGGTCTAGCAACCAGTAAGTTATACAGTGGAAGCCAAAAAAAAACATTAACGTGTGCGCTCGAGTTAATTCGAGCGCGTAAACACTCGAGATAATTCGAGTAGAGTCGTATTTTAGGCTGCTGTAATTTTTACACTCGAGTATAATCAAGAATTGGAAACACCAATATGAAAATTAAGAAAAAATCGTTTCATTGATATGCATATAAACATAAATATTAGTAATTTATATATCAAGGGAATTAATTCCCGAAGGCAAAGTCAGCAATTGTCTGAGGTAAGTAAGGCTCATTAATTCCCGTGGTACATAGATTATTTTATTTCTGATCGATTTTAATAAAATTTATAACACTTCATAAGCAGCAAATGACATTCACTAAATATAATGAAACAGTGACAGCAATATTGTCACGTCGTGACGTTCAGTTCATTTTTTGGAATTTTGTAGCTCAGATTTTTATCTGACGCCACGACGAGCTCTAGCTCGCCACGCTGTATTCAGGGTAGCTCGGACTTCTTCAAGGTTTGAATAAAGTCCGCCCGACCCAAAATACAACCTGGAGAGGTTTGTCAAGAAAAACGCCTTATTTTAATTACTGATTAGAACCAGAAATAAAATCACTGATTTAAAAATTATATACATTTATTTACACAAAATTATTTACAAGTGAAACAAAACAAATGAGAAATGATTTATTTAAGAAAACTAAAAATTTAGTATGCCAAAATACAAGAAATCAGAAAACTTAAAAATTGTCAGTTTGTCCAAACAAACAAAGAAAACAATGCAAGTAAAATGAATTATTACAAAAATAACGACTCAATAGTTCCCAAAATAAAAAATGAAAATATATAATTAAAGTTAATTAATTCTTACCACATTTATCTGCTGGGGCACTTCACAAATTCTTTTTATTTTATTTTATTTTTAAAGGCGCGGAGCTCTTGGCACTTGAATATCAGGACTGCAATCCTGCGAGTCCCGTGAAATCACTTTTGAATCGTGTTACGTACAATATTTTTTCTGCAACCGTTTTGTACGTTAAAACGGATATCGATGGATAATAACGTATGAACTTTATATACTAGACAATTACATATAACAATCACTCTTATGAATACATTACTTACGCAATAATTCATAAGTATCCGCTTTAGCAGATTCACTAATCTCATGTGGAATCATTTCACTACTTATTTCCATTTTTTGATTTGAAAAGCGAAAAAGCACACACACCAATGTTACATGACAGGCGCTGTAAGAATAAAATACAAGTTCATGTTATTGTAAAAACCGTCTACTAGAAATCCAAAATCGTCTCGAAAGTAACAAGAACGTAGCGAAAGTAAAGAAATCGTTCCGAAAGTGAAAAAAATCGTCCCGAAAATGCTACTTTCGGTACGATTTGTGTAAAGTGGTACTTTCGATTTAATAAATCATACCGAAAATTTTGTTTTCGAGACGGCTGCAGAAAAAGATTTTTACCTAAAAAGCATCTATAATTGTGGCTTTTTTAGTCACTCTGTACTCCACCCTTTCTGCTTCTATTTACTATACTATAACTGCTCGGTAAAGTGACATAACTGCTCGGTAAAGTGACATAACTGCTCGGCAAAGTACCTACTTCTCCGAGCTCTTTTCATTTCATTAAAGACAAAGTTCACTCTGAGTTTGAATTTGCCGTGCTTGTTTTAAATATGAAAATATGGGGCACGTAGAATTTACAATCGGAAGATTCAATTTTCGGTTGTTTCATGGTTTCATTTTGGCCATCTGGGCCACATATCGAAATCTGGGACCCAGAACCACCAAAGATAAGGTCAGAACCCAGTATATAAATGCATTTTCTTTAATTTGATTCTGCTTCAAAGATGTAGTAAAATTTCGCCACCGGTGCTGGAGTATTTTTTCACCATCGGCAAGTATTGGTAGTTATTTTTTTCTTTATCAGTTCATTTTTTCGTTTTATGTAAAGTTGGTTTAATAAAATTTAAAAAAATGTTTTTTAAAACTTATTAAGCAAGGCGCCTATGGCGCCTTTCGGGCCTTTCGCATGCTTTCAGAGCTCTGCCTTCGGCGTCGCCCTGAAACTTGCATGCTCGCCCTGTAAAGTATCACTTTCCGAGCTTGACACGTAAATAACTATTCTTAAATAAAACAAAATTGATTTATTTTACCGGGTTTTTTTCAAAAAATGTGTGCGTTAAGGGGTTAATAGAAGAACTTTTTTTAGAATGAGAGTCCTCGACTGGAAATTCCTATCTTTAATCACATCCTTTTTATGGTTGTTAGTGTCTATAAAACTTTCCGTTTCGGGAAAAAGCTGTTTGATACTTAGCCAACAGTTCGACGAATCGTTGTCTACATATGTGACTCTTTAAAATCGTTCATGGCTTTTATTTCCCTTATTTTTGTATTCCAAATTCGGCTATAGCCTTCTTGTTCTTTCAAGAGTACCGTAATTCTTCTTTTTGAAGATTCTTAGTTTGTATACAAACTTTACCAACTTTATGTTGGTTCAAACGCTACTTAATAATACAAATCAGTCATCCAGAGTATATAAGTTAAAAATAAGTGAAATGTTATTTTTATTACTTAAAATTACCATTAATATTAATATTATTATTACAGCAAAAAATTCAAACTACAAAATTAAATAAAAATAATTAAAAGCAATGAGATCTTAAAATTATCATCATCATCCTTATCTTCTTCATTGCCGCTGCTTTTATCTCCGTTCTCTTCTTCAGCGGATTCTTCCTTTTCTTCCTTCTTCTTTCTACCACCTCTGCTGACTCCATTAGCTTTTGCTTGCTTCTTTTCGGCTTTCTTTCCTGTTCCTTTTGGTCTGCCTCTGCCTCTTTTTAACAGAATTGCTTCTTTAACTTCAGCTTTGGCATCCTTTTTTGTGCGTTTTCTAGCTTCTACCTTTCTTTGTTTGAACTTCTTCATCAGATATTTTGGATGCTAATAATAAACTGGATAACTAGGAATTAAATTATAAACGGTAAAGTTGAGACTGAGCTTGGCTTGACCTCTTCTCCGAACCACAGACAACCGGCTTTTGAATTTAGCCTGTTTCGATCAAAGCTTGCAAACATCAAGATTAAATAAAGTAGCCAAAACCTTTACATGTTATTGGTAAAACACATTTTGATCCCACTTTAAAAACGTCTTCTGCCGTTTGTAATCCGTCGCGATAAATGCATATTTTTTTTGTAAATAAAGACTAAGACTATGAGAATTATGAGACGAAGGAGATTAAAACTCAACTTTTGAGCCGCAAATACCATAAAACTAATTTAGAATTTAATCTCGCTAACGAGTGGTCTACATAGCAACGAGGCTAATGGTTTTTGGGTCGAGTACGCCATCGTCATGTCGAGGTCGAAGTCATTCTGAAAATTGCATTCGATTTGAAAAAATGCAATAAAGTTTGTTCCGGGCGTTACAACTTGTACAAAATTTGTTGATTCTCTCTCTCGTTCAGCGTCTTTCGAAACTATTTCGTCGTTTAAAATGCGAATATTGAAACTTTTACGTGATTGATGAAATTTGTAGTGGATATTGATCCGATAGAGTGCATGTGTGGGGTCTAGAGAGCATTGGCGTTGCTTTTTAAAGAATTTTTGTTCACTACCTTCCGTTCGATTCGTTTTGGAAACAACCAATCAAATCGAGGTCTCTACCAGACAGCAGCGAATGTAAATTTTGATACAGTATTTTGTTTGTAAATTAGAAATTTGAGTTTAGATTATTTTTAGATGTTTCGACACTCTCTGGCGTTAGAAGAAGGTGTAATGCAAGTGAGTTTGGATAATTTTCTAAACGTTTAAAAATAACTACATTTTATGATTTTTTCAGTATCTGTAGCCATAAAACCTCAGTGTTCATGCAAAAATAATTAATTTAATATTTAAAATGAAAATTATGTTTTTTTTAAATAACTTACCACACGAATCCATCTAATTACAAAATCAAATTGTTCCAATAATATGTACACGCTTAGAAAATAATTATCTATTATACAACTAACTTGTTCATATAAAAGAATATCCTATTTAAAAGTGAATCCTTAACACACACCTGTAACAAATTCAGTCCGCTTGAAGCTTTTGACCGTAATCATGCGCTGTTTTCACTGAGTTTACACTCCTTTTTTTTTAAATTAAATATAGTATACCGTAGATGTCTTTATTGGTAACGAAAATAGGTTCATCGCCTATGATACTTTAGACTGAAATATCTTGAAAGCGGCGATATTAGATTTGGCAGCTGGATCCTGTATGTCCATACTGGATTGATCATGAAGTCATGAGCTAGAATTTTGTTTGAAAAAGTGTCTACCCGATTGAATAAAATTTCTAATTGTTTGAAATGTTTAGTTTCCTCTTTACTAGCGGAAAGAACGTCTTCCAAATAAACGAGAATAAAACCGGGACTTCTAGTAACCTCTGTAATAAATCTTTGAAAAGTACGACCATCAGTTTTTAGTCCAGAAGGCACTAAAAGATCCGAAGCTAGTGTAGAAGTTGTTTTGAAAATGTCTACTGCTTCTATTGGAATCTGGCAATTGGCATTACCGGCGGAAAATGAGGTTAAAGGAAATCTGTCAGGAACCGTTATTCTATTAAAAAATCTGTAATCACCACACGGTTTCCACTTACTTGAATCTTTCTTAGGAACCATCAAAATAAACGATGACAAATCATCAAAATCTTGTTTAGCAATTTTGTATTTTTTAGGATCGAAACGTCTAGTTTTGCAAAAAGATTTACGATATGATGTTTAACATTATATTTTGAGGTTAAATGGACATTTGGAGATGAGAATTTCAAGTGTTTGAGGGTTCAACCATGTAAAATACGAATATGTTAAAATCTACCTTCTGAAATTATAAAACTTCACCTCAATATCAGTTTGACTAAAAAGAGGCTATGTAACGATAATACAAGCGACACAATGTGCCACATAATGGTAGAACCTCAGGGGGCACTTCTGGCTTCTGTTTCTTACTCATCTCTTTAAATAAACGTATGCAAGATTTAACGTTACAAATTATTCTATACCAACATAATAATCGCAGCTGATATGAAACGTTTCGACCAAAAAATCAACAACTTCTACATATTTTAGAATTATTTAACTGTCGGGGATTAGACGGGAATTGTGCTGTTCCAGCCCTAATGGCCTTAATAGTTGGTTAATGGCTAGCCAAGACAAAAGTGGACTGTATAATTGAAGAGGTGGAATAAAATGCGATACTTAACAAACTCCACATATTAGGTAAAAAGAGTAAGAAAGTTACAACTCTTGCTTAGTTATTATCAAGCAAGTACTTAGAAAAACGAACTCATGTGGAATGATTGGAATGATAGGTTGCTATCTCTATGCAAAATTTGATTCTGACATGTTGTCTTCTTGACAAAACACGTTTCTTCCATGCCTCGTTCGCGTTTTGGACCGGGCGGAAATTGGTTTAGTGTCGCGTGCAAAATTAAATATTTGTTTGTTCCGACTTCGCGACTTCAAATTATCTGTTTTTATTGGGTCACTGTGAATTTTTAACTCGCAAATGACCATGAGCGTGCGTAACGTTTTTATCTTTATTAGAAATTTAATTATTTTATTTTAAATTGTTCGATTTGATTTTTATTTAGTGTATAGGATTGGCTTTTACGATTTAGATTAGTTAAATACGAGGGTTGCTATTTATATATTGAGAACTGGCAATACTGGCGTTGCCAGGTGAAATCTGTCATAGCCATCTTATAGTTTGACATTTTTCACAGTATAAGTATTGAGAACGTTTGGACGTGCAAGCAATATTTGTGTTGTTTACAGTAACTTGAAAATTTCATCTCGGCCAAGAATTAACTCGCGAAAATTTTAGAGCTATGATTTACTATGACTTTCGACGTGGTATACCTCAAGAATAGTGCATAAATCAACTGAATTTAACTTTTGGCAATGAAGCCACTGTATATCGCTGGTACACCGAGTTCCCTCATGGACGAAGTTAAAGAAGGTCTTCCAAAATCGGTCGTTGTGCCGAAAAACATCGATGCTGTGCGAAAACTAATTGAAGAAGATCGTCATGTGACATATCGTGAAATCGAGACATGTTTAAGCATTAGTTTGACCAGCATCCATAAGATTTTGCACGAAAATTTGGGTGTTCGGAAGTTATGTGCGCGTTGGATTCCACATTTGTTGACAGATGCTCAGAAAAATGCTGGTGTCATTTGGTGCGTAAAATGATTAAAAAATACAACTATGGTGCATCCAAAGCTTCACAGGTGACGAGTGGTGGATTTATGCATATAAGCCAGAAAGAAAAGTCCAATCGGCAGTTTGAGTGTTTCAATGTGAAAAAAAGCCAACAAAAGTTACTCGTTCTCGAAGCGTTAAGAAGCAAATGGTGGCGTGTTTCTTCAGGAAAACCGGTCATGTGGCAACTGTGGCTCTTGAAAATCAAAAGACCGTTAATTCAGAGTGGTATACGACCACTTGTTTCCCAGAAGTTTTCAGTAAATTGAAGGAAACCAATCCAAACCGACGAATCATTTTGCATCACGACAATGCGAGCTCACATACATCACATGAAACAAGCGAGTATTTGGACAAACAAAAGATCGAGTTGATGGGTCATCCGCCTTACAGCTCCGACTTGGCACCAAACGACTTCTTCTTGTTCCCACTAATTAAAGATAAACTGCGTGGACAACGATTTTCATCTCCCGAAGAAGCGGTTGAGTCATTCAAAAAGCATGTTTTAGAGCTATCATCTCCTGACTGGACAAAGGGTGGTTCAATCGCATGCAAAAGTATATTAATTTCTTTGTTCTTTCTATTCTCAATACATTACATTAACACAAGAGCTGGATTTAAACTATAGAAATATTTTACCTGTATCAGTACTTAAAAGCACCTAATAAAATATCGTTTATTTTTGTACATAAATTTTCTAGACTACAAACAAAAACAGATGTTTTCCGTTCCACAAATCCCATATGAATATGAATATACTATCCAAAAAGGCAGAAGTGGGCACTCGTCTAAGCCCCGAATCCCCAACTTGTACTTGAAATACCATTCTTTGCGTCCATTAATAATCGAGCAGAGGCCGGAATCACCGACTACACAAGTGCCTTTTTTGTAATCTCTCCCGTATTCAAATGGCTTCAAACCTTCAAGTGGAGGAAAACGCTTAAACTAATTACGGTAAACATTGAACATCGAATAAAATACTCCAGGGTTGGTCTAAGTCGTAAAATTTAAGAAAAATATTTTGTATTATCCACTCCATAAAACTGACATCTATGGAACGCCGTTTTACTTTTTATTCATAAATGTTTTTTTTTCAATTTTAAACATAAAACTATTTTATTCAACTCAGTTTTACGTTTGTCCATTTATTTCAGTACTATTAAACTGTTTCTTCAAAAAACTTTGATTAATTGAAATGTTTGATTAATAAAATTGAATCTTGATAAAATTGCGTATGTCAAATATATTTGACTGCACATATTAAAAGCTGTTATTTTTTATGACGGAATTAAAATTATCAACAGTCAATTTAATTCATGTAACATTTCAATTCAACCAACAAAAAAATAACAAACATTTTAAATAAGTTATTAGATGATTGTTGTTATTTTTTTGGAAACATAGTTACATAAACCAAAACATTGAGGAATTAAAATGATCAACAATCGTTTTAATTCTTTATTTAAAATGTTTGTTATTTTTATGTTGATTGAATTAAAATGACTTGATAATTTTAATTGCATCCTAAAAATTAAAGGGTTTAAATATATCTATCAAATATATTTGACTTACGCAATTTTATCAAGATACAATTTTATTCATCAAAAATTTTAAACAGTTAAAGTTTTTTGAAGAAACAGTCTAATAGTACTTAAAATATTATAGAAACAGGTAAATTAGTTACATACATCTGCTAGTTATTTAAAAAGAAAACAAAGAAAACAATTCAAAAAGTACCTAAATATTTTAGAACTACATTATTTACATTTCCATTTTTAAACATTTTAGAATTTATCCTATTGACCTATTTAAAATATAACTTGAAATAAGTTAGAATGTTTAAATTGTTTACTGAATAAAAATGCAACTTCCTAAAAATAATCTGACTAAATATTTCCATTAGTTACCTTTTACATATAATATTTAAATGTAGGTTCTGAACATCAAAAGTCATTTTATTTCATGTAACATTTTAATTCAACCAACAAAAGAAAAACAAACATTTTTAATAAGGTATTTAGAAAAAGTAAAACGGCGTTCCATAGACATCCTAAACAACATTTTATTATCCCAATTTATCGAAAAAATAGTGCTCTAATGCATGGAGTAGAATGAATTAAAATGTAATTTTGAATGAATGTGGTGAGTTCTTTGACGAACGTAAACAATTTGAGAATATGTCTAAACATAAGGATTAAATTTTTGAAAATAAATAATTAGTTAAACAATAATTTACTATTTCACTAAACAATTTATTTTTTCTAATTTTCTATTAACTGCTCTTTTTGACAATTTCTTCCACTAACTTAGCATTGAGACATCTCGCGTAAACATATAACTAGAGACCTAAGTTCCATTGGTTAAAATTTTACTTAATGAATACATGGACTTCTGCTCATTATTATTATGGTATCTTCGCATGACGTGCTTTGACAGTTAAATCATGTCTAGTGATTGTAAAAGTGATTTTTTACATGTATAAAAAGGTTCAAATCAGGGAGAAGTGTTATATTACATAATTTTTATAGAGTCCCTGATGGTGAATTACTTATATAGGTAGAGTCATGGTTATGTAGTAAGAAGAATAACAACCTAAAAATATTTGCAAGCAGATGGTGCTTATTTGTATTTGTATTAGTTTACATAAGTATTAGAAAATTAAAAAAACTTGTGAATACTACAATTATATAAAATCAGAGATAGCAATTGCATTTTTTTCCACTTCTAGCCGTAAAACGAAATTAAAATGGTTTTTAATGATTTTTATCATTTTATTCAGTCGAAATGTATAGTTATTTTTCTGCAAAAAAAAAACAAGATTAAAACCAAACGTATTGTTTCTCTAGCCAAAAATCAATATGAGATTAATATTGAATCAATATTCACCCTTGTATTAAACGAATATTCAGTGAAACAATTACCACCCAATTTGCTTTATAAAATACAGCGAAAATTAATTGAAAACAAACAATAATGTATTTGAGTTTTTCCATATATCATAACTGTGTTGATTTTGGGAGTTTCATTGACATTTACATATATTACAGCTGAAACCGAATGATGAATTTAAGATAATCCTATATAGAATCCGGAGTTGATAAATATTGGATTAGCGGGGGAACAATTCTAATATTTTTTGTTAATTAGTTAATTTAAAGGGTATGTGGAAAAATTCCGACAAAACAATTCTAACTCGGTTAATACGTAAAATAAAAGGTCCTAACCGAATAAGATGGCCATAATTGTATTTAAAAAAACTCAAAATAAATTAAAATGATAGTTTTTGATAAAATATGTCTTAGAAGCCAAAAAGGGCAATTTAAAATTTGTTTTTCGCCAAAAAAATTTGGATACCCTCGAAACAAAAAAATATATGATTTGTCTGAAAAAAATTCTGTAATTATACAAAAGTTGAAGTGGTTTGGTTAAAAAATCACTCGTGGTTCCTCACGCTCGCATTCGCTCACGTTTTGAATCCTCCTCCGCTCGTATCGAATTCTCATTCCAACCTTGTTCTCTGTATCTGTAGAGTAGGGAGGGTAAGTTAGTCCCACAGCACTTAGGCCACATTTGACCCATTGTACATCCTCCCGAGGAGTTGTCCTCCTAGGTCACCGTCCATCCTGTCCTTTCCAGGAAAGGGGGCAAGTCACTAGGAGACATCTCCTTTATATCGGCAGGTGTAGGCCAAGACTCACCGAACACGCACTCTCTCATTGACGATAACTCTGGGCAATCGCATAGGACATGATTGACCGTTTCGTATTCCTGTTTACACATCCTGCATAGAAGTGTGTCCACTAACTAGCCGCATTGTATGGAGGTGTTTCCTTAGTTGACAGTGGCCAGTCAGAAATCCTACTGCTAGACGTAGATTTTTCCTGGTCATCAACAAGTATTTCTTCGACGCCAGCTTCTCAGGGTCGCCCAGGGTGACCTGCATGGGTGTCACGTTTGGCTAGTTCCGCAATTGCCGAAGTCGTCAAGCCGTGGGTGTCGCTGGGTCCTAAAAGTCTTAATCCAGCCGCTTCCCTGGTTAAGGAATCGGCAATGCGGTTACCTTTACTCCTGTCGTGCCCTTTAACCCACCTCAGGATAATATTGTTATCTACCGAGGCGTTAGCTAAAGCTTGATGGCGCTGTAATACTAGCCCCGATATAACACGCTGTCTATTCATGGCTAGTAGAGCTTGTCTGCTGTCAGTGCAGATTATTATGTTTTTGCCATAAATTCCTTTTTTGGTTAGTTCTTGTGTGGCAATTGACATACCAGCCAGTTCTGTTTGAACCACGCTGGTATTTTTTCCCATTCCCCACTTAATTCTTAGGCTTAGTGTTCTGCAGTAGACACCACATCCTGGGTCTTCTTTGGTTTTGGAGCCGTGTTTTATTTGTATTTTGTAGCAGAAGTAGTGCAGTAAGCGCTTCTCGCCATAGGCTTAGTCTCAATTGAGCCGTATTGACTCGTATCGAATTCTCATTCCAACCTTTTTAATAAAATATACTATTCGCTACCACCAATAAGAAATCACAAACATAATATTAAATTTACAATTTTGTCGTTTAAACAAGAAAATTTTTGTTCTGGCAGGATCAAATTCGATTGCAGGGAGGAGGTGGTAAAATTTAACAACAGGTTTGGATATAATGACGCTTTTAAAATTTGTATTACCAAGCGCCTGATGGTGCTTTCAAGTCCTTATGGACGGCGCATCATAGAAATCAATAAACCAATTAATAAATAAAATAATGTATTTGTACTCTTCATCAGTTCCTTAAAGCAAAACAACTATTCTTTTTGTAAATATTAAACATTATACACTACACCAGCCATTTCTAGAAATTTAAAACGATGTTTTATTACTTATTTTTGCTATTTTGAACGCGACACACCAGCAATCGTTTTACGAAATGCCGTAAAAAACTCTTTTGAACTTTGGACCCCCCGACAAACTTTTGTAATTCTTTTATTAGGTTTGTCTAGATTTTTTTCCAATAAAGTGAACCCTCCTCTACCGAATAGAAGTAGTGTCATGTCCGTATCTTCACTCAGTTGGCTCATTGGATTTTTTAAATGTGTTGATTTGTCGGAAAAACTGAAAATAATCGTTGTATGTTATTAGTTCAAAAGATTTAATTACTTAGTCAAAAAATTTAAGAGTTAGCAAGAACACGAGCTTTAGACAGAAATGCTACGGTATTTCAATCGGAGATATAAGCAATTCTGCAATGTGCTAGAGAAGATATGAGGAGAGGTCTTAAAAACCAATAGTAGCTAATTATTTCAGACAGTCATGCGGCACTTCAAGTCAGGAAGTGACATCTAAATTGGTATGGGAATGCATCAAAGAACTGAAAGTCCTAGGAGACCAGAACAGAAATACCCGAAACAGAAGAGAACCCCGTAGCACAGAAATGCGCGGTCCCAGGGGTCATAAAAAACTAGATCAGGACAAAATGTGTCAGGGGAAAAACATGGAAAATCTTACCGTGTTCCAAAACAGCAGCTGAACTGCTCTTACTGGAGAAAAGTAAGCTGAGAGTGATAACAGGACTCACGACAGTAAAAGTGTTCTGTTTAAAAATAGAACTGTACACTAGAGATCTTTAAGTGCCATGCTATGCAACAAGGAACGAGATAGAGTGAAACATGTACTGTGCAAATACGAGACATTGGATCGCAAGAGGAAGGTACTTTTTGGGCAACCAACCGTAGACCCAGAAAGTTTTAACAAAAGCTCAAAAACAGAACTGTATAAACTATTACAAGGTACAAAAATACTGGACTGGGTAGAGTAATAAAATGGGCAGTAAACGCAATGAGCCAGTAGGCTTCAGTGATATTAGAGACAAAAAAAAACATCAGAGGAGGCTTGTTCAAAGTATTAGAACTGACATAAAGTAAGGGACAGTAAGAGTACTCCTCTCTCTGGAATACCCAGCGACACCATGGTAACCAAATATAATTTCAACAGGAAATACGAAGTAAAAGTGCTGGAGAGAGAAAACTGGGAGGGAGGAGCACCCATCAGTGCAGCCACAACTGGTACACAGGCGGCTCGAAGACCGAAGAAGGATTCGGAGACGGAATATACGGGCAAAAACCAAGGATAATAATCCCGGTTAGCCTGTCAAAAGACACCACAGTATTTCAAGCAGAAGTAGCTGCAATACACCATCTGTATAGGAGAAATAAACAGACAAGACAGCATAGGTCAGTCCGTTGTTATATTCTCGACAGTCAGGCAACACTAAAAGCACTAAAGACCACCCAAGTAAACTCCAAACTTGTGTGGGACTGTGCCTGTGCCCTGACTGAACTAGCTAACCGCAAGAAAGTGACCCTGGCATGGGTTCCAGGACACAAAGGGCATCGAGGAAATGAAAAAGCCGACGAACTGGCCAGACAAGGCTCGTCAATGGCATTCTATGGTCAAGAACATTTCTGCGGTATAGCAAAAACAACAGTTAAAAAAGCAATCAGCAAATGGGTTGAAAAACAAGCCCAAAGCTGGTGGGAACAATCCACAGGGCAGAGGCAGGCAAAAAGGTTTCTCAAGAAACCATCGCCTACACTCACGGCAGACCTACTAAGCAATGACAGAAGGTTCTTAAAAGCAATAGTAGGCATGCTTACAGGACACTGTAAATTCAACAAGCATATGAAAAACATAGGTCTGGCAGAAGAAACCACATGCAGGTTTTGCCAGACAGAAGAAAGAACCTCATCCATATTCTATGCGAATGCGATGGAATAGCAAGGACAAGGTTTTTACAGAAGGGAACGGAATACCCAGAGGCAGAGAGTTACGTTGAAGATCCACTGTCAGGGATCCTAACCATACTTAAAAGGACGAAGCTTGCGCAAGTCATCTAATTATCAGGGGAACCACAGTAGATCTGCAAAGGACGCAGTGGAAATCGGCCTAAGGCCACCCCTTTTTACATCTACATCTACTCCTCCCTCTCCCTCTCCCCCCACTCCCTCCCCCTCTCCCTCTCCCTCATCAAACTCAAATTTAACTTTGGTAATGTATTCTTATTTTCTCATATTGTAAAACATATTAAACATTCAAACTAAAAAATATAATTGTATGTGAATTAATTATACAAGATTATTTGAAAATTCCATATATTTCATAAACCTCATATACGTGCACAGTTACAGTTTGTTACATTCAATAACGTTCGTTCCACAATTTCCATGTCGCCATATCTTTTTACAACGCTGCGTGATCGATACCGTTTTTCCAAGACCAGAAATTATATTCTAATTTGATCTTTCTTTGTAAAGATTTTTTTTTATTTTTCTTTTTATTTTTTCTAAAATGACCCAACGTCACGCGAGGTATGTGACCAAGACGTGACGTTAAATGCTAACTATATTCAATTACGGACGCGAAATTAATACTCCGGGACACGAAACGTGAGCGAGGCAGGTGTTAAATACAAAAGAGGTTTTCATTTTTACTATGCCACGGAGTGTATTTATGGGTATAAGAACTGCTATTCTTGTTAGATATGGATCTGTACTGTTAAAATTTCAAACAAAAAATGTCAGAAAATTAACCACGTCGCGAATAAAAGTCTAAATCTTGACATCGAATCTTTATATAACTGAAAAACATTTTTTGACATTTTCAATATTTTTGCAGTAAAATACCTACTAAGTAAATTAAATAGAATACTGTAGCTGGAATATTTTAAATGCAAATATCTTGAAATGAGCTAAATTTATGCTATTAAAACAAGTATACCTTTTTTGTTCAAATTTACAGGGTGTTTGATAAAAAAAAATTCAAAAAAGACCAGGAATAAAAAAAATTGATACTTATCTTCATCCAGTAGAGTGTAGGTGGCGCCCTCTTTATCTAATCTCAAAATTGATAACACGCTTATGATTTACTAACTTAAAAATATAACCATACCAAATTTCTAGGCAATATATTAAATAATAAAGAAATTATTGCAAAAAAACGAAAAATAAATTTTGTCTTCAACATCCTGTATCTTAAGTTGAAACACTATCGTTTCGCCAACTATGTTGGCATCATCATCAACTCCTGATGATGCCAATGTAGTTGGCGAAACGCACGTAGAGTGTGTTAAAATTGTGTTTTAGTTGAGTGGTTGACGATAGTGTTTCAACGTAGTTCATAAACCAAAGCTTCCAATGTCCCAATTTAATCCTGTATCTTAGTAGTTATTGAGTAAAATATTAATATTTGGAGGTCCTGAGCCTATGATTAAAATATTGACCATTCCTTATGATACACTCTGTATATCTTCAGTTTTATAAAAATCAGTGAGAATTTTAGAAATTATAACTTCCGATCAAATTCTCTATGAGAAAACAAAAAAAGAATAAAAACCAATGGCTTCCTGAGAAAGCTTAGGCTCGATGCAGACGGGCGAGTTCTATCGCTGCGAGTACGCAGCGTTGTCGCCGCGAGCTCGCCGTCCCACTATGCACACGGGCGAAGCTTTTCTCGAAGATCGCAACTGCTTAACCGCCGGCGAGGAATTCTCGCCGCGACATCGCGGCGAGGTCGCTGTGAGCTCTCCTACGTGTGAATCGCTCCATTTGTTTCTTTGGTCCGCTACTTCGCGCGAGAAAAAATCGCGGCGAGCTCGCAGCGATAGAACTCGCCCGTCTGCATCGAGCCTCAGAGTCTTCTATTTATAATGCTTTTTTTTTATTTTTGCGTATATTTTAGGCAAAGAAACTTTAGTTTTTTCCCGAACGCCACGCTTGAATATTTGTATTCAGTTGCCTGGCGCGGGTAGTTTTCGAATTCGCTTTCATATAATTAATAATTTTTATAATAATGCATTTTTTTTTAAATAACTTACAATATAAATTTTAGTCAAATTTTCCGCTTTTTCACGTGCCTGGTGCTATTAGTTTTTCAAATTTTTTTCATTCATCAGTTTTTCGATTTTGTTTTCGAAATTGTGACCTTTAGAGCAGCAAAGATTTTTTTTCCGTTTTCTACACTCAAAAAAGTACCTTACAGCCTAGTTTCAGCGATGTCACATTTTATGGGAGATTTTGGTCTAGCAACTGGGACCGAAATTTGGAAATTTAAATTTAACTGAGAAAACGGTAGTTTCTAATATAATTCGACTAAAAGTGCCCATTGTTCTAAAACAAAAAGTATTGTTATTGACTTTCAAAACGAAAATGATTAATAAATCTTTCCCTAAATGCTTTTGTATTCGTTTTTCGTTGATTTTACATAAATTATTCGTCATGCTTAATTTTCCAGAATACCCTTATTGTTTCGTAAAAAAAACAATCAATAAAAAATACAAAAAAATAATGCAAACCGTTAACAAAACATTAGTGCCCGTTTCCTAATTAAATTTCTTATCTTTTCCAAATGAAAATTAGACTCGAGAGAAAAACGTAGCGAAAATAAAAACTCGAGAATTTTTTTTCATTCTAATTCAAACGAATACATCCGAACTAATTATCTTTTTTCCGTAGGCCTGGAATTGTATCGTGAAAAAGAAGCGTTTATGAAAGGCCTTTTCTGTTTCGGCAGTGCAGCCAGCCAACCCGCCGGCTCCCCGGGCACTTTTTAATGAAAAATATATAAATATTCAAGCCCGGCCGAAGGGAAATTAAACAAAAACATCGAAAGGGAATTTAAATTGATGTACCAGGTGTCCCTTTAAACAAAATAACTCAAAGAATATAGTCAAATTTAGTTAGAATTTGAATTAACGTTCCTAAAAAAATCGTAATTAAAAATTATTCTTTCATCATTTTGGTAGGAAAAACGAGTAATTTTTGAAAAAGGGAAAATTATAATTACAACTAATTAAGATCGTAATATTTGGTCAAAAATCATCGATAGAGGTACATTTGTTGATGTCAATTAGAAATTTGGAAAGTTAATAAATTCATCAATTTCGAAAAACAAAACAGAAATAAAATCTACAATGATCAATTATGTTAAAATCAAGCACTGAAGGGTTATTGGTGTAGAAAAAGCGACAGCCTTAGGCAAAATTGATAAAAAATATTTTTTAAAAGATATTGACGGGAAAAATTCATTATTATTTGAAGAAGTTATGTTATCAAATAGAGAGAAATTAAAACAAAAATATTATCAAAATCGTGTTTTAAAGGTAAAAATACATTTCTGATGTCAATAAGAATTTTGTAATATTAAAAATTCATGCAATTTATACAACAAAAAAAATCTTTAAAACCCTAAAAAATCAGATTGGGATTGCAAATGATTACCCAAAAATAATAAACAGGATCTGAAACAAAAAAAAATTTGATATCTTAAAATTAAAAAATAAATATGTAACAATCATGCATGCCTCGATAAAAAAGTACATTGCCTCACGAAATTGAAAAAAATATCAACAAAAAAACTTAGTTCTTTTTTGAGAAAGTTGTGATATACAATGATAAATGACGTTCAATTAAAAAAAATCAAAATCGCATGTTTTGTATCAAAACACAGTTATACACGTAAAGATGATGATTTGCTATCAATTAGAAATAAAAAAATTTTTATAGGTACAATGAAAATATTGATGTTTATGTCCGTTTATGTTTTTTGTTTCCACCTGGTATAAATATTCAAATATAGCTAGAGGCAAACTAAATAAAACATGGAATAGGGCTCCAAATTGATGTATCCAGAACCATCAAACGAACTCAGGTTAATGGGAATCGGGGATTGTTAGAGATGGAAAAGTAAATAAAAATTTAAATTAGTCACATAAAGTTTTCTATATTTCATTTTCAGATAATTAATTTTGCTAATATTTGAGAGATATAGTCTAATAATACTTTTTTCTTTAAAAATGTTACCATTACTTTAACATTGGTCTTTAAGGATATTGTATAGATCGACAGAAAAAAATAATTACTTAAGTTTTAAGGATTATTTAGTGTAGTACGAAGACGTTTTATTTTTTGAGTAGAAAAACAATCTATAAACTAGAGTTAAAATACGATTTAAGTAGGTAGGACTTTGTATTCTGGTGTAGTGTGCGATATTCAAAACTTTGGAAAAACGCCAATAAAAAAATGTATATTGAACAAATTACTCAGACCTCTCGAGCATATTATCAATCAAATAAAATCAATTTTAGTTTATTTTATTTATATAAATTCACGAATATACGTCGACCGATCGCAATCAGTCGTCACGAGTACAGACGGCGCGCGGTCAAACTTACTTTGATGAGACCCCCCTACCTGGCATTATGAGGTTAATGATAATATGATCTAATTATTTTGTTGCATATACATTTTTTATTGCTGTTTGTCTCGAGTTTTGAATTGTACATTCGATTTGCAAGTTTTAAATTATGCAACCATCAGCTGACGTCCATCGTACAGCCCAATGTGCAAAATTGGAGGAGTTGAGGGTCTCAAGGAAGGCCCTACCTACTGATTTTAAAATCTGTCTTTTTGTGTTGTTTTTAACAACAGAGTGTAACACTGTAACTGGAAAACATAAATGTAATGTATCACCTCTGACAAATAATTAATAGAATACTAAAAAATCAATTAATTTACTTGTACTTTTTTTTTGGTAAGTTTTACCGCTCGATTGCTCATCCATTGACCTGAAGAAAACACATTTATAGAAGGATATTACATCATACTTGGTATAATTATTTACCAGTTAACATCATAAGAAAATTAACTATAAGAGGAAAATAGTCTTTTTATTTTATTTTTTTTATGAGATAAATAGGTTCCGGACTCAGTTAACTATAATTGCTTTATTTTTAATGCTCAAGCAGAACATTCAAACGAAAACGGTACAAGCTTCATGTTCTTAATTGGATAAAACTAAAACGAGTTTTAGGAAAAGGAGGGTAAACATCAAACTGTTTCTTAATTAGATGATTTAATTACAACTCGTAATTAGTATACTAAGATTCAAATAAGAAAATCTTTCTCAGAATTATTAAATCAAGTATCTACTCAGTATAAATGGTGAGTAGTTTTGCAATGCATAATTGTGTATTGTATACCAAATTATTACACAGGGTGATTTATAGAGGATTTTTTTAAATTAAAAAATTAAAATAAGTTTGAATTTTTCTTTTAATGTATTTGATATTTGTACTTCTTTGGATGGTAAATGAGTGGGCTGTATTATATTTAAATAGGAAAAATAATAGATCTCTCACTACAGCTTATATTATTTCTGTTTGACATGAGAAAAGTTTTTTTATACTTTATATTTGTTTTATCCTATCTTCTAAAGGGTCCGAATTTGCATAGGTAGTTTGTCTCCCAATGATGAGTAAGTTGTCTCCGATGACTGACTTTTATCTGGATGCAACTTGAATATTGTCCTAATTTTTTTTTGCTATAATTGAGATTAAAAATGGCCATTATGTTCCTGTTATATTTTTCCCATTATCTAATAAGCAATTTAATACTTACAAGACAGCTCTCACATATATGAAAGTAGAAGTACTCAGAGTATTGTTGTTTGTTAATTTTAATGTCTCTTTTCTGACCTAATGGCCTAAACTGGACGGGACCTACCGCTTATCGAAAGCTCCGAACCACGGTCCTCAATCACCTTAAACCCAGGACTATGCCTTTGTCATGCAGGTGATCTACCGACTAATAAGTGTGTAATTGTGTCACCAACCCCTATCAGTTCTACGAGATATCCGATCCATCCGGCGTGAATGAAACTGCGTATGACACAAATACCTTTTTGCACTTGCCCAAAGTCTTATCTGACTTTAATTCCACTTGAATACGGCAGGATTCGAACCCACTCCCCAAACACTGACCAAGCTGAATCGGCAGACGCCTTACCAACTATCCGGTAACTCAGAGTAAGAAGAGACGACTTTGAGCCTTTTAGAATTATAGTAGACTGAAATATTCATCCACAAGAATCCGTGCTGTTTTTCCCGACACTCTTATTAGATGATATCGTTTCCATTTGACACAGTCGTAGTATAGAAAAATTCAAGAGGTGGGTCTAAACTCTGAATGCAATAAACGAAAATTTGAAGTGGCAAACTATTTAAGTTACATTTTTGGTTTGCCATTTCTACGCCAGCAAGATGTATGAGACTTTTTTTATTTGAATTGGGTTGCATCCAGCCAACATCAAATGATGTTAAAAAATTGCAGTCATACATTGATGAAGATTGGTTGTTTCCGCCAGATATTTGGGCAGAAAACTCGTCATCGCTTCAAAGAACCACCTATGCTTGTGAATGGTTTCATCCGAAATTGAATGCTTCTTTTTACTCACCTCATCCAAATAATTTTTTTTATTATTATTTAGTATATTACAATCTGGTCAACAGTGACCAATGAGCAATTTAATTCTAACTTAATCTAATAGAGTTTGAAACTTAAAACTAAGGTATACTCATCAGCGTTCCTTAGGTTCTGTAGAATCGATTGCACTAAACTTTAACGTACACACACAAGCTCTGCTTTTGCACTAAAAACACTAAACTAACTCAAAGGGCATGATCCTCTTAAGTCTTCTTTCTAACCCAGTATTGTCAAGGAGCAGGATATCCTCGACATTGACATGATGATGCAGTCTTTCTTCATGACTCTTGGCTGATTTCTTGATGGTCTGGTGAACAATGTCCATTTCCTGATCCCTATGGAGGTCACTATTGCGAATGTACCAATGGGCATCTACTACGTTCCTCAGTGCTTTGTTTTGAAATCTTTGAATGATTGCTCAGTTACTTGCTTTGGTGCATCCCCATAGTTGAATAACATAGGTCCATTAAGACTTAAGTATCTGCTTATAAAACATAAGCTTATTATGTAGAGACAGATTGGAATTTCTTCCAATTATAGCCAGGGTACATTTTTCTATATTTCAGTCCAAGTTCTTCTCTTTTCAAATCTATTCGTATATCAGACAGAGAAGTTACAGTATGGAAAAATGTATTTATGATAGAAACATATTACAAAGAAAGCAGTTTTTAGATAATCAAATTCAAAAACTGCATGAAAAAGAATTGACTACGTTTGATTTTGTAAAAAATGTATCTCATAGGTTTATGGGGAGAGAATTTACCTATGACCTTTTTCAAACCGTAATTAAAAAGTGACCATCGGGAGACAACTTGGTTGCGCCCGTTTTATCTATGGCGCTTAGGCACTACCTGAGATGAAACTCACACACCATGCTTATTTATTGTCAAAGAATTTGATTTTTAGCGTGGATTCTTGACGTGTTCGTACCAGCTTATGCCAGACACCCATATATGTTTTGTTGATATGTTTCATGACAGTCTTGGTATTTTCATATTTCAGGCATTTGAGGAATTCAAATAATTATTTTCGATTTTTAATTACTGCGGTTTTTTATAGCAAAAAGTGTCACACAATTCGCATTTTTCCAACTATTATAGAAATAATTATAGTGACGTTTATTTCCTAATAACTTTTTGGAACACTTAATATTTCAGGCTGAAAATGACATGTTGGGTAAATTGGCTACTCATGACAAATTTTTTCAGGAATAAAATAGACTTTTATTCTAGAACATTCACTTCCCAATCAAACTTATTAATCTATCGCACAATGTTGGCATACCAAACTAAATATTAATTATAGCAATAATTATAGTTATAAAATTTTGATTACCAAACGCTATTATCAATATAATATATTAATAATTATAATGATTAATTATGAAACTTGTAATTTCGGATCGCAAAATTTTGCTGAATTAGCCACTAATCATTGTTTCCTACAAATACATTATGAACATAATGTTCAAAATGTTTACCGAATGTTTTATTCAAAATTCTGTTATTTGGGTTATATGTCAAAATATTTAACTATTTTGATTATTTATGTACATACTTTACGTTAATTTGTTGCTATTTAATATAATACCAACTAAAAATAAGAGATAATACTATTTCCCTCGTCTTAAATTCCACCAATCACAAACGCGCAATTTTGAATTACAAATGGTTTCTAGATGAAAAAACTATGACAGCTCCTGTCACCAGTTTTTTCGAGTTTACCCGCGGCAATACTTGACAGCTGGGACAGCTAGGACACCAGAAAACGACGCTAACCATTTTTTCTAATTTTATTGTCAATAAATTTTGTAATATTGTTTTTAAACAGTGCTAGTTACGTAGTGAAAAAGGGTCGCTTTTGAAGTAATTCTATGACTAATATTGACCTGGCGATTGAGAAAAGTGTACCGTACAATACCGTTAAAACCCATACGTCAATATGGAATTCTGCAAGGCAAAGAAATACGAGCTTTTGGAAACTACAAGTTTAGAGCAACTAAACCTAATCCTGAAAGATTGGGCGTGGAATATGAAGAAAGAAAACGGTGAAAATTACAAGAAACTAGTTTGATTAGTCACCCTTGGCTGATTAGGTCATCGGGGACGACAGTGCCAGGCACCGCCGGGGGAGGGGGATTGTTCATTTAGTATAAATATCTGTTAGAAGTAGTTAGTTGTTTAGTCTATCATCAACTCCTGATGATGCCAACATAGTTGGCGAAACGCGCGTTGAGTGTGTGAAAATTGTGTTTTGGTTGAGTGGTCGACGATAGTTTTCAACTTAGTTGTGAAGACAATGTGGAACACCGTTGCAAAAAAAATGCAAGAAATGTATTTTATGAAGTGGAAAATAATTTTTCATCCATTTAAAGATATTATCTTCAAGTCTAGTAGGGAAGCTCGTAATGCGAAACGAAGGAATTTGCAGATGTGCGCCAATAAAAGGAAATCGAGCTTTGCTTCATTAAAATTGGAAGAATACTACGCAATGGTTTTATTATGGGACGAAGACACTCCGGCGGGACTCCAGTGAAAATTTTACCATATCGCTTCAGTAGAACTTGCCTGGAGAGGTGGAGAAGCAGTCAATTGCAGAGTGCATTATTTTAAAGAGGAAGTGGATAATTCTGGTATTAAAACAGGTAGCTAACATAGTTACATATTTTTTTAAATAACTGATTTTCAAAAATTCTACTTTTTAGGAAGAGTAGAATATAATCTCCCTACCTTTTGTTCATCTAGAATAACAACTGATAGATTATTCTTAACAGTAACACCATCCTGGAACAAAGTACAATCAAGTGGAAGGTACAAAAACAGTCCAGTGGGAAAAAACGAGCTTTCGAAATGGACTAAAGAAGCAGCAGAGAAGGCAGGATTAAATACAAAATAAATAGAAATAACAAACCACTCTATGCGGTCGACAGCAGTCAGTAACCTGGCTAAAGGAGGAATGGGTGAACAACAATTAATTAAAATTACTGGCCACAGTTCAGCCAACTCAATTAAACCTTATCTGCAAATGGATAATGAGCATTATTCCAACATCATAAACACCTTTGTATAAAACCCAAATAAACTTACAAGTGTATATTTTTTTTTGTAATATGTAATATGATAAAATTTTTGGGACACACTGTAAACTGGCTGTCTTTCGACTTTCATAGGGATGCTCAGAAAATCTTATTTTGTAATACAACAAACTATTCATGAAAAAAATTAAAAATTAAAAAGAAATTACATTAAAATCACGATTTCTTCATTCTCATTGTTAACCTCCTTTTTCTAATCGCTCTATCTAGAATGACGATCAAAATATTCAGAATACTTTACCTTCCCACTCGTTTCTACCTTCTTCTTCTTCTCATATTATGTCACATTCGTTCCATATCATGAATTATGAGCCCCGTTTAGAAACGGTGTGGGCAACAAGTATGCCCCATAAAGTCTTAAACGTTGAGAGATGAAACGTAATTGATGATAGTTGATTCAATAACAAACTAACAAGTTCGATATGTCACTCCACGTATTTTATCGATATGTTTAATGCGCAATGAAAAGGGGTAATTAACGAATTTATAAGGAGGTAATAATTTATGGGCGTTGTCGGAGGGGATTTATTTAATTTGGTATCACAGAATAACATATGCAATGGGAATAGCTATAAATATACCATAAATTACTACATATTGACCATCATTAGGGATTTAAAAGTATATTCGGTTGCCACGCGTTAATCTCGTTTAACGATTTTCCTCTGTGGGATTATGTAATCCGCTTTGGATGCCGGCTAACCACAGTGAAGTGGGGTGTGGATTGGTATATGGTGTTAACTAAAAGAAAATGGGCGCCAGGAGATTGTTTTACCCTCATCCAAATTCAGTCAATTTAGTCACTCAATCTCCAGAATGGATCTAAATTGAGCCCACTAATAAAAAAAAATAAACTACGTCGCAATCAAAAATTTGCTTACCTTCGTTCGACTATTTGTGACTATTAGAGATAGAAAGAAAAGTAATTAATTTTTTTAATATCGGTTTAATAACGTTACTTATACAAACTGTCAAGGTCACATAAAAAGAATAAAAAAAAGACAAGGGATCCAAACGATCCCACTAAAATTTCGCTAATTAAAAAAAATTATTCAAATAATTGATTAAATCACGAATAATAGGGGTGTTACACCGTCCGCGAGAGCTCTCAAGGTCGTTGGTATTGGGCGTAAAATAAAATACCACTCGCCCCTATAAGTCGCTTACAAGTACCAAATAAAAATTAGAGAAAATATCTATAAGTGCTAATTTAAAGACCTATAAGAAAAAAATTACAAATTGACAAATAATGTCTATGTACCGATATAAAACAACAAAAGAAAAAAAAGGAAAAACTTGCGGTTGTCCAAAGTTAAATGGCGGCAACTTGCGGCCACTAATCCGTCCGGTCAGGTCAGCTCAACCCGGAAATCTGGCTGTCAGCCCAACACGAGAAATCTGGATGATAGCCCAACACGAGAAATCTGGTGGAAATCAGCCCAACACGAGAAATCTGGATGATAGCCCAACACGAGAAATCTGGATGATAGCCCAACACGAGAACCCTAAAATAATATATATTAAACCCCTAATCAAATACCCCCCGGCCCAGAAAGAAATTTACATACTATAAAAACATTTAAATAACTCAACATACCCTTTTTTACAGTGAAGGGGAATTCTCGGCAAACTTCCCTGACAGATGCTTCGTATAAGGTGAATCCTCGGATCGTCTAACGTGGATGATACTACCCCCTATAATATTAACAGGCCTTACACACTTGCCAGATAACATAAAACTCGACTTTCATGAAAAACGCGTTACCTGACAAAATGGCGAGTATCGTGGCGTGGTTCGGCACAAAATATCAATTCCTTCACGAGATTCGGACTAAGGTAACACACCAAATCAAATAGGCACCCTGTACGTCCAACAAATACGGGAATCGCTCGTCTATCCCAATCAACGGTACGAAATAATCTTCATAAGCACCGGGCGACTCCTCAAAATTTTGTCTAAACCACTTTATACTTATCACCCACAAGAAAGAAAGAAACAAGGCCCGTCCCAAAATTTCCTTCGAAATCCTTCTCGAACGAATCTCACCACGCAAGACCAGAAAGAGATTCACCTAATAATCGCCACGGGTCACTGAATACGACTTGTGATGGGACCAATGAAATAACTGGTGACTGGCTAACACAGCCGTACAACACCTTAAAGTCAACAGAAGAAATGAACGAACCGACAGTTCGAAACATGACATCGATAAGAATAAAGTAAACAATCAATTTTACGATCTATTTTAATGTTCGAAATACTTTATCTGAAACTAACTAGCTCGTTCAAATGGATATAAATTGAGTCAAAAAAATTGAGGCTATCTTATGTGATATATGGTTCCTAAATAATACAATTCGATCCCTACAGTGGCTCACATCTACAAGGTACGAAAAACTAATTAATGTAGTAAGGTCTTAATGCCGAATTTAAACGTTACAAACTCCCCCCTTCCGTCAAGAAATTTACCTGTAAATTTCTCTACAAGCTTACTAAACCCCTAGAAAACCCAAAAAAAAAAAATCCTTAAACCTAGTAAAACTCCATGAGGAGGTACAGCGGACTAGTCCAATCTCCTGTCGAAGTTTGAGGAGGCATGAGCCGCCCACTGTCCCCGGCAGGTCCTGGCAGGGCGTTCCATTTTCGCTGCTTGATGATGATAGCAGCGCCGTAGAAACCCCTGTGACGACCACCCCGGGGCCTACCGATGACAGCGAATCGGTCCACGCCCAACCAATCAACGACAGGAAACCGACCGACCGATGGTGGAACAAAAAGAAGCAAGATAAGAAAACTACAAACAAAAAAAATCTGCCTACCACCTTTAGGCAGTTGTGGGAGGAGGCCCACGTCCTAAAACGGCCGAATGCCGGGTACAAAATGACCATCCTGCCGCCAGTGCGGGAGTGTTCCTGGCTGCACCACTGCGGCGGTGTCTTGGTCTCTCCAGCTCAAAGAGGTAAAGGGAGACGTAGTAGCCGTGTACGGTGCGCCTCATTCGACGGAACTATAGTCGGCCTCAGCCCTACCGCCACCGCACACGACCCCCCATGTGAACGCTCCCCCGTCCAGGAGCATCAGTCCCTAAAACTAAGAGAGACCAACCACCTACGCACCCAATGCAGCCAAGTCCCTCTACTTGACCAAGATGTTATGACAGGATGTCTCCTAAAACTAGTGAAAACCCAAAAAAAAGTAAATAAAATGAGGACAACATCTTCCTCATCTTACAAAACCCAGAACCCTAAATTGCGAAAAGCCAAAAGAAATGAAATGAGGTCTGACCCAACAACCACCTCGGCAACCAACAACAATACACTGTTTAAAAGAGATGTGTCCATTTACCAGCAACGAAAGGTAGGAAACATTAATAAACAAGGCACACTCCAAAGGTACAGCGATCTAATCACCAACTATTCACAAGGAACGTCCCAAAGGAAGATGCCTTAGACCCTGCACTTGCCTAAATCCATCGAAATCCAACATCAAACGTTAACTACCCTCGCGCAAATCAGCGTACCAAAAAAAATCCTCCAAGATACAATCTTTACCAAAAGAAACCCCCTCGAAACGAACACATCAGATCTTATAGAACAGAAAGTAGCCATTCGGGGGCCTCTTACCCCCCCGGTGGTAAAACATCCGGGTGAACCTATTCTAAGCCCGGCCCACAGGGCTAACTTACTCAAACCACTAATAATAGTACACAAAAAAAATATAATTGTTGATTACCTACCAAACATACTCCAAAACACACAATCCCACGTATATGCCAGTTAGAACAAATAATCGTGCCGCCAGAACGACCACTAAACACCAAAAACCGTAATATCGAGTTTGGTTAGCACAAGAATCCTCAAACGAGATAGCCCCTGGAAACAACAAAATCCAAAACCAGCTAAGCTATATAAATCTCCAAAATTCCAGAGAGCCGTAACACCCATTACTACAATGTCCCAATAAATGGAAGGCTACTAATACACCATTAGTCAAAGCCTAGTGCAGTCAGTGAGCGGTGCCTATAATAACCAAAACTCAACATACCACAATATCAACCAATCACTAAAAATCACTATTCATAACGGCGACGACTACTCATCACAACTAACATCTAACTTGACAAAAATCTATTGGATCAGGTGGCTCAGGTTTCAAATCCTTAGTATTCCAGATGCCCAAACTTTTACCAGATTCATCCCCTAACTCATACGTCCAGGGAGAAATACGCTTTTTAATGTAGAATGGCCCTACAAACTTCGGGGCTAACTTAGCGGAAAAATGCTTAACAGCATCAGATAAAACGTAATTTCTCTTCCAGACCAACTGATTTGGAAAATACTCAACTTGTCGACGTCTCAAATTATACCTATCACAACCCTTGTCATTAGCCTTAATCAATGTCCTCGTACATTTTCCGAAAATGTTCGTTACGACTTAAATTCCCCTCCTGAGTACCATCTTCTACTTCCAATAAACCGTCCGGACGATAATCCTTACCCGAAATCGCCATAGTCCGACCGAAAACAGCGAAGAATGGAGTCAGTTGAGAAACTTCATGCTTAGCAGTTCGGATAGCACAACCAATCTCATCAAGGTGCACATCCCAACTACGATGATCATCAGAAACATACATTCGCAACATAGTTTTAATAGTTTTATTTATCCTCTCCGTAGGATTAGCCCTAGGACAATAATTAGGGGTAAACTTAATTCGACAGTCATACTTATCAGCAAATCGAGTCAACTCTTTACTACGAAACTGGGCACCATTATCGCAAATGATCACCTTAGGAACACCGAATACTAAGAACACCGATTTCTCTAAATATCGCACGATTGAGGAGGTAATTGCTTTACGAAGGGGACATAACAAAGAAAACTTAGTCAAATAGTCTGTAACAACCAAAATAAAACTGTTACCATGTTTGGTGCGGGGCAGTGGTCCAATCAGATCCATAGCCAACATCTTAAAAGGTCGACAAGCCTTCGGATGAGAAATCATCTTGTCAGAAGGTTGTACTTGAGCTGGTTTATTAGCAATACACAAATGACAGTGCTTAACGTACCTAGCAACATCACTACGCATCTTGGGCCAGTAATACCGTTCGGCCAACCTAGAAAAAGTTTTATAAACCCCTGCATGCCCTGCAGTGGGTGGATCATGCGCAGCTGCAATGATGTTTTTGCGATCAGACTTAGGAACAACCAACTTCCAAGAATTCTCCTGAATCTCTAAATTTGGATAACGAGATGGAACGTGTTTCCACAATTTACCCTCAGACACTCTCCAATTACAAAATTTCAAAGGATCATTATCGATATTTTTAATCATTTTCTTAAACCATTTGTCAGACTCACAAATCTCATCAACACCGACATTTGCCATAGTAGCATCCACCACTGGAACTGACCTACTTAATATGTCAGGGACCACATTATCCTTCCCTTTTCGGTGTACAATCTGGAATGAATACTGTTGCAAACGTACGGCCCAACGAGCTAAACGACCACTTGGATCCTTGAGACTATTCAACCATAACAAACTATAATGATCTGTGACCAAGGTGAACGTTATTCCTTCTAAATAACCCCTAAGCGTTTCTATAGCCCACAATGCTGCCAAACATTCTCTCTCAGTTGTCGAAAAATTACGCTCTTGTCTCGTCAAAGAACGACTTAAATAACAAATTACTCTGTCACCATCCTCATATGGCTGAGTTAGAACAGCTCCAATACCATAACCTGAAGCATCAGTTTGAACTACAAATGGTTTTGAGTAGTCAGGACAACTTAAAATAGGCGCAGTAACTAGACACTCCTTCACTTTACAAAAAGAATCAACACATTCCTCAGACCATTCAAACTTAACCTTCTTACGCAATAACCTCGTGATCGCTACCATCAACGTTGAAAAATTTGGAACAAAACGCCTATACCAAGAAAAGGTTCCTATAACACGCCTTACCTCAGTGACATTAGTTGGAGTAGGAATTTCCAACATTGCTTTTACCTTATCAGGATCTACATGCAATCCATTACGATCCACCACATAACCTAAGTATTTCATTTGCGGCATACAAAATTGACATTTCTCCAAACTAACCGAAATATTGGCCTCCCGAAGCCTACGGAACACTTCCTCCAAAATTGCTAAATGCTCTTCAAAAGATTGACTGATTACCACCACATCATCAAGGTATACAAACACATGAGGTTCAAGATCGTGACCAAGAACATTGTCTATCAGCCTCTGCCAAGTTGCTGGTGCATTATGCAACCCGAATGGCATCCTCTTAAATTGGAAAAGTCCTCGATTCGGCACAGTAAAAGCGGTGTACTGCTTAGAAGATTCGGCCATTGGCACCTGCCAATACGCAGACTTAACATCTAAACTAGAAAGGTATTTCGCGTCACGCAATTTATCCAAAGTATCCGAGACCATAGGAAGAGGGTAACTATCTCTTACCGTCACAGCGTTAAGCTTACGAAAATCCACACAAAACCGGTAGGCGCCATCCTTCTTTTTAACTAACAAAATAGGTGAGGACCAAGGACTACTAGAAGGTTCTATGACATCAAGGCTCAACATTTCCTCCAATTCCTTATCGATTTGTTGTTGAACGACAGGGTTCACCCTATAATATCGTTGCTTGATTGGAGAACTATCAGTAACAATCACATGCTCAGCTCTATTCGTACACCCTAAAGTACTACCCATGAGAACAAAATTCCTATCAACTAATGCCTTAAGTCTTGATTTTTCCAAAGAAGTTAAAGTTGTTTGGCCACTAACATGTTCTACACTATTTACGGTCACAGGTTCATCCGAAAAATACCACTCTTTCGCTCTTAAATCAGGAATAATGCCCATTTTCCTCCAGAAATCAGCACCAAGTATAAGCAAATGAGGTAACTCAGGAACAACAAGACAATTAACTAATCCTACTTTGCCTCTCAAAACAAACGGTAACTCAACCGTACCTAAAGCCTCACATTTAACCCCATTAGCTACAGTACAAAACAAATCTAAATCCCTCCTAACAGAAATCCCTAAATCTTGCAAAATTTTGAAACCTCTACTACCTAAAAGTGTGCGTGAAGCGCCAGAATCCAATAATCCTAATAGGAGAAGGACCTGAAACATTCACTTGTTGTTCATCCACCAAAGCAACATCTTCATTTATCTGCACATAAGCTAAATCTGGTTCTAAGACTACACTCCTTCTAGATGGAGGCACAAAATTCTCAACAGCCTCTTTGCGAGCTTCTAATTTCCTACCTAACTCCCTTAAACGTGCGATAGAGGCAACTTCCACTAAGGCTAACTGATTCTGATAAAAAGGTGCTATATTCCTCAGTAAAATTTTCAACTTCGTCTCCTCAGTTACACCACAGCTCAATCTATTAAAATATCCCAACATTACCGCTAAATAAATACCCATAGATTCATCTGGACCTTGAGTACGCCTACGAATCTCCTCAAATAATTTTTCGTCATAAGAGGGTGAAAGATACTCCTCCTTTAACAAAGCCACAAACTGATCCCAATCACTAACCTCATTACGGTACGCTAAATAAAATTGATAGGCACGGCCTGCAAACAAATCAATACCTGATTCTAACAAAGTGTCCTTGGTAACATGACGAGCCACTCTCAACTCTTCAACCCTTTCTAAAAATGCACTCAACGACATACCCTTCTTATCTCCTGAAAATACAAGATTCCATTTATTCGGCAGTATCGGCTTAACTGACACAGCTGTAGCAGCTCGGTCTGGGCTCCTAGATCTAGATGCTGGACTTGACGAAGCGACTGGCCCTGAACCGGATTGCTGTTGTTGGATCATGAAACTTAATTGTGGAGGCTCCCTCATCGCCTTGTCATGTTGCTCTGCCCTATCATGCAATGCACCCAAAATGGTTAACGCCCCACACCGAAGTGGTGGCGCAAGAGTGGAATCTTCCATGCGTGCTATCCTACCTAAGACATGCCCTAATTTAGATTCTAATTTCAGATATTCACCACTACCTGTTGAATCATTAAATTCACCAACCGCCTTACCAAGTTGATGCAATTTTTCATTAACCGCAGCCTGATCTTCCTCTTCTGTGAACGGATAGGTAGGGAAACTAACACTATCGCCCGATTTTTCTAACCTAAAAGCCGTTGACAAAGCAGAACGCAACTCATCTACCGTACCTACCGCGATACCTCTAATCTGAGCTTCATAAATCAGTTCATCTTTAGAAAGTCTACCTAATTGCATTCGGTACGCCATTCTCCCCCAATATAATTAAACAAGTGACCCTATAGAGCTAATCTAATTTCCAAACACAATAAAAAAAAGTTAAACTCACTTCAATACCAAAATCAATTCAACACAGTAAAATCAAAACCGGTTTACGTTTTACAAAAAAAAACAATTACCTTTAAATTCAAACTCCAATAAAACAATTGTCAAGAGATAGTAACAAAAAGTATCAATATTATACGTTCAGTTAAAATTTGTGCCGCAATCAATATATCTACTAAAATTCAATAAATTTTTTTTCAAAACAAATACCTTTATAGAGATAACCGCAAGCCCAATAAGAAAGATTTTAAAAAAAAACTTTCAATCACTAATGTCACAAATTAAAATTCTGATTTATACAAAGTGCGCAAGAAAAATAATGAACACGAGTCAAGGTAAGCAAAAGTAATTAATTTGCCCCAAAAAAAAAATAAATGATGTAAAACAGGCAATGAATAAGCGTCAAAATATGGCTAAGGCAAAATGAGCAAAAACAAATTTACTCCCGCCAAAAAAAAATAATTATGGCCCCACGTTGGGCGCCAAAAATAATGCCACGCGTTAATCTCGTTTAACGATTTTCCTCTGTGGGATTATGTAATCCGCTTTGGATGCCGGCTAACCACAGTGAAGTGGGGTGTGGATTGGTATATGGTGTTAACTAAAAGAAAATGGGCGCCAGGAGATTGTTTTACCCTCATCCAAATTCAGTCAATTTAGTCACTCAATCTCCAGAATGGATCTAAATTGAGCCCACTAATAAAAAAAAATAAACTACGTCGCAATCAAAAATTTGCTTACCTTCGTTCGACTATTTGTGACTATTAGAGATAGAAAGAAAAGTAATTAATTTTTTTAATATCGGTTTAATAACGTTACTTATACAAACTGTCAAGGTCACATAAAAAGAATAAAAAAAAGACAAGGGATCCAAACGATCCCACTAAAATTTCGCTAATTAAAAAAAATTATTCAAATAATTGATTAAATCACGAATAATAGGGGTGTTACACCGTCCGCGAGAGCTCTCAAGGTCGTTGGTATTGGGCGTAAAATAAAATACCACTCGCCCCTATAAGTCGCTTACAAGTACCAAATAAAAATTAGAGAAAATATCTATAAGTGCTAATTTAAAGACCTATAAGAAAAAAATTACAAATTGACAAATAATGTCTATGTACCGATATAAAACAACAAAAGAAAAAAAGGAAAAACTTGCGGTTGTCCAAAGTTAAATGGCGGCAACTTGCGGCCACTAATCCGTCCGGTCAGGTCAGCTCAACCCGGAAATCTGGCTGTCAGCCCAACACGAGAAATCTGGATGATAGCCCAACACGAGAAATCTGGTGGAAATCAGCCCAACACGAGAAATCTGGATGATAGCCCAACACGAGAAATCTGGATGATAGCCCAACACGAGAACCCTAAAATAATATATATTAAACCCCTAATCAAATACCCCCCGGCCCAGAAAGAAATTTACATACTATAAAAACATTTAAATAACTCAACATACCCTTTTTTACAGTGAAGGGGAATTCTCGGCAAACTTCCCTGACAGATGCTTCGTATAAGGTGAATCCTCGGATCGTCTAACGTGGATGATACTACCCCCTATAATATTAACAGGCCTTACACACTTGCCAGATAACATAAAACTCGACTTTCATAAAAAACGCGTTACCTGACAAAATGGCGAGTATCGTGGCGTGGTTCGGCACAAAATATCAATTCCTTCACGAGATTCGGACTAAGGTAACACACCAAATCAAATAGGCACCCTGTACGTCCAACAAATACGGGAATCGCTCGTCTATCCCAATCAACGGTACGAAATAATCTTCATAAGCACCGGGCGACTCCTCAAAATTTTGTCTAAACCACTTTATACTTATCACCCACAAGAAAGAAAGAAACAAGGCCCGTCCCAAAATTTCCTTCGAAATCCTTCTCGAACGAATCTCACCACGCAAGACCAGAAAGAGATTCACCTAATAATCGCCACGGGTCACTGAATACGACTTGTGATGGGACCAATGAAATAACTGGTGACTGGCTAACACAGCCGTACAACACCTTAAAGTCAACAGAAGAAATGAACGAACCGACAGTTCGAAACATGACATCGATAAGAATAAAGTAAACAATCAATTTTACGATCTATTTTAATGTTCGAAATACTTTATCTGAAACTAACTAGCTCGTTCAAATGGATATAAATTGAGTCAAAAAAATTGAGGCTATCTTATGTGATATATGGTTCCTAAATAATACAATTCGATCCCTACAGTGGCTCACATCTACAAGGTACGAAAAACTAATTAATGTAGTAAGGTCTTAATGCCGAATTTAAACGTTACACGGTAATATTATTCATAGTCAAATTCGTGAAAATACGAGCAAAAAACAAAGCGATAATATCTAACAGATGAGCTCATATTATTAAAAGGGAAACAAAGTAAATTAATTTACGTGAATAGATCAAGACAGGGACAAAAAATGATATTGTCAAGCTTCTAGCCTAGCAAGACCGTTGGTACATTCTGTGAATCGGAAGAGACCTCGAAAAATACAAATAATTTTTAACGCCCCCAAAGTACGTCTCCACATAGACAAAGACTACCTCCATTTTTGAGGAATCTGATGTTGTATCTTCTTCCCGAGTCGACTCCACCCCCTAAAAGAGTGAAAAACTGGTTTTTCGCTATAAACGAAAAAATCCGCGTCATCTTCCGCTTTCGTTCATAGCGAAAGACAAATTTTTCATCCTTTTGTATGTGGTTTTTGGTCGTTGTTTTATAAATTATAATATATAATTGAAATAGTTTTGTTATAAGTTAGTGGCGTCTGTGAGTCGGAAAAAAACCATGAAAAATTGACCAAATTTACCCGGCTCCTCCCTCCCCCGTTTTCAAGAGTGCTGAACACGAGAGCTGTATCAGAATTTCTTAAACGGCAGCGCATCATTTCCCTTTAAAAAAACGTCTTTTGAGGATGCTGAACACGATGGTGGTATTCATTATCACTTCCGTCTATACCAACCCCTGCACAGGACAAAACTCTTCCCCGAAAAGGGGAGTTTTTGAGGATGCTAAATACGAAGGCGGTATCACAATTTGTCTGCCAGCCGAACCCCTAAAACCGCCAAAAACGGGCAGGTCATCATTCCCTTTAAAAAAACCTCTCCTTCCCCCCCCGTTTTCGAGGATGCCGAGCACGGGTCAAAACTCACCCGTTTTGCCGCTGAAATTCAACCCTTTCGGTGGAGAGTTTTATCCTGTGGAGGGGTTGGTGGGGGTCGGAAGTGATATTGAACACCACCATCGTGTTCAGGATCCTCGAAAACGGGGGGGAAAGACGTTTTTTTACAGGGAAATGATGCGCTGCCCGTTTAACCCCTTTAGTAGTTTATGGCCGTTTTAGGAGGTTCGACTGGCGAAAAGAAACATTCTGATACCGTCATCGTGTTCAGCATCCTCGAAAACGGGGGGGGGGGGGGTACTCTCGATACGGGTAAATTTTGGTCAATGTCCTCCGTCTCACAGACGCCACTAAGTGTGTCACATTTGTAATTTCTGTATCATTCATATATTCATATTCCAACAAAATTTTTGCACTACAATTTTTATTTTTGCTTTCTTGGTTTGAGAAAAATTTTTTTCTTAGGTACTTTATACCTTTTTATACCAACTAGCTTTTATTGTGCACTTCAAAACTTTTGTTTAACTTTGTAGAAATTTTATGAAATCTGGCTGCAAATCGTGCTTGGTTAACTGATATTCCCTTACCGATTCTTTTTTGAACTACCTACTTCTTTATTTATGATCCTTATCATTGGTCGCTGTTGGTGGTAAACTGGAATTTAATAGTAATTAGTAGGGATAACAGATTTTATTTTGGCCTGATTGGTGACAGGTTGTTTGTCTTCGTCAGAAAGACTACCATTCAATCTGTGTGTGTGTGTGTGTGTGTGTGTGTGTGTGTGTGTGTGTGTGTGTGTGTGTGTGTGTGTGTGTGTATGTGTGTAGCTTTCTGTGTTTATGAATTTTAAAATTCTGACTTCAGATTTTGATAGAGCATCAAAAAGTAAGCTTAGGGTTTGATGTGTTCCTCCGTACCTCTTCGAGAACACCTTCAAAATATGAGAATTTTGAAATTTAAAATGACATTGAATTTAAAGTGAATGTGAATGACGATTTTGGTAAAAGTGAGTAGACTGTGGCTGTGTTGATTAGAATGAGAACTGTCAATCTAAAACTTTATTAATACTTTCATTACAATTTGTTCGGTCTATGGCAATGCTAGAAGAGCATTCTCAACTAAGATTGTTGTATTACTTTGAGAAGAATAACATCCACAATATAATTTGTTTAAAAAAATAAAAGGCAAAAAATAACGAAAGAGTTGTAAACCATTTTCCAGTTCGAACAAAAACCCCTTTATAATCAACCTAACTTCTGTAAACTTCTCAATTACAAAATCCCTACTAACTAAGCCTTTAAGCCCTTGCCGTTTTCGTTTTCATTTTCCTACCTAAAGTGCATTGTTGCCAACCACCAAACTTGTTTTCCTCGTTTAAACGGAACCTCCAAAAAACCTTTAACATCCACTTAAACATTCTACCAACAAAAGTAAACTAATGAAGCGTTTTTGATAAAAACCACGTAAAATCTATTATCTCTGGAATATTAAGTATAACATAATAGGATTTAATGAAATGGTTTTGTCTGCCAAAAGTACCTTTTTGTTTGGGAACTTATGAGTTGTGCTGAACGAAGGCATTTATACTCAGTTCTACGAGAAAGGACCATTAATTATCTTATTCGCCACCAGAGGCGTCACCGATATTTTGCCTCTTCATTAACTACATTTTTATTTGCGCACAATGTTAGTATAATGAATAAAGTTAGACAGCAAGAATTTACCATGTTTTTACACTTTTATTGTAAGTTTGTAACAAGTAAATAACGATCGATTACGTCGGAAGTATTTTTCATCCTTTTAAAGAAAGTTTTTTTCCATTTTTTGATGTCAGGTAAAAACTGTTTGGAAATTTAGTTTCCCTTGAATATTTGATCTTAATGTTGAGATTAAATTGATATAAGATTTAATAATAACCTCATTTGAGCTTTTTTAGATATTTAAAAAGCTTTTTACAATTTTGTTACAAAAAGTTACTTATGTACCAAATGACGCATTCTGAAATGTTAAATGGCAGTTTGCCATGGTTTTTAATAATTTGCCACACCATTTTTAGAAACACATACACACAAGAAATCGCAATTTGTAAGAGTAAAAGTAAATTTCGGTCAAAAAAGTAAATCGATGTACCAAATGATGCATTTCGAGTTCTACAGTTGCAGTTTGGTATATAATTCTATGTAAATTAATAACTGATTTTGATTAAAGTTCCTCTTTGTCAGGATCTCTTGGATTGGACCCGCCACTGATCCAAAAAGACCATTAATTATGTTATTCTTGAAGGAAAAGGGATTAGTTGGGCCAGTGGCAGAAACAGGGGTCGCTGTCGGTGGAAAGAGAAAATTACTACCGGCAAAAACGATGTATTTATTTCGAGGGTACGTACGAAACAGCAGCACTCTTAAAGTTTGAAACCACTTTTAGTTTTACCGGCAAAGGTTCAATTTTTTGCCAGAAAATATCGGAAATGGGGTATTAGAAAAAGATACTTCGTTTAGTATTGTTACAAAAAATGGAAAATCGTCATAAATAGCAGGCTGCAAAAAGTGTTTTTATTTATTTATTTATTATTATTATATTATTAAATTATCCAACCACCAAAAAACCAAAATCAAGATCGCAATAATTGATTTTAGGAGTGCATCTGAATTCAGTATAAGTTTTAAGATTTTTTAAAAACTCTTAATGGAATTTAAATCTAAAAATGTCACAAATGAAACCATTTAAAAATCGCACCAATTCAGTCCTTATGGGATTATCCCAACGGTTCACCCTTCTGCGAGACACTTGTTTCTCGTTACAAGTTTTTTTTGTTTATATCCCTGGTATACTTTCATCATCCTTCTCATAATTTTAACCAAATTCTTTTAAATGTCTTTCACATTTTGGCTTCTTAGTAAAAGGGTTGTTTTGTTTTGATTCCACTTTTAATTTTTAATTTTAAATTTCGTGTCTCTATTCTTGATTATATTTTCAAATCCTAATCTCTTTTTGGTAGGGGGTGCTTTTCCAAATTTCTCAATGTTTAATTTTCCAGACGTAACTTTGACTGCAATTACAGAAACATTCACAGGCATGTTATTGAATACAGAGCTCACTGCTATCTCCATCGCTGCAAAAGAGACTACCAGAAGAAACATTACATCCTCACGGACAGCAGACAGGCACTACTAGCTCTGAATAGACCACGCAGTACATCAGGTCTAGTACTAGAATGTCACCAGACCCTGATCGAACCTTGCAACAACAACGTGGTCACTTTAGCTTGAATCAAAGGTCATGGAAAATCAAAAGGCAACCGTATAGCTGACTCGTTAGCTAAGAAAGCAGCCTCCCATAAACTTTTGGCTGACCTACTAAAGAAGCACTCCCTTGACAAGTTTAAGGGTAGATGGGACGACGAAATAGGCTACAACCTAGGCCAAGGAACTATTACAGTATCCGAACAGCGAAACAGCCCAAAAATATATGACTATGAACAGACAGAACCTGCGCACAGCCACAGGTATCCTGACTGGCCACTGTCATCTACGAAAACACCTCTATAGGATGGGGTTATCGGACACTCCACTGTGTAGAGGATGTGAACAGGAAGACGAGACTGTCGAACACATTCTTTGCGAATGCCTGACACTCTCAATAAGACATTTTCTTTTCGGCGAGCAGAGGCTAACACATTCCAACATGAGGGAACTACCTTCAGGCGACGTCATCACCTATTTTAAACAAGTAGGCTGGCTGACGAGCATTGAACTTTTGTGCTTCTTGGTCCTGAAGGACTAAAACAATAAGTAGAAGGACTAAAACTTATTGCAGGTTCTTCTGCTGTAAGCTGAATCGGTTCCCCAGACCATTTATCGAAATAGAGCTGATCATTTAATCCTTTTCCTGAACACTTAAGTTGCTCCTTGTTTGGTTCTATGATCTTGTTGGTTGAATAAAGTAGCTTATGGTATTAAACATTTTGCTCTTTCATTTATGAGTTATCCTGTTGTACATTTCCTTATTTTTTTATATAATTTCGAGTCATCTGGAATGGATTTTTGAAGCCATATTAAAATTTCTCCTTATAAATTCAGAAAATTCATCGAAATACTTCGAATTTCATGGTTTTTTTATACCTTGTTATTTTAGTAACATCATCAATAAATCAAAGAGAAACATGTTAACATTTCTAATCTCCATATTCTTTACCTAATCCAACTGCAAACACAATTGTTTGCTCTACATCTAGAATTTCTTACAAATTCCATGGAATCCTTAAGTTATCACACTTCTTTGTGTGCTTTATTCTCGTCATCTATAAACAAGTATCACACCTAATCTTCCTTTGTAATCAAATATGAGTCACGACCGTATATAAATTATACCTGTTATCATTTCCTTCTAAACATAGACTACAAATAATCTTTCACAAAATCAACCCGAGATATATATTTGATAAAGTTCCATACACAGGAAGGTTATAAATTATTTTCTATGCCATTCATAGATAGTTAACTTTCTTCCGTTTTCTTTTTATTAATTAGCATCATTTGGGAATGTTTCAAAATATAGAAATATTATAATAATATCGGATATTATCTAGGAGGTAATGGTGGTGGACCGTGACTGAGAAATGATTTAGAAATTATCCAGTATTATGATAATAATAACAATAATGAAACAATCCCAATGTAAGTAACTATAGTGACTAATTTTCCTCTTAGAATATATATAGTACTTATTTCTTTAATGTTTCTTTAGCATTCATTACCTCATAGCTAGTGATTGACAGGTTGATAAATAGCCGTATTCTTTCATTTTAACGTTTTAATTTAAAAGGGACCCCCAACCGCACTTGACCCCTCCATACCGGGTTTGAGTAATGACAGTACAGACGCAGCACTTGACTACAGGCCAATCAAAGACTTTTCGTTCCTGAATAATGTTTACACCGATCGACATAAACCTAATTTTTTTTTACAAGAAAATTAATAATAATAATAATAATAATAATAATAATAATAATAATAATAATAATAATAATAATAATAATAATAATAATAATAATAATAATAAATACGTTTATTACTCAATACATAAATAAATAGTAGAACTATAACGAGGAAAACAAGTATTGAGTAAAAGGCAATTATCTCAGACCATTACAGTCCAGGACTTTAATGTCTGTTCTTCTGCTAAGGCCAAATAAATAGACTACTAACATGTAATAATAATAATGGAGGGGGGGGGGGGTGTTGTGGGTTAGAATCCCACCGACGGCAGAAATCATTTTCTGATTTTTAATTCAAAGCCTACACAGAACACGAGGCTAATGACCAGAGTAGTCGATGCCGTTGACACTGAAGTAAAAAAAAAAAAAAATAATAATAATAATAATACACATAGCTGGCATGGAAAAAGAAGAATTATATAAATACTTCGGATACCAGCAGTCAAGAGGCATTGATCAGGGGAAAATGAAAGATATTTACAAGGAAAACTTTAAGCAGAGACTAAAGGCGATAATGAGGTCCGAATTAAACTCCAAAAACAAAACCAAAGCGATCAACACTTACGCTGTCTCCAAACTACAACATAGCTTTGGAATCATAAGATGGACCCAAACAGACCTGGAAGCTTTCGAGAGAGAGATTCGTGTTAGTACCACCAAAGAAAGAATGAGGGTGGTTCAGAAGCTCCAAAATCCGATTCCACCTCAAGGAGCAACACCGTTCAGAAAAAGAAAAAGTTAACCTGAGTAAATACTTTCAAGAAAAAGCGGCCAATAGTCTATTACATCAAGCAGTAATAACGCCCTTGAATCTGAAACAAACCCTTGCAGACACAGAACCTGATAATACTTACCTGATGACCAAAGTATCAGAATGGAAAGCAGAGCACTTCATGGACGTTATCCTAAAAGCTTAGGCGCATCTTATGTAGACAAAATATCATTACTCGCCTGGCTTCGTATTGTGACACTTTTCGCTGAAACCGAAGGTGCAATATTCGCCATTCAAGATCACGTAGTACCTACGAAATACTACAAGAAGAACATCCTGAAGGTCACCGATGATGACATTTGTCGCATCTGTAAGTCTAAACCTTAAACAATATACCATCTAATAAGTGGTTGTAGTATCTTAGCACCTACGAGACACAATAACGTTGCAAAAATTGTACACCAACAACTTGCAATCTTATAAAAAAAGATGGTTATAAACCCTACTAGATGTATACTACATACACTACTAGAAAACGATTCACTTAAACTGCTCTGGAACTAGGAAGTGCCAACTGACAAAACCGTCAAACAGAACATACCGCATATAATCTTTGTAAGGAAAGAAAATAAGCACACCAGCCTCATTGATATTGGTGACCCCAACCCAGTAAACCTGCAAAGAAAACACAACGAAAAAATGACCAAATACCTAGCACTGGCGGAAGAGATGAAGAGACTCTGGCAGCAAGACAAAATAGACGTCGTCTCAGTTATCATAGGGGTCACTGGTGAAATCCCAAAGAACCTGACACAAAAGTTTGATCAGCTTAACATCCATCACAAGCAAGAATTGTCCGAATGGTGCTTCAGAAAGACATTCTCCAAGATCTCACCTAATTTAAATTCATCATCAACCTTAAATAATAATAATAATAAGCACGAAACATTTTCTAATAATTTTTTAAAAACCAGAACACACATCACAAAGTAAGTAAATATTTTTTATAGTTTATTTTGAAGGTATTGGGAGCAATAAGATACATTAAAGAAATTGTTTTCTATTAAATAGTTCACAATTTAGCCACATTGTATGAGAACGCTCTTTTAAATATTTGTTTTTGTCTTACATTTATATTGTGAACATCATTGCGATATTTAATTTTTGTATATAAGTGTGGTGGAGTTTTGAACTTTAGAATTTTGAAGAAAAAACAGGCTAAATGTAATTTTCGAACGTTACTTATGCATATTAAGCCATTTTAATTCCTTAAATTTATGTAAAACCCTTTGTCCACGTCTAATGCCATATATTAAGCGAATACATGAAATTTGTATTTTTTGTATTCGAAATTTATCAGCAGCATCTAGGCATGGACCATATACAGTGTCACAGTGGTCGAAGAGGGAAAGTATTAGCGAGCCCTTATTAAATTATTATTTCAAAAAACTCACTTTTCCCTTTTTTCATTGATTTTGATATCACCAGTCGACTTTTCTACCCCTCGATAAACCTTTTCTGGCAAAACTGCACAAAGGATGTGAAATAAAATCACACAAGCTCCCAAGAACAAGGACATTAAAAATGTCCTACACTGCACCAGCGTCTGGACTTCAACAATTACTCCTTGGGCTATATGCCCCACCAGGTATTGAATTACGAAAGTCCAGACGTGGTTTGGTGCCCGACCAAGTCGGGCCTTTAACCCAAAAACTTCGATTTTGTCATTAAAGGAGCTTGCCATTCTTAGACCTGTTTCGGCATTATTGTGCCTCACTAGTAAGAAGCAGGCTAGCTCGACATCCTGTCACTAAAGGATGTCTGAAAATGAATTCGACTCGCCTCGTTCTTGATAAAAGTGGTTGCGTTATAGCAAGTGTATCACGAACGAGGAGAGCCCAACGCCATCTTCACTTTAACAAAATCAAAGTTTGCAAAACTATAGAAAGCTACACGAAGGTGGAATTTTTTGAACCATAAAATTCCAAAAAAGGACCATGGGAGCGACAAAACTGCACAAAGGATGTGAAATAAAATCATTGGGTTAAAGCCCCGACTTGGTCGGGCACCAAACCACGTCTGGGCTTTCGTAATTCAATACCTGGTGGGGCATATAGCTCAAGGAGTAGTTGTTGAAGTCCAGACGCTGGTGCATTGTAGAACATTTTTAATGTCCTTGTTCTTGGGAGCTTGTGTGATTTTATTTCACATCCTTTGTGCAGTTTTGTCACTCCCGTGGTCCTTTTTTGGAATTTTTATGTGTAGCTTTTCTGGCAAATTTCAACTTTTTTGCTCATTCTAGTTTTTTTAGTTGGAACTTAAGCATAATTTCCGAATTTTCTACATTAGTGAAATTCAAGTTACTTTGTACCTTTTTGTACAATTTTTTGTTTATTTCAATACCTACCAGTTGAAATTCTATTTTACACTAATAATTTCTAAATGAAACTATAATGACAGCGCAATCATTTGGTCAGATTCGTTCCTGCTGCTAGGCACCTTCCAATAATAATGTACGTTATCGCGATAGCCATGTTTACAAGGCTCTTATCTGCCTACGTGGCGCGGAATCTCGTGTTATCTCACTACTTCGCAGCCACCTTTAGCTCAGATCCCGGCAGCGAGATGGTATCGACATCATGCGCGTATGTTCTTTGTCTCAATGATAAATGAACGATTTGGTTTTAGGCGGTGAGTCAGTCGGAAAGGACGATTGCCACTAGCAGGAAAGGTATTTTCATTTTAAAGTGTATCATCAAATCGTTTAATGGTTATTTACCTAATCAATCAGGGAGTGAAGAAGCTTTCGTAATAAATCTAATTCAGTTTCAGTTTAAATTATGTTTTATACATAAGTAAAAAAAGAAGAATAAACTGAGTTTAAAGAAAATCGCTACAGCATTGTGTGTATCTCATTTTTATCTACTTGTTTTTCTTTTCAAATTTGACTGTTTTCTTCTTTTAATTAGTAGCTGCCATTTTTGGTGTTTTTCTCGACATTCTAGAATGAAAATTAATTGAGTTATTAGAGGTTTTTTCGGCAAATTTTCAAAACAGTCGGGACTGTCGTATTTTAGTATTAGATTTAAAAAATACCATTGGAAATCACGTCAGATACTTTTTTCAATGCTTCGTTTCCAATTAATTTGAGAATTTTTCCGCCTCACAATCATAGAAAACGGGTCTATGTATGACTGATTAATATCATACTTATGCTTGACAAACTTGGATATTGAATAACCTCTCCGTTCACTATATACTTTTGAGAATTAGTATTTTTTTTATTTTTGTAGGTAGAATTATTATGTCCATGAAGCTGGCAGAGCAAAATCAGTAGAACAAAACATGACTAGATTAATAATTAAGTGCTAATTAAATGCTAATTTAATGCACTAATGAAAAATTTAATGCTCCTTAAAAAAAACACATGTTCTGCTGGCTTCAGATGAACTCAGCAAAGCAACTATTTCAATGTTGTTAAAAATTAATGAAACATGAAGTATATAAGTTAACTAATTAAATGATAATGTAATGCCCTAATTAATTTAATTGGTGGGGTTTTTCTGAAAATAGAATGCTCAGATAGATTCCGCAGAGCTAACTACGCTTAAAAAAAAAGTGTTATTGAATTAGATCACGCTTAAAAATTAAATGCTAATTGATGCTCTACTAAAAATCAATTTATTTTGCAATATTTCATGTTCTGCTAGGTACCAAAGAACTCAGTAGAGCAGACTAGTAAAAAAATGAGGAAAAAGGAGCAAAACCAGATTTAATCAAATTTCTAAAAGTGTATGTTATAATGTTATAATGTTTTATTGCAAATTTTTAATTGTTAAAAAGTTTAGGAAAATGCTTATTTGATAAAAGTTTGTATATAATTCTGACTATTGAATGAAATCATAATTCAATCTTTAAACTTTTATTTTACCAATAATAATTTGAAAAAAGTTAGAGGTCCAGCCAGCTTCATGGAAATCAAATTATTATCATTCGTCGGACAAATCTATCAAGGCAATATTTTTTAATTTTACGCAATCAAATGATTATCACTTTTGAGATTTTGAAGTGTTACTTGTACTTACCTGCAGGATACGGTCGAGAAAGTACAAATTACTATCGTTCAAAGTGCCCTGAGGAATTGCACTGAATTTAAGTACCAGTTTTCTAAAAAGTACATAAGCTATAATTTCAATAAAGGAAAGATCGATCGGTGTGAAGAAGTGTAATTTTCTGTTTTTCTTATTGAATCAAAGTATGAGTTAGAGCAGTGTCTTAAGCCCGAGGACAGGTTTTAAAGACACTTTGGAGTCAGAGGTGTATCAAGACAAATTGTTATACCTGGTAACTCAAGTTCTTAGGATGACATATAGATGGTGCCACTATTGATAAAATCATAATGCATATGCTTTTTAGTAAGTACTGCTATCTCCATCACCGCAAAAGAAGCTACCAGAAGAAACGTTACTGGTAATAATATTTACATCCTTACGGACAGCAGGCAGGCACTACTAGCTCTGAATAGACCATGCATTACATCAGGTCTAGTACTAGAAGCTTGCAACAACAACGTGGTCACTTTAGCTTTAGCCTTAGCACTCCCTTGACAAGTTTAAGGGTAGATGGGACGACGAGACAGGCTGCAAGCAAGCCAAGGAACTATTACGGTATCTGAACAGCGAAACAGCCAAAAAATACATGACTATGAACAAACAGAACCTGCGCACAGGTATCCTGACTGGCCACTGTCATCTACGAAAACACCTCTACAGGGTGGGGTTCTCTGACACTCCACTGTGTAGAGGATGTGAACAGGAAGACGAGACTGTCGAACACATTCTCACAGCTGACAGCGAGCAGAGGCTCACTTACTCTAAACAATTAGGCTGGCTGACGAGCTAGACGGAAGGCTCGACCTAAGAAGAATGAGCCAAATGTGGCCTACGTGCTGTGGGGTGACCCACCCTTCCATTACAGATACAGATAGTAAGTACTAACCTTTAAGTGATACGTGTCAACATTTAATAACAATCTGACGTTTAGTTCACAAGTTACAGTGAAAAAGGGAAAAACTTTAAATATTTTTTTTGCGACGGGAAAAAAGTTTGACAGTTTGTCTCTATTTTATTATACAAAGGGAAAATGTAAGATTTTAGCTCTTACACTTCGAGCCAAAATCTACTACTTTTTTGTATAATAAATAACTATTTTGTGTATTTCGAAAATAAGAATGAATTTTTTTCCAACTTTGTCTTCTGTGTGAAAGATATTTTTTAAATGTATTTAATAAACCCTTAAGTATCCACTCCGAATAAGAATCTGTTCGTAATCACATCTACTCCAACTCTAACATCTATTATTCAATTACGTTTTTTATAAAAGCAAAGTTGTAGATCTCGAATTCCATCATCTCAAGTCAAAGACTATAAAGAACGTAATCATTAAAAGTCATAAAAATCTCTCTTAAAAATTCCTTTTCATTTTTTTAACACTTCTGAAAACGCCTTTACAAGTCACTATTGTTTTCTACCTCTTATTCAAGTGAGTAATTTTGAAACTTGACAGACTTTTAAGGTTATGTACGATCTAGACGCCCACTTAGCGGAGATGAAGCTATTTTAACAAAGTAGGCGTCATAGAGCATCAGCCGTCATGTTAAAACGTCCGTTCTTATGAAGGAAATTTTGAAATTTCAGTGATGCATTCCGGAAAATTTAAGTCTGTGTCAATTTATCTTGGCGAAGCGAAAGAATGAATTTTTAAATCTTAAAAGAGTTTCAGATAATTCGAATATGTGGTTTTAAATATGTTATTAGAACAAAAATACATATTTCTTCGTTAAATTTATACCTGTTACCCTTTAAGAAAACAATAAGAGGTTTTTAAAAATTGATTAAAAAACATTAGATCCTTTTAATGAGCTGTTTATTTTTTATATAATATATCGACACTGCAAGACCCCCAATATCTATAAATCATTGAGCTTGTTCATTTGTTTTGCTCATTTATTATTTTCATTCCATCCTTATTAAAAGTCCTCCCAATTAGTCTTGGGCCAATAAATCATATTAAATAATTTACTAATCAACCATCTATGCGGGCGATTTTGGTAGTTTTTCTTCGTTAACCCCAGTATTTCGAACTTATTAACCAATAACAGTGGCGCAGACGTTACATCTTTGTAAAAATTACGTATATAAAGTATTTTTACTCCAGCAAGGCAGTTATTTGTATTATTAACGGAAACAAAAACACTAAATTAACTGTTAAAAGTTGGCAACACTTCACGACGTTGCCGCTATGACATATCGAAAATATTTGATCTATTATATATAGGTTAGGTTAGATAGGTTATTTGTAGGTTAGATTTTCCGTTTCATTTTTAGTGTATTCTCAATCAGAAATTTTGCACTAAGCTAGTCAAAATCAAGTTATAACTTAATTCATAGCACTTTAAAGTTGACATTAGATGCACTTATATCCAAGCTAAAAAAAAAGAACAATGTCACAATTTTATCTTTAAGTCAACGAAAAAAATCTACCTGGCAACACCGCAGTTTTTTTGACATGTGATGTCTTTGCCTTCTTATCGTAAAATACTATAACAAACATTCTATGGTCAAAAGTCTTTCCAGTTATGTGGTAGATGTAGATGTTAAAAAGGGCCCTACGGCATATTTCCACTGCGACCTTTGCAGATCTATTGTGGTTCCCCTGATAATTAGATGACTTGTTTAAGTATGGTTAGGATCCCTGACAGTGGCTCTTCAACGTAGCTTTCTGCCTCTGTGTATTCCGTTCCCTTCTGTGAAAACCTTGTCCTTGCTATTCCGTCGCATTCGCATAGAATATGGATTGAGGTTTCTTCTTCTGTCTGGCAAAACCTGCATGTGGTTTCTTCTGCCAGACCTATGTTTTTCATATGCTTATTGAGTTAACAGTGTCCTGTAAGCATGCCTGCTATTGCTTTTAAGGACCTTCTGTCCTTGCTTAGTAGGTCTGCCGTGAGTGTAGGCGATTGTATCTTGAGAAATGTTTTTACCTGCCTCTATCCTGGGAAATGTTGCTGATTGATTTTTTAACTGTTGTTTTTGCTACCGCAGAAGTGTTCTGGACTATAGAATAGCATTGACGAGCCTTGTCTGACCAATTTGTCGGCTTTTTCATTTCCTCGATGCCCTTTGTGTCCTAGGACCCATGCCAGATTCAATTTCTTGCGATTACCTAGTACATTCAGGGCACAGGCACAGTCCCACACAAGTTTGGAGTTTACTTGGATGGCCTTTAGTGCTTTTAGTGTTGCCTGCCTGTCGGAGAATATAACAACGGACTGACCTATGCTCTATTGTCTGTTTATTTCTCCTATACAGATGTGTATTGCTGCTACTTCTGCTTGAAATACTGTGGTGTCTTTTGACAGGCTCACCGGGATCATTATCCTTGGTTTTTGCCCGTATATTCCGACTCAGACTCCTTCTTCGGTCTTCGAGCCGCCTGTGTACCAGATTGTTGCTGCACTGATGGGTGCTCTTCCCTGCCAGTATTCTCTCTCCAGTACTTTTACTTCGTATTTCCTATTGAAATTGTATTTGGTTACCATGGTGTCGCTGGGCATTCCTGTAATTGGAGCCGCCCTTAGCTCTTCTTCTAACTTTTGGTAATCCGTCCCGTGGAGTTTGGTGATGGGTCGTGACCCTTGCATAAGTCTGTAGGTGACCGCTCTCGCCTCTCCCTCTATGTATGTATGTGTAATGGTGGTAGGTTCAAGATGACCTCCATCGTGGCCGTGGGGGTGGTTCTGATGGCCCCTGTGGCACTGAAAGACGCTTGTCTTTGTATGCCTGTTAACTGCCTTATGATTCCTGACTGAAAAGTCTTTGGCCATCACACCACTGAGTTATGTGGTAAATGCGTAGGTCTAGGCCAATTTTTTGTTTTACATACACCCTGCGTTATTTAGTAAATTTAAATTATTAATATTTTAACCCTTAAAATTCTCACCATTCCTTATAAATAACCCTCTAACTATTTGTAATAAAATATACCCATAGAAAAATATCTCTAAGTCATTTCGACTGAAAAATAATGATTTGGATCTCAAAACAAATAAAAAATCTGTTGAATATTATATGAAGGACATTAAATTTTGTAAAGGCAATCCTCTATTTACATATTTTTGAAATATGAAAGCTCAACATACCCCCATCGCGTAGTCTCATTTTAATTGCCTGAAATTTGTAAAACACACCCCATAAATTTCAATTTAAGCGATACCGGCGCCGGCAGCCGCAAAGATTTAGTGGAACTAAATAGTTCGTCGATAATCTCCGCCAGATAACGACTAACCTCAACTAAATTACAAAACGAATCGATTATCGAAAATACAAAGGGCACATAGAGCTCCAGAAGGGCCGGAACAGCCGCATATATCGCTATCTGTTGGTTATCTATTGGTATCTACGAGAATCGAAGGGAAATTCCTTATTCTAGCAACACATAGGGTCCGGCTGTAACTTCAGAACGTACTTGTTTTATTGTTATGATTAATTCATGAGATAATCCGGTCATAGACAGTGGAAAATGCAGAAGGAAATGGAAACTATGTTGCCCATTCCTTAATTAATCGTGCATCCGACAAAGTTGATCAGAATCTTGCGATCGAGCAACGTATGAAAGCTGTTTGTTTTTCTCTCGAAACTGCTGCTTTTAGTAAAGGTCTAATATCAACTGGTAACATTCTAAACAGTCTGAATTAATGGAGTCCATTGACGAATTTTTGCTAACTCCGGGACCACGTTGAGTAGCATTTAAGTGTCTTTGCTAGAAGGAAATAGCTTGAATATTAGTCCAATGAATTTTCCGTACTAGAACTAGAACTACTGTCAGAGTTAATAGCATCGGGCCTTGTTGTATAGCTACACCTTCAACACTATTTTCTGATCCTGAGTTTATACTCTCCAAACATTGAACATGTTCTGCATGATCCCATACTTCTGCTGGTACAAAATATAATTCCAAAAAATGTTTTTATCCAATACCACCATTCCTGTCTTCTCAACCGAATTGTTGGCGATTTTTGGGATACACCTCTTCAAATATGATCCGAAAAAACGTTCACCTCTTTGAAAAAACTGATTCAGTTTTTTGATAGTTATTGCTTTTCTAAAGATTGATCGACGAAGCGACTTAAGGCGCAATTCCACTGAGGCAGCACTGAACTACATGTTTGCTAGCGTTGTCTGATTGTATAACTATATACCACAGAATTTAATAATGCCGTTTGCGGAATTTGTCTCCACACATCGCATGAGCTTTATCGTCTATGTTTGTAGCAAGAGTATAAAACGATTCTATTTAAGCAACTCTGTCAACTTCAGTTTGGTGCATCATGTCAATATTCCAGTTCATGTCGCACGATACAACCCGCACCGATTCGTTGGATAGGGACGACACACGTTGAATCATGTCGAGCGGTGACGCATGTGCTCCTGAACAACAATCAACATGTAGCATGCGGCAAAGAGACTTATTTCTTGTTGCTTCAATGGATAGACTGTCTGTTGGCGTCAATGCCTAAAAGTTGCCTCACTGGAATTGTGCCTTTCGACAATCCATCTTAAATCTAAAGGTTGATGAAAGATGCGATAGGTATAAGAGACTAACATTTCTTTATCTAGCATTCTCAATAATTTTTAAGTTATTTGTAAGACTACCTTGTCCATCCAATATTAAAATAAAAGAATCGGATCTTTAGTTGTTGGCCTGACTTGATGTTAAATGTTCTCAGAAGATCTTCTACCTATCAGTATTCTCTAATCAAAAATATTAAATAAATTCATAAACAAAACTTAAAAATGTAACATGCTGAAAAATGGGTATAATAGACCTTTACATTTACGAAAAATAAATTCCAAAACTTAGATAAGTCGATGGTATTTCATATGAAACTTCCTTGACGTCACGTTCATCGGAAACACCCCCCTCCATAATCTACGTTCAGAAACACGCATCACTGGTCTTCCCAAAAATAAAGCTCACTGCTGGATATTACACCATTGATATATAATTGAACTCTGTCAATTGATCGGCTCATCTATAAAATTCCACATTTTAGCTACTGTTTTCTTTACCTAAAACATTCTAAGATTCTGAACGGGCCTACCTTTTCATGAAGAATGATCATTGGCAACACCGCAAATCTTAAATACAGTTCTCACGGAACAACAGTTGTCAGGTGTATGCTCAGAGTAAAAAAAGTTGTATGTTGCATGATATTTGAGGTTAACGTTTGTTTTTGTTTTTAATAACATTACACATTACACACAATTTCTTGTCCATTGTGTTATAATTATCATTAACGATTTGGTGTGATTTTATATTTGTTTGCAAGGAAAGAGATCTGAAGAGACAAAGAAGAGAAAATATTTTGCTCCGTACAGCAAACGAACGAACCTACAATTCAAATGTAACTGCAATTCGAGGTTCCATTGTGTACAACTCGCACAACGATGCCAAATCTAATTTCGATGAACGTGACGTCACAAACACATGTTTTTCCTGATTATTATAAAAATTAGCTATCAGAGAATTCAAAAAACAAAATTCTCAATGATATTAGCACATATACTTTCTAATTACAGTGTTCCCTCATAGTTCATGGAAAGGTCCATTACTTAGAGACATATTGTTTACCATTTTTACAATTTATTTACCCGAAGCATATTCCCTAAGAAATATTAAAGCAACTTGTCATATACAGTATTTTTTTCATGATGCATTTTCCCACGCATATGAGAAGTTTCAATAAATTCACTCATATGCTGTAACAAATTAAGGTAATAAATCAAAAATGACGTTAACATGCTGTATTTTGAACACGCGATGAGTTTTTGTTTTTGGTTTTATTATTTTTTTCTTCTGTTTATGTACCCGTAAATTAGATAAATTAAAGATTGGATGTGGCATTCGAGTTGAGTTGGACTCTTGGGACATGTTTTATTAGTGACTCGTTAGCACCGTGTTTTTTTTAATTAAGTACAATTTTTTCGTTTTATGTGCAATCGTGCCTTTTTAGCTAAATACTTTTAATAAAAAAAATTAAAAAGTTCATGTTTGAGTTCCTTGTCTCCCATTATTCAATAATGAATTCATTACTTAGACCAAAAAAGTATATTTCTCAAATATAATTTTTCATCTGGTTTTTGTCTCCCATAAATAATTGATTCGTATACTTCATTTCCGCCGAGAGATTAATGGTCGAAACCTTGTGTCAACGAAACATTATAAATGCAAACAAAAAGCGACTGTCCAGTGTCCACTGCAGGTGGGGCCATCCTATCACACGGTGCCACAAATTAACATATACCCTTTTCTGACTGATAAAAAAATGAAAACGCGCTTAAACATACAAAAAATACCAAAGCGACGGATTATGAATGATACCTATACATCAGAATGATGAAGGTTTTTGTAGAGAAATAAAAATGTTGATTAGTCTTCAAATATGGCCGGCTTAAAACACATACGCCTTCTCAAATGTCCTGTAGTAGAAATAGATCACCAAAAAAAATATATACGAAACTTGGATAAGATCGGCCATTACATGGAGACAGTAAGAATAAAAAAAGTAGAAGAAGAGATACAGAATTGACTAAAGGATCAGAAAAATATGGAGGGGTGTTTTTAAATAACTTTCTGAATATTTTCATTGGATTTTTAATGATATCTTATAACAAAATAAAATAGTTTTACCTTTTTCAACATTTTTCGATTGGAAAATAAAGAATTTGAATTCAAAATTTGATATTTATACTAGAAATATTTGTATTTGACAAATTTACCCGTATGTACAACAGGAATTCGGCGAATTCTACAGGAAATTCCCCCCACCTTAAGCGGCAGCAGGAATATTTGTTAATTTTACGTTTATTTAACTGGAATATTCCAGTTATTTTAACGAACTACCTTACTTTTACCGGAACTGTAATTTCGATTTAACAGTAATTTACTGTTTAATAAACAAATTAGATAGTTGTATTTGAAGCTTCGCACTTCAGGTTTTACAGGAATTTCCAGTAATTAATCGTAACTGTAGTATCGATTTAACAGGAATTTTCCTCTGAATTAAAGATCTTTCGTTTATATATTACAGTACTAAAGAGTTTTATTTATAAAAGTATTTATTCTACAAACAATAATTCATAAACAATTCATATTATTCAATAGTAACCTAATGAAACAATGAAATAGTATACGGGTTGCCGAATAGGCAGTGGTCGGACGGACAGCGTAATGCGTGTTGCCGATTAGGCAGGTGTCAGTTACGAGTTACTGCGTCGGCGTGTACTGCTCATAGTACCGGATTAAATTGTGGGATTTACAGGAATTCTGTTGATAGGAATATATTCCTGTTAAATTAAAAGTTCCTTATTACTGGTATACCTACCTTTTTTTCTGTTCATAGGCCTGGACTCATTTTAACTGGACTCGGCCTGTTAGATTGCAAGTACAGACAGAACGGTTTTTTCTTGTTATAATAACAAGAGTTGCGTTTAAACAACAGGAATTCATTTAACCGGAAATTCCCCTGATTCGTTTTTTTCAGTGTGGATGACGCAGTGGTAAAGCACTGGATTCATGATTCAATGGTCGTTGGTTCGAATCCCACCGTGGGCAAAAATCACTTTCTAATTTTTATTCATTAAAAATTCAGAAACTGATTTTCATCTGTCAGCTGTGATTTCCCACTCGACCATTCACTGTTGGGTTGTAATCAACAGTCTAATTAACAGTCTAATTAACAGTCTAATTAACAGTCTAATTAACAGTCTAATTAACAGTCTAATTAACAGTCTAATTAACAATCTCGTTAACCGTCTAATTAACCGTCTAATTAACAGTCTAATTAACAGTCCAATTAACAGCCTAACTAACAGTTTTTTTCCGAAAGTGGCACTGGGAAAAAGTAACAAAGCCTATACAGATTACGAGGTTAATGGCATAGCAGTCGATACTGTTGACACATAAAAAATAAACAGATGTATCCAAAGAAACAAAGTTGAAAGTGTATGTATTGTAGTGTTATCTGAAAAGATAAAATATGCATGGGATGTATCAATATTATATTATATGTTACCTAATAACAAATCAATAAACAAAATTAATCAAATTTGTTGTGTTCTGAAGGCTGACGGTTGAACCAATTTTTTTTGATAAAAAATTTTATAACATTAATTACTTTTTGATACCTAAAAATTAAAAATAAACATAGAAAATGTTCTAATTATAAAAAAATATAAATATAATTAATATTAAGTTTTTAAAATTTAAAGATTAAACAAAAATTAGTGTAGTGAAATATAAAAAAAAAGAGAGGTTAAGAAAATTTTGAAGGAAGTTAAAAAATTCGAAAATCGGAATGCCTGAAGGATCTCCAGAGAAACCGAAATATGAAAGAAGGATAATAATTTTGGTTTTGACGGAGATGACAAGTAAAATTTTAGAAAGAAAAAATTAAGAAAGATTCCAAAGAATAAAATATATTAATGAATAGTGAATAATGAATGAAACTTGATTGAAAAAGAAGAAATGGTGTGAGTAAACGAATTAAATATAATACTTACGATTAAAGACACTTAGTAAAGATTATAAAAAACTAAAAACAGTGATTAAAAAGACACATACAAATTAAAAAAAAACGTTTAAACATGAACAATTAAACTTATATGATAGAGTAAGAAAATATTTATGAAATTTAACAACCAATGCAGCCAACATTATTTGTAATTTTAAATATTTGTGTGTTAATGGTTGGCATTGGTTTGTATATAGACACAGATCTGTAATCAAATATTTTCAAATAATTATAAATTATAATTTAAACATTTTCTTATTGAAAAACTTAATAAATAAAAGTTTGTTATTAGTGTTTTAAAATTTTGTATTTTGTTAAAAAAAAAGAAGAAAATTTGATATAGATATAAATAAAAAAATATATATTAATCATAACAAGATTAGCCAGAGGAACTCGCTTCTGTCCCTGATTTTAAGAAATAAAGAACAGCAAGGTAAATTTTATAAACTATGGATAGATTTCATGCATTGAAAAAAATTATTGTATTGTACTGATGATAATTTTTATTAAAAAAAAAATGTATTACAGTATTTACGCATTCACCAGTTCTAACCTACGGTTGCGAATCCTGGGTATTAACCAACAGGCAAAGAAGTAGAGTACAAACCAAAACTTTAAACGAAAGATAAATTATCGTATGATTAAAGAAGCCCGACGCTATCACCCCCTACAGTGAATTCCTTATTTCAGTATAAGTATGTAATAATTATTTTGATCTCGCCCAGTACAAATATTGTAGGAGGGGAATAATTACCCCTTTACGTCTCAAACAAAAAACTTCTACGTATATAAATTTTTTTTATCCTTTTGTATCTGAACTTTCTCAACAAAGAAACATTGGATTCAGTTTTAATCAACAAGACTGAAGTGTCGATATCCGGATCCATTTCAATCATATTAATTTCGATGGCTAACAGGTACGTAATCAATCAGAGTTTCAGCTCCAGATTTCGAGCTCGCAATTGAATCACTTTTGACTAACAAGTTCGCTATCGATAATTAATAGGGTTTAGTAATTACACGAAATAAAGAGCGGCTTTGAAGTCGACCGATCAACTGAAAGGGATCCATACTTTGGTTTCTGGTCGGACGTCATTCGGTCTGGTGCTTTTTTCGATGCATTTAATTCGGAGTTTTATCGTTAATGAAAAGTTTTATAGGTTAAAATTGAAGAAAATGTCTAATTTGATATTAAAAAATCAGTTTTTTTATTGTTTGTTTGTTTAAAATTTTTTAATGTTCCAAAAATTTTTATCTGCTTGGGTAGGTATTTTTTGAGCTTAAATTGTAATCCTCTCTGCCAGACCTTATCAAACGCTTCGGATTTATCAAGAAATGGAGCTGAGCAGTATTTCTTTTCCTCAAAATCTTCAGTAATTTTTTTGACAAATCTGTGTCCTTGCTCTATAGTTCCGTGTTTATCCCTAAACCCAAATTGGTGCGGTGGTATAATTTCCTTTTTTTCTATTATCGTTTTAAGTCTTTTTACGTATATTTTTTCAAATACTTTAGATTGGCAATAAACTTATCGGTCTGTATGAAGTGACTTCAGTAGGATTTTTTCCTGGTTTGGGTATCATAATTATTTTGGCTACCTTCCATTGGTTCTGGAAGTATGACAGTCGAATCATTGCGTTGTAGATGTAAGTGATAAGTGTAAGGCATTTTACTGAGATCTCTTGAAGCATTTTTCCTGTTATTAATTCAAAACCAGGAGCTTTTTTTATGTTTATTTCTTTTTGAAGTTTTGATTTTCTTTGGCAGTACTTCCATTTGGAACACGCACCAACTTTAATTTTCTAAAAAATTCCCTGCTGGAAATTCATTTCCCTTCTCCCTTAATCTTTTAGTAAATATGACACCTGGTCCAAATTTATTATTTTCGGAACAAAATACATCGTAAAAAGTAATAACTTCGATTATGAACGTTTTACATTTATTAGTCAAATTTCCTTTAATCTCAATATTATTAGAATTAATTCCAGTTAAAACTCACTTTCAGAATTTCTTATCTCGACATAGCAGATGTCTGTCGTCCAAGAAAGGCGACCTTTCCTGATTTTCTGATTATTAGCGCTTACTTACATAAAGAAAGCTTAATTTTTACCTTTTTCACTGGCGCTAAAGCTTTTTTTCTGAAAGGCGTAAAAAGCTGGTAGAAAAAGCGAAACCCGTGTCACATTCTTTGAGATCTTTCACCCAGGAAATGATTTATGAGGGGTAATTTTACACAAAGCAAATCGATCTGATCGGTTTGGGATATTCAGTGAGAAGTGATTTTGTTTTCTGTTAAAATTTCGTGCTGATACGGTGAAAAATATAAAAATCAGAAAGCTGGGTTGGCTATTTACTTAAAATATAATGGTGAAAACACATTTTGCAATTTTACACTATGACTTCAGTACTGCAAATTGCGATACTTGATCCAAGATAATTTTTTCAGTCGCCAGATTTAAAAAAAAATAATTAATTTTAATTAATAGATCTTGAAACATTTCAAAGAAGTAGCTATTAATTTAGTCTTCAATACCTGTCCTAACTTACGATGTGTCGATCGGGTGATACAGGCGATAGAACATCGTTTTTTTAATGATAATTCAGGACAGGACTAACAAAGATATTTACTTTACAACATCTTACAAAATTATATAAAAGGAAAAATTGGTTTGTAAACATGGTGTTAGTTTTTACAAACTCTATTGTTCCACAGAGTTCCGTATTGAGGCCGTTTATGACTTATGTCCATGGAAAGGAGTAAAATCAAGTCTCCATGTCACTTTCTTCCATGGTGTGTTCTCGCCGCGGCGAAAATCCATATACTTTCAAATCGCAATATCTCAAGAACCGCTAGACCGATTTGGATGGGTTTAAATTCAGTTTAAGCGTTTTCGCGAGCACTTTATTTTATAACGCGTCTCGACCCGAATAAAACTCAGCGAGTTATGTGCGAAAAACCGATTTTCCATATCTTTACATGTTAATTTAACCCCCCTCCACACCTCCCTTAGCTTTCTTATAGTGATTACGTAAAAGAGGGGCCTCGAATCTATGAAATCACAAAAAATTTTTTTCGAAAAGAGCGACTTCGTTTTCAAAACCAGTTCTACTCCACTATAATATAAGTAAGAGGTATAATTTAATTAAAAGTTATTTAGAAAATCGTAAATAGGTTCTAAAGATTAATAATAAAATAAGTAACAATGAAAATTTAGTTACAGGTGTTCCACGAGGTACTGCATTAGATCCTCTATGCTTTCTGATTTACATTAATGGTCTACAACAACATGATATTACTGGAAAAATATATTGTTTTGCAGATGATACGGCTATTTTATGGTCTTCTGACACTTGGGATGGACTTAAAGAGCTTGTACAGAGGGATATGCTAAAAATACTATATTGGTTTAATCACCACTTATTTACAATCAAGTTCGAAAAAACCTTTTTTGTCCCATTCACAAGTTATGAAAACCATTTACCAGCATATAATTCTTTAACCATACAAACATCAAATGGTAATGTAATTATAAAGTCTGCAAATTCTGTAAAGTACTTAGGCATCACGGTAGATTCACATTTACGGTGGAACCAGCATATAGAGCAAGTTACAAAAACTTTAAGATTATTATTATTTAAATTTAGGTGTTTAAGAAACTTACTTACTACCAACCAATTGAGAATGCTATATTACTCTCTAGTAGGGTCACGCCTGAATTACTGCAATATATGTTGGGGGAGCTGCGCATCTGCTCATTTGAAACCAAAAGAGGTTTATTATTACAATAAGCCTCTATTATTGTATCCTACCGATTTGTTATTTACTGAGAGTAGATTATTTAATATTAGGCAATTGTTCGTGTTCAGTACAATTATATTTATTTATAAAAATAAATCTTAAACAATATAACTCACGAATATGATAATAGACTAAAAAGTAGAAATTGTGTTTTAGTTGACTATCCAAAAAAAACAATTGGCCAGAGAAGTTTTTCCTATTTGTCAGGCAAAATAATGAATAACTTACCTGATCCTTTCAAATTATACATATACCAAATAAATAATCTGAGCTTGATTAAAATATTATTTACTCAACGAAAGGTCCGTTATATATTATCTTTTCTAAAAAAAAATATATATACAGGGTGACACAGCAACCATGTAACAGGCTACAGTATCTGTATTTCTCAAGTGGTCTTTTAGTCAGTTTGTTTCACTTTTACTACTTCCGGTTTTACCCGAAGTGGTACTAACTTTTGAATTTTAAAAGGGACACCCTTTAGATTATTATATTTTTGGAATCTACATGACAACCTGATTTCATCGATGTATCATACTTGGTATCTCAAGTGAGCTACACACAAAAATACGAAAAATCAAAATTGGCTCAAATAACATACCAAAGAAATAAACAATAATTAATATTTATTCTTCATTTGACAATTTTAATAAAAAATACTAATCCTTAAACACACAAAAAAATATTTACAAACTAAATCAAATTTTCAAAATGTTGTTATTTTCGACACACAGTCTTGCTCTACTAACAGTTGTCTCATAGGCTCGCTTTATTTGATCTGCTGTTATGCTGTTAATATCATCTCGAACAGAAATTTCCAATTGTTCTCTTGTAGTATATGTTCTTTTATAAACAATATTTTTTTAATAAAAAAGTCCATTGGCGTAAGATCAGGTGATCTTGCTGGCCATCTGCTAGGACCGTTATTTCCGATCCATCTATTTCCAAATCGAAAATATAAATAATTTTGAACCAGACCAAAATTATGAGGGCCAGTCCCATCTTGTTAAAAGGTAACTCTTTCATTTACTTCATCTGGAAAATCGTCGAAAATATTCTCAATTTGGTTTGTAAAAATTCTAAATATCTTTCTCCTGTTAAAGCAAATATAATGGGACCAAAGATTCTTCCCTCTAATATGCCCAACCAGACATTAAATCCAAATCTTACTTGTTGATGTCCTTGTCTTATTAGTCATGGATTTTCTGTAGCCCAATACCTTGTATTATTTTTATTAAATATTCCTAAATTTGTAAATCTAGACTCGTCAGTAAATTAAATGGAGTGAAAGTTATTGTTTAAATTGTAATTATTTAAAAGCCAATTACAATATGTAATTCTTCTAGCAAAATCATTTTCATACAATTCTTGATGAATTTGATACTTGAAAGATTTATATTTATATTTTTTTTAAATTCTTCTAACAGATTCCCTGCTTACATCAAACTGTCTTTCTATTTCTCTCAAGGAAGATGTTGGGTTATAATTTACATATGCAAGTACATTTGTCTCAACTTCTTCACTTATTATAGATTCGTCATTTTCAGCAATCGGTTCCCTTCTTAACTGAGTTTCAAGTCTCCAGAAATAATTGTTGCTTGGATGATTCCTGTTGGGAAATCTATTCCTATACAACTCAGCAGCAGTCCTTGAATTTTTCGACATTCACCAAATATTAGTAACATGTCTATTTGTTCATTACTAGTATACATTTTTATCAAAAACGATTTTAGATCATTTACTTTATTTTTCAGTTTAAATCACCAGCTCTATGATAAACTAACAGTCAAATTCACCTAAATGAGTCAAAATAATGTCATAGTCACCGCCGCCTTGATAATATTAAAAAAATATTTAATGTAATGCTTTAAAGTATGATAGTTTTCTCATTTGACAACATTAACTAAGAAATGTACAAAAAATGTAATTTAGAATTATGTCTTTTAGAGATACTAGGTAAAAACTGATTGGGCAAAAAGAAATTATTGACATGGATAAATATACTTTTAGAAACACAATTGTATGTTTTTGCATAAAGGTAAAAAAAAATGTATAATTTTTTATCTTTCAGAACCCATTAGTTCGACTCTGTACGTATTAATTGAAAAGTTCTCAACCAAGTTGCAACTTTAAACGGGAGAATGATTAGAGATGATTTAGTAGGATTGTTTCTGATTTAATTGCCAACTACAAGTTGTTATTAGTAAAAGTCTGTGTGTGGTAAATTCAATTAATTTCTATTTATCGATGTGATAAACGATTCGGTTTGTTTATTGAATTTCGACGTTTCGTTTGTTTGATGTAGGCAACAAGGCGGCCGTGTTATTAATATTGACACGACTCTTTATTAAATCTAAATTATGGGGAACGCGAGAATACATGAGGACTTGTAGCATCGAGTGGGAAGAACCATAATGATAACTTAAAGGTTCACCGAAGGCCTCAGAATTTGTATAATGAATAGAATAAACGAAAACACAAATATTATTAGAAGGTACAAAGCACCACCAGACGACATCCATAAAAATGATGTCATAGCAAATGTAACTGTTGAAGACATTCAAGAACCTTTTGGAGATGGTCTCAAACACTATTAACATGCTGGGGATGTTTAAAATCCTGTTGGGATGGTTTAAAAGAAATCTGCTTATCAAAGAAGGATTTAGGAGCATTTGGAGATGGTTTACAAACAGTCCTAAAATGCTCTGGGAGTTTAAAGGTCTTTGGTGATTGTTTAAAAGAGATCTACATGTCCAAGTAGGATCATTTGGAGAAGGTTTACAAACAGTTTTAACATGTTGTGCGTGTTTACAAGGCTGTGGAAAAGGTTTAAAAAAAGTCTGCTTATCGAAGAAGGATTTAGGAGCATTTGGAGATGTTTACAAAGTCTTAAAATGCTCTGGGTGTTTAAAAGTCATTGGTGATTGTTTAAAAGAAGTCTACATATCCAAGTAGGATTAGGATCATTTTGAGATGGTTTACAAACAGTTTTTAAAATGCTGAGCGGTTTAACAGTCTTTGGAAAGGTTTAAAAGAAGTCTGCTTATCTAAGAAGGATTTAGGAGTATTTGGAGATGGTTTAAAATGATTGGGGTGTTTAAAAAATTTTGGGAAAGGTTTAAAAGGAGTCTGGATATCGGAAAAGGAATAGGATTATTTGGAGATGGTTTAAAAAAGAAGTTTACAAATAGATTAAGAAGTTTAAAAGATTAAAATTATGATTATATTATTACAAATATTTACATGAGTAGGTACTGATGGTAATAATATTATAGCTGCCACTCGAAGTAATTTAAAACAGTAAGAAAAGGGTAAAGAAGCATCTCTAGAATTATTTTTAAGAGGTCTACTTGCTGAAATACAATTTTTCTTTGGCGTAAAAGTTATATCCACCATGCATCGATTTGTAGGGACTGCAGATTTTTCTTTTATTAGTTAAAGATCCATCCAGCAAAATCTTTGGGTTAAAAATGAAAATTTTGTATGTAAAAAGTTATTTCTATTTATTTGGATTCTATTAAAGTAAAATTTAAGACAATCTGTATACTGTATACTTTCTCAGGCATCCATATATATCTCGAGGTGGAATTTGGAGCATCCGATAACGCCTGGAAGTGAGTGAAAGCTTTGTCTGAAGTTTTGAATGAGTAAAAATTCAAATTAGAGCCAAGGGAGGGAAAGCCAGATAAACACGGGAATATTAATGGAAAAATAAATTTCGTCCAGGTACCAGGGAAGACAAAAAACATTTTAGGAATTAGGCGTTTGGATTTATGCCTTACGGGACTTCGGCTATTTATTCCAAAAGGGAAAAGGAACAGGGAAAAATTAAAAAATTGCGTAATCCGGATTACGGGGGATTTTAAAATAATTATACATATTTTTACTACTGGACATTACAATGAATAATATGTTTTTTATCTTTAATCGGATTGTTTTTGTTCGGTTTGTCAGGAAAATGAGAAACCCAACAACAGACTGCGCAAAATTCAGGATAGAGGAAATAAAAAAACTGAATATGTTATAACTTTGATGAAACCTAATTGAAAAATGAAGAAAAAAATATGACAGTGGCATGTTTCCTAGATGGAAAATTTCATTATAAACCTAATTTCCTGGTTTCAAAGACATTTTTGAATAGTTTGGTCTAAAAATGTTTGGAATATCCATCTACATAATCGGCAAACTTCTTTGTGGAACTCCTAACATAACAATGCAAAGTCCATATTTTCTCTGAGAAAAAAAGTAAATTGTGGTAGATTTATGAATGTAAAAATTACATGTTTAAATAAATAAAACTTTTACCTCTAGCAATCTTTCAAAATAATCCCTTTTTTGTACCAAAACCCGCTCCAGCTTACGGTTATTTATGACCACGCTGCACCCTATTTTTATGGCTTCTTGAAAACGCATTATTTCCACCTTCCCCCAACATGACTGCACTACTAAATAAAATAAATAAAACAAAAGTCCTGCTCCAGTCCACCCGTCTACCTCGAAAATTGAAATCCTACCGGCCACCAAGGGCTCATATCCCTCCTATGGAATAACGAAAGGGCGTCGGCCCCCCTTTTCCAGCGTAGCCCCTCGGGGCCCATCCGGCCCACGAAAAACACGACCCGATGTGTGTAATTCGTGTCTGCGTGTACCTCATTGTTGTTTTAGACTACGAAAGTCGAATTAAGAACAGTAAACATCGTAAGTGAAATTACTTCGACATAGGCTGCTGGGGTAAAGGCAGAGGCGACTCGTCAATTAAACAATCTGCTACTCCTAGAAAAGATGTTGTAAAGTCTGCATTTCTAGATACTAGCAAAGTTAATAAGAAATGGAGAAGTATAGTAAGTAATCCAAACCTAACAAAGATATAAATAATGTATGAGAAGATTCAGGTAAAGCTTATAAGACAAACATTTTTCGATTTAGTGGAAAAAGAAGATGGAAATGTATCACTTGAAAGATAAAATAAAGAATGATTGAAAATTAAATTAAAATAAGTTGTCTTGGAGGATTTGGGGAAGGAACTGGAGGATGATAACAAGTAGGAAGAAACTTGGAAGCCTTCATACAGTAACGCCTCTTCCAGTATCTACACTTCACATAAAATAAATATACATATAGAATATTGAAATAAATATATTATCCAAGTTCTTATCGATTATTCGCTTTGGAAAGCAACTAAAAGATTAAAAAGACCTATCCTACACAACCCACCAATTACAAATATGGATGGAACTTGGGCAAGAAACAATATACAAAAAGCTAGCAAATTTGCTGAACATCTAGAAAATACATTCATGCCTAACGAAGGAGATGAACCCATAGAAGAGGAAAATCCTACTCTAGAAGAAAGGGACATCATTATTGCCTCACCAAAAGAAATAAGTACAGAAATAAAAGAAAACATAAACCCTAAGAAAGCGCCTGGGTTCGATCTTACTAGAGCTATAGTAAAACTTACATACCTATTTAATGCATTATTTAGAATGAGATATGTTCCATGGATGTGGAAAGTATCAGTAGTCATCATGATACCAAAACCAGGGAAACCACCACCACCAGGCTTATATCCCTACTTCCTGTAATCTCGAAACTGTATGAAAAAATATTACTAAAAAGACTGAAACTTAATATAAAAGAAAAGAAACTAATTCCATCACACCAGTTTGGATTTAGAGAAAACCTATAGACCAAGTCCATAGAATAACTAACATCATCGAAAAAACCTTAGAAGAAAAAAAGTTAGCCCTACTGTCTTGATGTATCGCAAGCTTTCGATAGAGCTTGGCAGGAAGGACTCCAACACAAAATGAATCGATTATTGCCAAAACAGTATTCAGAATTATTAGCATCATGTATAGTAGAAAGATACTTTAGGATTAAACAGGAAAAAGCATACTCTAAAATTAAATAAATTAAGACAGGAGTACCACAAGGAAGTGTATTAGGACCAGTCCTATACCTATTATACACTAGTGGATATTCCTGAATTAGAGCAAAATACAATTGCCACCTTTGCAGATAACACCGCTATCGTGGCAGTAGGGAAAACCCACGAAGAGGCTGCAAGAAAACTACAAACATCATTAGATATAATTAATAATTGGACCAATCGTTGGAGAATCAAATTATACTAACAAAAACAATGAGTATATACCAGTCAGAATAAATAATACCCAGATCCCTTATGCTAATTCAGCAAAGTATCTAGGTATTACTTTAGATGCGAGACTACGCTGGAAGGTCCATGTCAAAAATGAATGTGAAGAACTCAACATAAAATTCAGGAAACTGTATTGGCTGCTTGGAAGAAATTCTACTCTGTCATTATATAACAAAATATTGTTATACAAACAAATTCTGTAACCGATATGGACATATGGTATCCAGCTTTGGGGCTGTGCCAGGCAGAGTAATTTACTCATAATACAGAGATTCCAGAACAAAGCATTAAGGAGCATAGTCAATGCTCCCTGGTACTGCAGAAATAGTGACCTCCACCGGGACTTGGAGATGGACACTGTTAACCAGACAATTAACAAATTTGCGAACATCGACCCCACCAACACGTGAATGTCGAGGCCATCCAGCTCCTGGACAACAGTGCTCTAGTAAGAAGACTCAAGAGGAAGCAGCCCTTTGAGTTAGTGTAAGTGAAAGTGACAGAAAAAAGCAGAGCATAGTGCACAGTAGTGAATACACGTTAAGTAAGGTGTAAAAAATATCATTAGAACCTAAGGTACACTAGTGAGTAAACTTTAGTTATACAATCTTCACGTATTAATTTAAGTTATACAAAATTTACTCATTGAACGTTACGTGATCAGATTGTAATATTAACAAATGACCCGTAAGGGGTATTTTAATATATATATATATATATATATATATATATATATATATATATATATATATATATATATATAGATATATAAACAAGTTCTTATCGAACTTAAAAACAATTCTTTTTAGAAACTACCTCTTTCAATAAGATAAATCGATAAAAAAAAACTCTGAAATAAAACTTGTTTTTTCTAACGAACCGCCACTGTGACGTAGAAGGGACAACTTAATGAGGGTAGATATTGCTATCTCTCGTGAACAAAAGGTTGTAAAGGTAAATCATTAGATTCTTGCAAAGGGGGGTGAAAATTGTTTGATCTCAGATCGCAGATGTAATGCAGAAAGAAATGTCAATATTGCCTGTTTGGTGAACTATAAAGAATCTGAAATTAGAATTTTAATTAATAATAGAGTTTATTGTATTAATTTTTGATTAACATTCACAAGACTTGATTAAGGCGGAATAACAAACTTAAAATAAATACCAATGACTATTTCATATCTAATTTATTTCTAGGGCATTTTATAATCCATACAAATGCTTTCAAAAATTCATTTCAATCATTTTTTTTAGCAAAAATATGCGAACACACATTTTTCATATTCAATGGAGAAGTGGAGAAAAACGCTGATAACCTCAATATTGGATTTGCTCTGATTTAAAGCAATTCAATTTCAATACCAGCTATTTCAAATTCGAAATACGCCTCCAATCTAATTAGTATTTTGTTTTTGAGCTTTGCTCGGAATATGGTCTCTGTGTCATATAACAGGGTCGTCTTTTAATCATATTAAAAATCGTTATATATAGGTTCGAAAAATATTACTGATCATTAAAACGATTGGTGATAATTTAAAAATTATTTTGAAGGCAAATTTGCTCCTATATTTGCGTAAACTGTTTGTTTTTATTTAAACTATAGTCCGTTTGAAAATGCATGATTCCACAGTTTTTATGGCTTTATACCGGATTGTTCAATGCAGAGAAAAAAGTAAATGTTGATACCTTCTCATCTGAATTTTCACTAGATTTTTGTATGACCACCCCGAAAAATCTCGAATTAAATACATCATAAAATGTAAATAAGCAAACCCTAAGGGATTAATCAATAATTCTATACCTCAGTGACGTGGAACACGAAATTACTTTAATTTAAAAAATAGTAAACTCTCAATATTAAGTACCCACATTTATTTTTATAAAAATAGTATACCTACTAGATATTAGGTTAGGATATTTCCTTAAAATTTAATAATAAATATACACACAACCAAATGTATGTGATATAGATACTAAAAAGAATCTTTGCAAAAAAATATTTTCTCATAAAACACTCATATTTCGTTTTTAGAAATACGGGGGGATTCCATATAAATTTGTTTGTTTGTACTTCGGGTACTAGCGTCATATAAACTTATTATAATTAATATAAATATAGAGTTACATACCTAAATAAGTAAGTCGTTTTCTCCCGATAAGGAGTCATCATCATCAGTTTCCTCACTTCCCACAGAAATAATAATTGGTTCTATTGTTTCCTCTATTAACAAATTTCCAGAATTTCTCTTCCTCTGCTATGACATATCTTATAGCGTTTTGCCAATTGTCCGGTGAAATGGAGTTGACGAACATCTTGAAGTTTAAATGTTGTATTGTTTCACAGTGGTAAGGGTAACCTCAACACTTTAACTCCATGTTCTTTTGCTATTTCATCTACACTATACTTCTTAAATTTTGGTGAATGCTGCTCTTTTTTGAGTAATCCCTCTTCTGTCACTATTTCTTTGGTTATTAGCCAATCGGAGAGTTCTTGCTTTTTCAATTTAGTGTTAGGTAACGGTTCCTTTAATCTTGAATGGTAACAGGCATTGTCCATAACTATTACAGAATTGGTCGGTAATAAATCTATCATTTGACTGAAATATTCGTCAAAAACATCAGGAGTCATTTCTTCATGGTAGTCTTTCGTAGAATTTGAAACAAATTCTAACAAGCCTCTATCAACAAATCCTTTATCTCCTCCAATATGAGTGATAATTAAACGGGGACAGATTTCCTATCGTTCTTCTCCCAAACGAAGTCTAATTCATGTAAAGTTTTCCACAATTTGTCTCTTTTAACGTTTGGCAAAGTTTCGTCTCCATTGATGTCTACTAAAAGTTTATCCAAAGTAGGTATCTTTTTTTGTAAATAAAACGAATGCACTTTTCTTCGGATCAGTTGTTTCATAGTACCGTCTATATAAGTGGGTTTTCTCCCAGTTGACGTTTTAGGTGCTACTGTAATACATCCTTTCGTTGCTTCAAAAGTCTATAAATAGTTGCTTCTCCAACTTCCGTCATATGTGAACACTTAGAAACTATACTCCGAACAGTACCATTGAAATGTTCATGTACATTTAACACTAAAGTTTTCATATGCACGGTTAAATTGCACTTTAATTTCACAGGAGTATAATTAGACGTTTGTGCCATTTTTATTGCACAAATTCACTTGATCAATATTGCTTTTTATTCCCTATTATTACAGAACTAACAGTTCTGCGTGTTACAATCACAGGACTACACAAACAGAAATGTAAATTTTAACTAAAATAATTTACAATCTGCACAACAATTTCTTCCCATTAGAAATTTTAATCCTTTCTAAGAAAGTTGAGGGCTACTTAAATTGATCTTGAATTGTAAATATGTAAATATTTTCTACCTGTAGAGATTACATAATTACCAAGAATTGAAATAAATTGGTATTTTTAAAAATTTTAGGAAGAAAACGCAAGATTTAATTTTGGAACAAATAATGCTAAACATTTTATTTTAGGAATTATCCGCCACTGGGTCATAAAAGTTTTGCTACAATCATTTTCAAACAGAGTATAGTTTTTTCTTTTTGTGGTTTCGGAATAATAATAACTGAAGTATATTTTTTTTCTTTTGGTCGACCGGTTAGCTTAGAGCCCCATCTTGCGTTCTTGGCAATGTAAATGCAAAAGTGTCTTATGGGGTAGTATCGAAATCTACTTAGCTTTGAGCGTTTTCTTTGAATAATTTCTCAAAATGTATATATACGTCCTCGTAACATTATAAAATCCAATTTCAAAGATCTGCTATAGCCATAAAACGGCCAAGTTCCACTAAATATTAAAACTAACGAACTCTGCCGGTTTCACGGCGATATCTTGTACCAATATCGTCTTTTTAATTTTCACCAACTTGCCTAGACTCCATTCCGACATTTGCATAATTAGATTCTGTCCAGAATTAAAGCCTTTATGGAAAGTAATGGAAACTATGGCATTAATGGAGGAAATCTGAAATCTGCTTATCATTTTGGCGTTTAATAGAATCTACCGGTAGGTAAAGGACTGGAAAAATTGCACTGAAGTTGCTAAAATTCGTGCTTAAATGGACAGCAACTTATCTTTTAAAATATAATTTTATTTATTTTACGTTTCTTTATAAAATATTTCCACTTATTAGTTCTAAGAATCAAGAGGCGTTTAACAAAAATTTCAAATTTAGTCTTGCTTGACAAGATAGTAATTTGAAAAGTCAAAATTATTTTAATATTTAAAAATAACAGGAAATTCGAAAAATGGCTAAAAAGGTTTAAAAAATAGTCCAAACTATTCATTATTATTACTCCATGTTATGAAGAAGTTACACGAAAGTCGCAACGTGCTATTTGAGTTTATTTTTTCCGTTTGGTTTATTTTTTATATTATAATAAATTTTAATTATTTACAGTATTTTTAAAATTAAAAAAAATTATAACCAGACATTGAAACGCTGGATGATTTAATAAAAAAAAATTAAACTGAACTATGAATCATAGTCAATTTTATATTTACATTTAGATGTCGAACACGAAATAATTTTAAAAACCGCTTACATGTGTGCAGTTTGTTTGCAAGACTAAAAATGCTTCCTGTGTACAGTTTATCTATTCTTCGGGTCAGAATATGCACAAACGGCGTTGCCATAAAACAGAAAATCCAATTAGGGTTTTGTCGCCAATAACCCGGGGGTCGGTTGCAGATTCAACCAAGGGTCAGGGCTGAAACGACACTACAAAGTACAAAGTGGATGTCAACTGCACTTATCTTAATGAAAATATCAAAGGTCCCATAGTCTTTATTCAAATTCACTCATTCGTTCCCCATTTATGGAGAGTTTACTTTGCGATAATGTATAGTGTGATGTGAAATAAATGTAATGGTTCAGAAAAATGTTAAAGGTTATCTAAGGAACGTTATATAAGGAACATAAAGTTAAATATTTATTTGAAGAAAGATTTGTTTAAAATTCCTCCTCAATAATTTAATTTTTCTATAAAACACCTGATGTAAACGTACAAGCAAAGATAAACCATATGAAATAAAAAAATATGTATCAATTTCCAATTGATTTTTTATTAAAAAGTAATTAATGAAGCAGTTCTTGATCCCAGAGAATACTTCTCTCAGAAAAAGTTGCGTAAACCATTTTTGCTTTGTTGAATTATAAATAACACCGTACGAAACAAGAAGTAACGAAGCAGTTGAACCTGCCTCTGCCATGCCTTTTATGAAAATAAAAGATCCTAGACGTGATACAATAGATACGAATAGTTGGTAAAGAAATCCATTTGAAATTCTAAATATATTCAAAAGACAAACCTGCTTGCATTCTATAGAAAGGAAGAGTTATATTTTACATCTAGTGACTTTATATACGCTAAGCAAAATATGTTTTAATTTTTGTCTTTCATGAAAGTAAAGAAAACCAAAATTCAAAAAGTTATATGTATTATTTACTTACTTCTTTATTTATTTATTTCGTTAAATAATCTAACTTCATTCAGTAGTTACAATTATCATAGTGGATAATTGCAAATTTTATTTTAATTACTAAATATACCTATATATTATAATTCTAGGGACGATAATTCTTTCTCAAATTTTTTCCATTTTGTATAATGGAGAATTCAAACCGAGGTTTAGGAGAGATAAATATATTTCTTCTTCTGTTATTGAAACAAATACTATAAAGTTATACAACCATATTTTTTGTAATATAGATACCTTAAAAAAATTTCTGTACCTTTTCAACTTATTTTTTATAAACTGAGTATTAAGATGTCCATATTATACTAGCATATTCTAGTGTGCTACAAACAAATGCATTATAAAGATCCATTTTTTTTGCAATAGGCTTACACCCAAAAGGTAAAAGTCAAATCTTATTGCCCCCTCCCCCCCAAAGTATCTGGATCCGCCACTGAGTGTGGATATTTTGGTGAATTTGAAAGAATTTCTAATAATGATATGCTCTGTTAATGATATTGGTCGTATGCTGCTCAAAATTGAGTTTTTCATCCATTGTCAGTCCCAAGTGTTTGCATTCTGTTTTTTTAATTAGTTTTTTTATCATTTACTATATATTGGGATGCGATCCTTTGTTTTTTTCTAGTTATTGACATTATAAAATATTTATCAACATTAAATGATAGGCAATTCGCCTGGGCCCATTCGTTAACACTGTAGAAGAATCACATTCTCTTGATTTCGGATTTCCTTAAATACTTTGAAATCGTCTGCAAATAATGCACAATGTGAATACTGAATTCTCCCCGGCAGGTCATCTATCAATAATAGAAAAAATAGTGGCACAAGATTAGACCCTTGTGGTACCCCTGATCTTGCGAAGTTGGACATGAAAGCATATCAGCACGTAAATATTTTTTTGTTGCTTATTTTATTCTCAAGCTGGTTTTAATCATCAGGATAACTTGGGAGGCGCAGTAACTACATACTTTTTTTCCTAGCAGCTGTAACAAGAAAAATTCCAATACTTTCCTGCGATTAATATCTAAAGGAAAAAAATAACCTTGTCAAAAGATTTCGGCGTATCTGGTTTTCTTAACTCGGGTTAATATTAAGAGGAAATAGGATTGCAATAGGGGAGAGAAGTGAAGGAAAAGTTTCAGATGGAAAGATTTACGGGTGAAAGTTTTAAGGGGGTGCATTTTTATTACACTAAACAGTTTCTCTTGCGGCGGCAAACAGAGTTTTGTTCTTAGAAAATAGGATTTTAAAAATCAATAAAGGAAAATTTTCAGTTAGTAGAAAGAAAATAAAATAATATAACTAACAGTGTGACTTTCTAGCGTGATTTATTTTTGCCAGGTAATTTCGCTGCTTATCTCTTGTATCTTGTAAGGCAGAATTCTGCGGTAAGTCGTTATTTGCTTCTAGGAGTAACTTAATAAAGCGTAATTTAAAAACGTGGTTTCGTCAAAAAGTGAAATCTGGAACTAAGGAATTTACTTACAATCTGATGAGATGTGTATTATTCTCTTGCAATAAATTTTAAATACATAATTTACTCTACGGTATTATTTACTTACGTATATTTATTTTAAACGAATATCAATAGTATTTTTTTAGTTTGTTTTATTATCCCACAGCAGGATTATTAATACGTCAAAATAGGTTTCTGCCTCAGCACACACCCTCCTCATTATTCATACAAAACCGCTATATTACGAGTCAATTATAATGACCTAATCGGCATTAATTTTGTTACAGGTTGACATTTACATCATCTCCAGGGCACGACTGATGCTATCGGACAACAGAAAAAACAAAAGACAACGAAGAAGGCCCAACATCATGACTCACTAGATCGAATCTTGGCTCACGAATGCACATAAACTTTGTAGTGTAACAATCATCGCTTTCGCCGTTGACAGCAGGAACCTGTAATTTCGGTATCGGGTTGGATTCGTAGGTGGCGCTCTCGTAGTTCGGATTGTACCGGCATGTCGTGTCGTTTCCGGTAGTGCGGACATTTTGTGGTAGTCAAAATGAATGTGAGAGTGATTTTGGGCGTCGTTGGAGTCATTTTTGGAGCGGAAGCAGTTTTTGGAGACGGTAAGTCAAAGAAAGTATTAGATGTTAAAATTTTTAAATGTACGGCATTTGCATAATATAGATGATGAAAAGGAGGAGACAAATATCTGAAAATGCAACTTGGAACCCTCGTCTACTAAACACAAGTAAACTTATAAAAATGCTGTCTTCAACAAAACATTTCTCCAACTTTTCTACATGTGTCGCTCAAGTTTGAAGCTTGTACCTCAATTAGTTTTTAAATGATGAAGTGACAAAGACACTATGTCAAATTACCTCTTCTACCAAAAACTAGTATATATATATATTGAAATGCAGTCTTCAAAAATACATTTAGACATCTTTTCTACACATCCTCCCCAAATTAGAAGCTTATATCCCAGTTTATTTTGAAATGATAAGGTGACAAACACCACTACGTTAAATGTCTGAAAATCCAAAATCCATCTCCGAATGTCGGCAACCAAAAACCAGTATACCTACACATTAAAATCCAGCCTTTAACAAAACATTTCGACATCTTTTCTACACATCATCCCCAAATTTAATGCTTATAAACGAGAAAACCCGCGCCATCTCCTGGTTTAGTGGATGATGAACGCGATGGTGATGTTGGATCTTCTCCCCGAGTTGACTGTACCCTCCAAACGGCCTTTCGGGGGTGATTTTTGGCCGTTTGAGGGGTGGGGTCAACTCTAAAAGAATTGTAATTACCGCCATTGTGTTCAGTATCCTCGAAAACAGGGAGTTATGTTAGTTTTGCCGGAGAATGACGCGATTCACCTTTTTGGGGGTGGTTTTCGACCGCTTGGGAGGTGGAACCAACTCCTAAAAAACGGGGGGAGGACGTACGTTGGAGGCGGCCAAATTTATTTACATTTTTCGAGGTTTTTTCCGACTCACAGAATGCACTATACCAAAAACCAGTACCTACACATATTGAAATTCAGTTTCTACATCGTATTAAAATACCCTCCCCAGGATGATGTTAATCTTCAATATTTGAAATGGAATTGTATAAATAATGGGAAAATGTGCCTTACTTTTTAATATCTTGACTAATTTAAAAATGACGAGACAAATTCATACTTGTCTTTATCACTTCACCATTTTTAATCGAACCCATTTAGATTCTTAAAGTTTGGGAGGGCCCGTGTTAATATCTTGATTTGTTTGGATAGATTTTTTACATATGGCATTCTTTTTTATCGCCATCGATTTTCAGATATATTTCTTTGCATGTAATGACGCGTTTTTAATAAAACACACTTCAATAAAAACGTTCCATTTCCATTGTTTTAAATGAACTCGAACTTCATCTTTTAGCGTAAACTCAACATCCTACGTGCACCACCTACTTGTTTTTTACCCTTTAGTCCTTAAAAAGGGCGTATCAGGGGACGCATCTGTTTCATAATAAAATCCCCATATTTACGACGGTTGAACCTGCAAGCTCTCAATACGCGAATATGAATTCATCGCGATGCTGCTGCGGCACAAAGCAGGATATATACTGCCAACCGAAGAATATGAAAACCGTTTTAATGTATCTGTAGTTGAGAAGCGTTTTCCGTGGTTTTTTTGAGAGGTTGGTATTTATTTGTATAAAGGCATCCGTTTGTATTCTGAATAAGCTTTTATTGAGAGTAGTTAGGGATTAAATTAAAAGAATTGTCGCTTAATTAAAAATAATGGTTAATAATAATTAACCTCAACAAAATTTTCCGACTTAACAACTGCTCCTTGGGCTAATTGTCCCCACGGGTATTGAACTACAGCGGTCCAGATGCGGGTCTTGAAAACCATACTATGGACAGTCAACCCTTTGATTTTGTTATTTAAGGAGTTAGTCATTCCTAGACCGGTTTCGGCATTGTTGTGCCGCATCTGTAGGAAGTATTGTTTAAGTAATCTGTATAGTCCAGCGATCTGAAAATTTCTTTAAAGTCGATGCCCGAGTGTTCTACTTTAATATATAGCTCCAAAATTGGGATCTGGAGGCTAGTTATATTATCTGACTTGTTCAAGACTTTTAACTGTATTTCGCACTATATTTTACTTCAAAACTTGATTTAAAGTGCTTCAGGGTTCTGTTCTAGATCCTCTTTTCTTTGTTAGATCTTATCATGACTTGCTACAAACAGCTACATAAAGTAGTTAATAGATTGTTTGTTTTCCATTTATATAACTTTCTTTTCTGGTGTCCCTTAGGGTTCAGTTCTGAGACCACTTCTAGTTTCTATCTTCATAAATGACACTTTTGATAATCTAGTCTATATTTACAATTATTATAACAAGAAAATATTTAAAAATTAAACTATATATCCATATTTCCAAATCAATAATTGATTTTCGAAGCATGACAAATTGAGAGTTGGAAAACAACTGCATAGTTCAAAATCTCGTCGAAACTTACGTAAAGTGCAATTTCTAGGATTGTGCTAGAAACAGGCGCTAGTAATGCAAGTAAAGTTACTTTTCAACAAGATTAATTACTTGTTTTGGGAAATTTCTTGGTGCTCGTTCCTGTTTCTGACGCCTTCCAACAATAATTGTTGTCGAAAATACAAAACTACAAAGTTTTCATGTTCGCCTTTCGTATGATTACACTCTCTGATTTAATTACTCGCTGATTAGGAAAGTTTGATTAGCTCGGAAGAAACTACTGTAATAAAGGAAAATATTTTGTGCATAATTTGTTGTTCGACATTCTTAAGATCGTTACTCAATCTAGTTTTCCCTAAACAAAATATATTTTTTTCTAAGCACACGTATTTATATTATATTATAAGTAATGCGAAGAAGAGAGTGACATCTTGACCAGAATCGGACAAAAAACTTTGAAACCCCCAATGCAAGTTGGAAATTCGTTGCTTTGTAAACTTGTCAAAACTTCATTTATCAGTTTTACTGATAGATGGTAGCACATTTGATAGTTATGATATTTTTTCCGAATAACATTGTTTACGTATTTTAAATATTTTAACGTTCACAAGAGGGTCTAAAAAAAGTCGGGGGTAAAGTAGACGAATTAGTCAGACGCAAATTGTTTCAAATATTCATCCAAATAGCACAGCATTTTACATTTTACAGCTACTCTTTTCCTCCCAGTAACAAAAGGTAAACATAAAAAACTTTAAAAAACTATTCACTTAATAATGTGTTAGACAGAGATATCTCCAACAAAGGGGCGAAGTGAGATGAACATATATGTCTAATAACAAATAACTAAAACGCATAAAAACTTATAAAATTATTCAACCCCAATGTGTTGAAAAAAGAAGTCTTGCAAAAGAGTGAGAAAACAGACGTCTCAAAATAAATGCAACTACAGAAATACAGTAGTTCTTCAACTCTCCTGCCGAACTCAAGTTTCGACGGTTATAGTGATGGCCGCAACGCCTGAGCTTCCTGTGCCCACTAATTAATTTTATTTCACATTTTAAGGTACAATCCAAACTGTACAAAAGTAAATTACTTTAAATTTCATCAACAATTTCCTGAGCAGTTTGCCATCAGTCTAGAGGCAAAATTTGATAAAATCATTGTGTTAAAAGTGTTGCTAATAGAGAGTTTTAGCAAATTTACATTAGATCTCCGCTAACGTTAACGCTAGCGTTAAAGTAACTTTGCGTAGATTGTAACGGCAAGTGCAAAATATAGTTTTAGCAAAGTTCGGGAACTTTAAGTTTTACCGTGGTTTTACCTTGGTCTGTTAACGGTCAACGTCAACTATTGTTTATTTCTTAATTTTTTGGTGTACTTATTTGTTGATGACAATACTTTTAATTATTGAAGTCCTTCTATTATCTCATACTCCGCAATGTCAAATGCAAATGTCAGGAAGGTCCTCCAATAGGAAGTCCCTATTTCGTATAACGTGTCACTTTAAAACACCCACTATTTTCATCAATCTAACGTGTTCCGCTAGATTTGAGACACGTAACATTACACTTAGGCTTGCGCAGATTGATAATCGACAGCCTAACGTTAACGTTAGCGGAAAAGTGCTAAAACTCATTAATGTTATTCTCTGTTCTCTTTCATTTAAATATGAATACAACTTGGAGATTTAAGAGATTTGCTTCCAGTACTAGAGAAACATACAATCCACTTTAGTTGCTAGTACTACGGGTACTATATAAGGATTTTGGTACCTACCAAGAGACTGGTATCACATATCCCGACACGCCCCCTTTTATCGTTCCCCGATTGAATCTTAGTTTCCAGCAGACCCCTGTTATTCTTTAATCGATAAAGCGTTTATCTAGTTTCGTCGTGCGATATCGAAAAGGGTACAAAAGGGATAAAATAGCAAGTACACGCTATCGCAGGACCTGTTGATAAGGCCGAGGGTTGGGAACGGCGTCGGCTAGTGAAGTTGTGCGGTCACTAAACTGAGTTCACAAAGAGCCGATGTACGTTCTTAAATCGTACATTATATTTTTTGTATCTTTAATAAAGTTAAATAAGATAGTGATACGGTATAACATTATTATAATAATTAAAGATTGTACAAGAAATGTTATTAGGGGTAAGGAAAATTTAATGGAAAGATAGTGAGAATATTTGCTTGCTGCAGGGAATTATGTAAAAAATAAGGATAAAGTTGTAAATAGTGTTGTGCCAACTGAAAGCTTGGCTTTGATGGATAATACTTAGAAAAAATTTTTGACGCGAGTGATGTTTTTTAAACACCATAATTTTTTGTAGATTTCAAATATGCACTAATAAATAATAATAAAAAATAACCTCTAGCGCCATCTGTGGTAGCTATTACATAGATGTTTTCCAATGAGTTAGGGAAATATAGGGCCGGGAAGTGTTATATGAATCACCTTGTATATAATATAAATAAATTAAACAGAAATACAAATCTGTATCTTGTCAGTTTTGGATTTCCTCTTTTGGAGCGTTGAAGGTTCGAAAATATTTGTTATTTAATTTCATTTTGCCCAAGTATTTAGAAATTTAAAGCAAACTTCATTCAAAAGGGCTTAAATACATATCTATTCGAATCTGGGCTATTTAAAGCTGCCGCCACATATCCAGAGATTAACTGTTTAACCTCTAAAACGTGACTTTCCTGTCTTACAAATAAGAAGCTTACCGCAATATGCCAAACATAAAATATTAGAGTTACCGCGACGTGAGTACACAAAAAAGGGGCTCCCTACATTATCCGGAAACAAATAATGACAGCCCTATTATTTGGTAGGGGAAAGTGGGAAAAGATTATTTCAAATAATTTTTGTGAAATATGCTGGAATCCCTTGAACGACTTTCTATTTATGCAAATTATAAAATAATCGATTAAATACTGTTTTTAGCAAACCAAACATAGAAGAAGTTATTAAATCATAACTTCAAATTAATCTGATCCACCCGTGATTTTAAAAAGGATATTTCATCAACTCATATAATCAATTTTACATCTCAGAAGATCATTATCTTACAAAGTAGATTGAATAGGATCCAAAATGAATCCCTGTGGTATATTGTTTAACGTGTGATGAAAATAACGACCAATTTTATTGTGGCATTAAATGATCAATTAAATAGAAAAACACAAGACCCCTGTAGACTAGTCTAACCTCTAGAAAAGGATACCGAAGTAAGTAAATACATCTGATAACACAGTATGCGTGTTGTGGGGACTTACGACTATATACTAATTTTTCTTTCATTTATAAATCAGGAAACTGTCGTGTTCAAAGAAATAAATCTCTAGTTTTTCTCTTTCTCCATTTATATCTGATTATTTCGAATAAAAGCCGCAAGCAACAATACCCGCCACCCATTGATTTGTAACAACATCGAGAAAGAATAAAAATGATATTGAGAGTTGTCAAAGCATCGCAATGGATAGCCTTTAAAGAGTCGGGAGTGCAGCTCACGTGCAAACCGCCAAGAATGTATCGGAGAGAAGAAAAGTTTTCTGCCAATTGAATGATTACGTGGCTGTAATTTCAAAGACTTCCGCCCTAGATTGCTGAATGAATCCGGAGCAGCCTTTTCATTAGAAAAAGAAAAGAAACGAAAGTTCAAATCTAAGATTTATTCGAACGATCGATGGATTAAAGAAGATGAAATCAGAACTGCCGCAGTTTACTAAGAGGGATAGTGATAAAGACCGTCATTCTCGTGCTGCTTTAACCTTGTTTTTAGTCATTATTTGGGTTGCCCTACATAACATTTATATGTGATGAGTCAAACTGGTTATATATTTATATAATCGAAGAAAAAATTTGTAAATTTTAAGAAATTAAAAATCTCTTTTTACACACTTTAAAGAGATTTTTAATTTCTTAAAATTTACAAATTTTTTCTTCGATTCTACATTTAAGTTTGTACAAGTCATACAGTCTTTTCTAAATATATTTATATTCCTAAACCATAACAAAATCATTTAAGTTTAACTCCAAAATTAAAATTTAAGTAAGTAGTAATAATAATAATCCACGTGCCGACATCGACCGACTATATACTCCTAGCAAAGAAGCAGGCCGAGGACTGATCAGTATTGAATCCATGAACAACATCCCTAAAGAAGAGCTTGACACCATGACAACTACCTAAAGCTAAACGAGTATAGCAAATACTTGGGAATGGTGTTCACCCAGCTACAGAACCATAGCAATGATGACCAAGACCAGAGCATGGAAGATATAGAAGACCGCAATCCAAGTAAAACTGAAACAAGATAAGAAAAAGAGTTCAAACAACATAAGAAGCAGCAACTAAAAGGAGAGCGAATTGCAAAATGGAAGTCCAAACCACTGAACGGCCAGATAGCAAACTAGACAGAAAACGAAACCATAAACAGAGCCCAGACGTGGGCGTGGCTGTCCTATGCAAATCTCAAGTTAGAAACAAAAGCACCAATAACAGCATGTCAAGACCAAGCCATCGCTACAAACTATATGAAAGCGAAGATAATGAAAACCGGCTGTGACCAAAAATGCAGACTTTGTCGATCTTTCAACGGCACAATCCACCTCATCGAATCAGGCTGTCCCATCCTGGCCAAGAAAGCATATATGGACAGACACAACACAGTTGCAAAACAACTCCACTGGAACATCTGTAAATACTACAACGCGGGACCATGTATTTGACACAGCCGAAGTAACTACACACCTACAGGACGATATTAGCAAATAAACCAGACCTCGTAGTTAAGGACAAGAAGAAGAAAAAAATGCCTTCTAATTGATGTAGCTATCCCATCCGATTACAACATTACACAGAAAGAATCCAAAAAATAACTGAAGTACAAGGACCTGCAAATTGAGATTCAAAGGATGTGGAACATACGAACCAAAGTCATTCCCATCATCATCGGTACAACTGACCTCATCTCCAAGATCACTGCAGGGGTAATAAAAGAAACGCAGAAAGCCCATATAGTACCAAAAGTACTATAATAAAGTGTTTTTTTTACTTCTAACAAATCGTTAGCACAAGCACTACGTGGGACAAAGAATTAATAATATTAATAATAGTTAATAATGTTTTAATAAAGATATTGGTTGGCATTTAAAAATTTTGCTTAGTGCATGAAGAATTTTTATATTAAAATATTAAAATCCAGGAACAGTTTTAAATTGATTTCATTTTGTTTTTAATCACAAAATTCCCAACGTCTTTCAACAAAATTAAAAACTTAACATTTCGGGGCATAGTTTTAAAATATTCTCAAACGAGCAGCAACCGACATGAAGGACAAATTCCTTTTTTTCCTTGCACTACCTATGTTCCACAATATTTTAATTAATATTGTTCTACTCCGTTATACCTTAAAAATAACGTTATGCTTCGCTTGCCGAAATCTTATATTAAAATTCTTTCATAAAGCTCACTCGGTAATAACCACAAGCAAAATTACATTTTTTCAGATAGGGACCGTTTTGGAAGGATACAAAGGAGATTAATAAAACTTATTTTCGTCAATTAGTCGTTGGGATTTATTAAATTTGTTCTGAAATGCCCAAGTCACCGAGCAAGGTTTAATTTTAAAATACGCTCGAATTGGTTTTATTTTCAGCTTTCATGCTTGGACGTCTGGGAAATACTGAACCGACATACATAAAACACAAGGACGATTGATTTAATAAAGTTTGGTAAACTTTGGACTGTTTAAGTAAAAAAATATATGAAAAACTATACCAAAACTCAAATGCGAGGCTTTTATTAGAATAAAAATGGCATCAAATATATCGTGGGTTGCACCACATCTGGACTTACAACAACTACTCCTGGGACTACTTGCCCCCACAGGTATTGAATTACATCGGTCCAGATGCGTGTTGGAAATACTACTAGGGACAATCCAACCCTTTGATTTTGTTATTTAAGGAGCTGGTCATTCCCAGACCGGTTTCGGCATTGTTGATCTAAAAAATAGTTTTTCATGTAATTTATATAAAAAATACATGCAAGGATTTTTACAAGAATTATTAAAGTAACAAAAAAATAAGTTTTTTTGGTCAGATTTATTCGCATAATAGTAGTTTTCCTAATCAGGAGTGCCGGAAAACTACTTTGCGCACGTGTTAGGAACAACAATTTTTTTTAAATTTTTATTGGCCTCAAAAACAACAACTACCTATTTATTATTATTAATAACATTCATTCAACATCCATTCTTTAAAGTACTTGGAACTGCTTCACATTTTTTGGAGCTGCAGCTTAAAATCTTTTTTATAGGTTGTGGACAGGTGCGTCAAGCTGGTGACCCATACCTGGAATTCAAGTATTTAAATGTTATCGGCATTTTGTGCCCATTTTGTGCCAATTTGTGCCGTATGTTTTGAATTTTGTGCCCGTGTGGTTTTTGAGATATTTCGATATGGGTCACCAACTTGACGCTGTGACCCATATATTGAAATTTGAAAATTTTCTTTTTCTTTTTTCTTTTTCTTTTTCATTTTGTGAATTTTGTGCCTGTTCAGTTTTCTAGATATTTCGAGTTTTTGCCATCGGTCACCATTTTGATGCGCTCTTCCGTAAAGTTCCCTATTCTGGCCATTTTCGTGTCTAATATTGGTTTTTGTGCAGTACAACATTGAATCCAGTATAATTGATTCTTATATTATGCATTATGAGTCTGTGTGACTTTTTTCGGAACATTTCAGTTTCAGTATCGTAATGATACCCACTGGAACTAATACTGAAAATAATGTAAAAAAATATAAAAAACAAACAACCTATCATATGGATGAATATAGCAGAATTCATTGATGTATGTTTTAATATATTGTAATTTTGATTCATGAATAATTGTTGAATTAGCAGAAACTCAGTCGAGGTGTTGAAGAAAACCAGGTTTCAGTTAGTTGACGTTTCGGCACTTTACTGTTTCATCTTCAGGGCCATTTGATATAACGGTATTTTCATAATAGTAACAATTAAAAAAAAAGATTATGTTTTCTTCTTCAAATCGTAAAGAATATGAAACAACCGTAAAAGTTACTCAAATGGAGGCGTAAGCACAAGCACAAAGAATACTTGAATTCATTCACAGGGTGTAAATCAATAAATATGTATTCATCGTAGATTTTTCTGTGATTTTTGTCATTTTCTCCTACTTATCATTGTAGAATTTATTCCCAATGATTGTTATTGCGCCGAAAAATGACCAATACTGCTTTCGAGGGCAGCTCCTTCATAGGCGACACAACTCCGCAAGTGATGAGATCTATCAGGCATTAAACTTAGAGATTTTGGTATAGCAAGTGCAACTCCTTCATGCACTCCCTACTTAAAGTGTTCACTGCGATAAAAATTATATTTTCGTCGATTCTTTTAATATGGAGTTGTTCCACACACTCATTGCACTTTGTGACTAAAAAGACTGCATCATCAATAGCAAATTGCAAACATTCTATACCCTTCTACCCTTCTATAAACTCTTTTGTTATAAGTAACGTCCAAAGGACCTATTTGTTCGACTTCATTTTCATTTAGAGATATCTTAAAATAGATATTGTCTTTGGAGAATTCTTCATCCAATGATTCGTATGAATTATCCGAATTGTCCACACTTTTGTCCGTAGATTTGTCCATACTATTATCCACAGATACTACACTAGGTGATGCATAAAAATCGCTGTTATGTACATTTCTCTGCGTGTGTAGTCTGTTAAAGTTATAAACGTTCTGCCCGTTTGTTATGCACAAAACAAGGGACCTGACAATATCGACAATCGACATCTGTTTTTTATCTTATTCAGAATTTGGTTTTTACCTACTTTTAGGTCTACTGTTGGAAATGAACTAAAGAATTTACAACAAACTCCACACTAAGAATCCTTTGCAACAAACAAGCGTAAAGAAGAAAGCATCAAAATGGTTACCGGTAGCAAAAACTCGAAATATCTCGAAAACTGAACAGGCACAAAATTCACAACATACAGCACAAATTGGCACAAAATGGGCACAATTTAGTGGAAAAAGAAAATTTTCAAATTTCAAAGTATGGGTCACAGCGTCAAGTTGGTGACTCACTGGAAAAACTAAATATCTCGAAAACTACACGGGCACAAAATTCACAACATACGGCACAAATTGGCACAAAATGGGCACAATTTAGTGGAAAAAGAAAATTTTCAAATTTCAATATATGGGTCACAGCGTCAAGTTGGTGACCCATATGGAACTTTCATAATATCTCAAAAACTACACGGGCACAAAATTCACAACATACGGCACAAATTGGCACAAAATGGGCACAATTTAGTGGAAAAAGAAAATTTTCAAATTTCAATATATGGGTCACAGCGTCAAGTTGGTGACCCATATGGAACTTCCGAAATATCTCAAAAACCACACGGGCACAAAATTCAAAACAGACGGCACAAATTGGCACAAAATGGGCACAAAACGCCCATAACATTTAAATACTTGAATTCCAGGTATGGGTCACCAGCTTGACGCACCTGTTGTAGACTCATCGATGTACCCCTCAGATCAGGTCACCTCTTTTAGTTTTTATTACATTTTTGAGCATTGAACATTTTGACCACGTTGTGCTAGGTTTGAATTCTTTGCTTAACTTAACAAAGTATACTAAAAGTACCTCTTCCTTTAACATTTTTACTTGGCAGGCAGTAATTAAATAAAGTCTATTTTATTTTAAATTGGTGAAAATGCAAGTGAAAATATCACTGATGAGCTCTAACTTGACATGAAATCGTTTTATGACAAAGTGTTTTGGTTGCTAAGGGAACAAACCGCATTTGACATAAAAATATTGACAAAGTTGACAGGTGGTTTATTTGTTGCCTTTTAAACTGTATCTAAGTATTATGCCATACGGTTAAATTTTTTTTTGAAATCTTTACTATTAATTAATAGTAATAAGTAATAGTAATAATAGTAATAATGGTAATAATAGTAATACTAGTAATAATAGCAATAATAGTAATAATCTTCTCCCGTATTTCTGTAGTTCTACATTTCTACTATTTTTTCTACCAAACGGATATATACGAAATCCATAAAACAACCAAAATAAAAGAATCGAATAAGCTTAAAAAAATCCTTTTAATTAAATCAAATATCAGCTATAAACGTCTGTCGTGGATATAAAGCGGACGTAAACGAGCAATCGGGCCAAAAATCGAATGGCCATTAAACAAAATAATATTCGCATAGAACGGGACATAAAGAGTGTCCGACCGGAAGGAGGTTCAAATAAAGCCCTCTCTGATCTCGAGATAATGGCGTGTTTTGGACGTTTGCAGCTCATTTGCTTTCGAACAGGATCGGTTCCCCGTCCAACGCGTTTTTGTTTTTAAAAAAATTATACTTTTTGTGAAATCATGTAGACTGGAGCTTTTTCGAACGGTCTCGAAATGCGAAACATTTATAATTTTAAGTCGCGTAAAGGGATGTGGAAAGTTATACCATGTACTGGTATAGCGTGTGACACGATGTTTAAATGGAACATCCTGTCCAATATAATTTAGGTTGACAAAAAGTATTTTTTAATTTTTTATTTTTAACCGATTTTTTTAAGAAATGATTTGTACAACATTTTTGACATTTTATTATAGTTTATTATACTGCCGTCCTAAGGAAAAATATCCTATCTGCAAAATACTGTTTAAGTTATTTGAACTTTTATATATTTGTTATCGCCATCGCCTGTTTCTACTAGATCCGGTTGAAATTTAAGACAGAATTGAATAATATCTATATCTATATTGTGCATGTGCTAAATTTCTAATCTTTGTTGTATTTTGATTTTGAAGCATATCGGACTTTTATCCTTAGCAAAATCAATTATTTTGAATAAGTAACTTTACTAAAGATAAAAGTCCGTTCTGCTTCAAAATCAAAATACAGCAAAGATTTAGTGTATGACTTCCTAACGGACAAAATAAAAAAGTTTTAAATAGTAAACCTTATATTTATCAGATAAAATATATTCTTTTTAGAGACGTTTAGGTTGTGTATATAATTCTAGATAGGACATTTTTGTTTAGTATGCTTGCATAAAGTAATAATGTGGAAATACTAAGCAAGAAAGTCGGAAGTGACTATAATTAGGTAGATAGGACATTTTTACTTAGTATATGGTAGATAGAACACTTTTACCTAGTATTTCAACCAAGAACGAATAAATTTGTTAGTCAGATACCAGGCTTATCGGCTGCAGATAGCATATTCTTGCTTAGTAGATAGATGAAACACATTGCATAAACATACATAGCATAATAATCTCAAAATTGCAAAATTTGCAGATAGGATGTTTTTCCTTAGGACGGCAATATAGCTGTCAACCACTGACCTGTAATAAAACTGGATGAGCAGTGACCGTTTCGTTCAATGCTAAAAATACGCCAAATTGAAACTCTCAAATTAAAAGTGCGCATGTGCACAATTGGCATGTAAATTATTCAAAACGAGTATATTTTGGGACTTCTTTTAAAAAACGTCCTAAAAATTTTCGAGATCATTTTCAATACCTCTGTTTGACATATCATCAATGCGCATGTGTCCAGATCCCAAATGTCATATACTACTTGGCTTTCTTATATGGATGTGCTCATCGAGTTTTATTACAGGTCAGTGCTGTCAACTATTATTAAACAAATTTAATTTTTGGAGGTTTTACAAAGTGGTGAGCTACAGCTTCCATGATATTTACCTGTTACTAATTAAACAATAGTTATTTATGTGCCAAGGACGAAAAACTATCTATTATAGTCGAGTTTGCAAATTGACAGCCGAGGCTAGCAAGCAGGCGAGACAATAGACAGTTTTTCGTCCTACCATAGCATACCTTAACTATTAGCTGCCCTCGCTTCGCTTCGCTCGCTCATGCAGCTAATAGCCTCGGGCTCATTTTCTGCCTTTGTGATACAATATACTATTTTTTGCCGACTTCTACAAAAACGTACTAATTTCCGAAAGAAAAATCGACCATTTTTGAAGACAAGCAGTTTTCGTCCGCAAACACTTTTTATTAAAAAATGTGAGATTACTAAATTTAAATCGCCTCAAACCGAACCTGGTTTAAACTGCCTTGCGATTTCAGGATTTTCTGATGAAATTTAATGCAAATGGTTACATAGTATTCGACAGTGCAGTTTTCACAGCCTGTTGAAGTTTAGCGGCGCTTCATGATAGGGTAATAACAGTTTTGTACGTACAGTGTGGTCCAAAAGTCAATAAAAGAGAGCAGATTATTTTTCTTTCATTTTAATCGACCGTTAGTGTCATTTTGCTTTCGTAAATTGTGTTCACCTTATTGACCATCGAAGGAGTGTCTTTTTGTGTAGATAAAGACTACATTTGATATCAGATTTAGATCAAAGGAATTCTAAAAATCGTCCATATCCAAACGATACGTCTTTGAAAACCCCTTCATTCGATCTTTCATCCAATTCTAGGTCTACGACTAAAAAAATTAATTATTTTGACACTCCTTCAAAATTGAATTAAAAATCTACTCCTGCTATTTTACATTGGTCGCACCCAGTATATACAATAACAAATAAAAAAAGTTCTTAATTATTAAAACAACCTAAATATTATCTTTATTGCACTCTTAGTTTCGGCTCATTTCTAACTACCAGATGCTCCTTTATTTATAAATATACTTAAATATCCTGAATCACTTAACTATTTTGTATATATTTCTTGATCTTTAATAACCGCATATATTAAACGATTCTGTTTATGATGGATAACAGACAGTCGTTTGTTTCGCTGAATGACAAACATCATCTTATGTTGCATGTAAACATTTGTATTATGGAGCCACGTTTGAATGTGTAGCAAATTGTGGAGAACGTCATTAAAGTTTTGATGATTATCGCAGGAAGTCGTGGACCAAGATCGGAACGTGATTGTTGCTTATCTTTAGTTTTACTGCCGCTTTTTATTTTTAGTGAGGCCAATTAAAGCTAATAGGTTTTTGAAAGTACGGAATATTTTTATATTTAACCAGATTTGTTTCAACTATGGAATAAAAATAGAAATTGATAAAGATAACGAAAAATTAGTCATTCAACTACAAGAATAAATTTAATTTACCAATTTTGTACATTTTATTTCTCAAAGTAAGACACGTAGCAATGTCTAATCGCACTGCACGAGTATGGACTTCAAACAACTACTCCTTGGGCTACATGCTCTAACCGGCATTGAATTACATTAGCCCAAACGCGCGTGGAACCCGAAACCCTCGGGATTCCATTATTTGTTTGAGTTCAGAGAAATATTTACAACTGGATTCAAGTCAATTCTGCATGAAGTTCTTCAAAATTGAATATCAGAAGTAAAACATCCATGATTGGTATAAATGTCATGTAGGCCTGATGGGTATAGCAGGAACAATATAGGGATAAAAGACATTCAAATCGGTTACCAACCCTAACCCTAAATTCTGATTATATTAATGAATACATTTTGGTCTGACATAGACGTAACTTTTTTGACAATTTCTTGGACTTGGATATACCAGCACTAAAGTAGTGGACCTAGTATAGAAATCTAAAACAAACCCAAATCTCCCCTATTTAGCGTAAAAAGGGGTTGCAAAAACAAACAACGAAAGCACTATTAGCAAAAAGATCTTCGATTCCGCATCCCGATTTATCATGGCATGTCGGATTTTGATATGTAACGACGCTAATCTTGGTTAATGAGTGTTTTCGGAGGGCTGGTTCACATTTTATTGTGGATTTTAATAATGGGGACGACGGGAGATGCGAGTAACAGTGTGCGGTGGCAGAGATGTTTTACAAATTGGGCTATATCATCGGCACAACCATTAGAAAGTCCATTAAGGTATTAGGTTATAATAAGGGGAGTGTATGCTTTACCAAGAATAACTGGGTGGTTTAGACTTTGAGAATAATGCACGGCTTGTCGAAGAGTCGAAGAACTTCTGCCAGGGTCGGTGAATCATCATTTCTAGTACTATTTTAGCTTGAAATTATTTTATATGTAAACTAAACGGTGTTTATTATCTACTAGTGAACTGATAATGCTTTTTTACCTATCTTGATTTATTTTGACCTGAAAATGACTAATTTGAAAGTCTGGAAAGTTAAGACGTCAGTAAATCGTTCGTAAACGATAGAAAAACTAATTTAAATAAAATTTTTAAAAATCAGTAATATCCAGAGTACCTACCTATAACACACACACACTCTTTTTATAGTGCCTCTAGAAACCAAAACAAAAATACTTGTAAGGGAAGGACTTTTTCCTTACTTTTTAAATAATTTTATTGAACATATTTACTCCTGCAAAGAAATAATGGAGATATCGTAAAACAAAAATTATTTTGAACAACAACTAAAACAACTTCTACACGTCTAACGTCTAAAACCGATCCTGGTATTAAATGTTATAAAGTTCTTGGGTATTAAAGTTTCCTCCGTTCGTTGCACAAAAGTCATTAAGTTTATAAACAATTTAGAAGTTATGTTGTTCAAGATTTTATACAATATCAGAATACTTGTAATCCTATTAAAATATTTAGTAGAAAGCTTAAGCAACATCATAGATTATATGCTAAATTTACCACGATTTGAATATTGTAACACAAACAATTTTTTATTCGAGTTCTTATGAGCTAAGTACTCTGGAAGGAAATACGTAGAAATGTTTTTCTGAAAACAGAAATCGGTTTTTAATTGCTGAGATGTGAAATTCGAAATTGACATTTTTAAGAATTTGACATTATTGCGTTTATAGCCACACAGTTTTAAAATGTCTTCAAGAAGTTTAAAATTTGAAAGAGGTACGAAAAAAATATGCAAAAATGCTTTTCTGAATTTTAATACCTTAATTTGTCTTTAATTGGAGGGGCGCCAAATTCAACAATGACATTTTTACCACAGAGTACACCATCTAATAAGAGGTGGAAGCTTGATCGGTTCCTTTGATGTTGGATACACACGATATTGAGAGGAAGTTCGTCACAGCATTGAATCATAAACTACTTCAGATACACTGAGAAAAGTAACATGTATTGATTCAAATTCTTACATAAAGTTACTTCTAGACGGTCAGTTCAATTCTCCGTTCAGTTTCAGTTTCAATTCCGTTGTCAGTTCAGTTTGAAAACTTACGTTCGCGTCGTGGTTAGCACTAAAAAAACACGAAAAAAGAGAAGTAAATGGGGTAAAAATTGGCCTGAATGGAGAGGTTTGCTTATACATCCGTTTAACTGACAACTGATACGATAACTGATGGAATTCCCATCGAGTCACGCCTCCGTTTCAGTCGCCGTATCAGTTACAGTTTTTCGAATTTACACATGCAAATAACTGACAGTTCGACTGAAACTGAGACTGAGCGGAGAACTGAACTGACCGTCTAAAAGTACCTTAAACCACTTGAGATACACTGATAAAAGTAACATGTATTGATTCAAATTCTTACTCTTTTAGTAGAGGAAATATAGCATTCAAATCCCAAACTTTGGTGCAGTAGGACGGATTGAGATGGGGTTTTTGCATTCACTTGGTTAGCTCATCTCTTAGAAATTTTGTGCCATATTTTGATCTTGTACTTTTTTGAAATTGCATGGCTGCATCAAAAAGTGCATTCTTATAAGTGCATTTTTGCAAGTGTTGAAGAAAAAATTGATATCTTGCACAGAAAACATCCGAATTATACGGGGTGATTTGGATCGCTTAATCTTAACTGCGCCAGGAACGTCATCACCTGGAGTTCCCTGTTAACTCATCAAAAATCGATCGGAACACCTCACACGGGGGTTTTTCGGGTCTCTCGTCCGAGTTCTGACATGGACATCGTCCTCCGGAGATTAGGTCATGTCCTGGAGTTTTACTAAAATTTCTTACCAAATCGATCGAAACACCTCACGCGGGGGTTTTTCGGATAGCTCGTCTCGAATCTGGCATCGGTATGCTCCCCTGGAGAGAAAAAAAAAAACAAATATAATCGCAGTTTAAAAAATTTTATATTTCTCTGCACAAATACATTGACTTATCCAAAAACCTCATCTTAATTCTAAACTTTCTTTTTCGCCTCATCAACTAATAAGTCGGTATTCTCTTCCTCGAGAGTGTCATTCTCGGCTGCAATTATTTCTTCTGTGGTGTATTTCTGAACCACAAAAAGAACCACAGTCGGTTTTACATCCACAGAATATTAATTTAATTATATTCGGAGGTCCAGGTGGTTGTGTCATTCTTATAGGGACCAAATTATTATTATGCATTCTCCAGCTCCAATCTGTTATATCTCAATACAACCAATTTTGGACTTGGAAATACATTCGTTTAAGATGCTGAGTCAAGTCATCTATGGTAGGAATTATTATTATTCTAGACTATTTTTAAGTTAAATTTCCTCGACTATTCGGTTTACCTTTTTTTGAATGAAGAGACAGTGTTGACATTATGACATTACTGGAGAAACTTGAACTTGATTGCATCATGGCATAAATAATTTTAGTACAGTATTCTTTACAATTTTTGAGAAAATGAAGAGTTTATTATTTTTTTCAAGGATCTTAGTTCAGATATTTCCTGCCAGTATTTCTCATTCTCGCCAAATGCCAGTAATTTCCCGCAAAACGGCAATACCGCGATACAATCGGAATAATGGAAATTATGAATGACATTGACAGTTAAACTAGTTTAATCGCGCATGCGCATACAAATTTGTTATCAGGAAAACAGCTTTCTGTCGCATCTTATTAGATGGTGTACTCTGTGATTTTTACCGACGCCATTTTAAAATCTTAAATCTTAATATTTAGAGGTGATGCAAAGAAAAGATGTAAATAGATGGGCGAGCCTCTTTTGTGTCCCTCAATTCTTGTTTCAATGTATATATTTATATGACCAACGTATTTTTATATAAAAAAAATTATTCTCACGAAATTATTTAGTTTCACCCTGTATATTTCATGATTATAATCGACAGAACTAACATTTTCTAAGAGGCCACATTTACAAGCAAACCAATCTCTTTATAGCAGCAATTAGTGTCAACTCAAACAATTACGCATGACTTCTCTTCAAATCGGACTTTGAAAGGAACGTGATATTTTAACCGTACGTGGATTATCCTATGTGAAAATTCTCCTCCTGTGTGACCGTATCATAAAGTTCGACGTTGTGCAAGTCATCGACTCATTGTACCCTTTGTTGTCACTAACAGAAGTCGAAATGACTGCATTCGATATTTGTTCGTTTATGTTTGGTTATAAAGCTACCAATTTGGAAAGCTTTCACTCTTTTCTGTTCCGCGTTTAATTTCTTGGAAAATTGGTTTTGTCAAATTAGGTAGATTTCCACCAATTTAGAAGGTATTGATGTAGAATTATAAAATTTTAAACAGATATGCAGAAAACGCGTTAAAATCGTTTCTTGAACAAATAATTTTAATTCCCGTCAATTTCAAAGGGTTTGACGGGAAAATTTGAATTTGATAAATATTTTAAAAAAAACAACAACAAAAGCAACAGAACAAGTTAAAATAAAGAAAAGCTTACGCATGAACTAAGACAAAAAAATAATGACTTCAATATTAACAATAATAAATGAATATTCTACCCTGGTACTTTTGTGAAACTATAAAAAAAATGTTTTTCTCCTAAAAAGAAGTCTGGCTAATTGGTTTTTGCCATTAATACTAGTTCTACATCGCCTCCTAGTACTAGTAACGCAGTACCAGCTGCTTTGAGCGTAGTCACTAGTAATTTAGCTGGACAATTTGTCAGGTGTGCGGAATATTGCTATCTCGTCTCCTGCTACTAGCATTTCGCAGGCTAATTTGTCCCAGGTAGTGAACTCTAGAATGGTACCACCTTATCAGTGGGATTTAGATAAGTTTGCTGGAACCTCTAGATCGTTATTTATTACAGTTTTCTTTGAACGAGTTGAAGAACTTCGTTTAGCTCGGCATGTATAAGGATACCAAGACAAAAGTGGACTGTATAATTAGGTTACCTTGTATTTGTTCTTCCTGTTCGTTCTCGTAGACTTTGTAGAGGTGGAATCAAATGCAACACTTAAACAAACTCTGAACAGGTTAACAATTTAAAAATGTAAAAAGAGTAAGAAAGTTACAATTCTTACTTAGTTATTAGCAAGCCATTCCTCAGAAAAACGAGTTCGTGTGGAACGAATTGGTTATTCACCGCTTGTAAAATGTATTTATGAAAAGCCTTTCTTGAGTGGTCAGGAACGTGCTAAAAATTAAATTTTTATTTGTCGTGTCTTCGCGCTCTATTTAAATTATCAGTTTTTATTGGTTAAGACTTTGCGCTCTGTTCAAATTACCGGAAACTAACTCGCAAATGACCATGAGCATTCTTAATGTTTCTATGTTTATTAGGAATTTAATTTTATTTTAATTCAATGTACAGGAATGGCTTTTATTCCTGATCGGGATATTATAAGCTTATATCGTCACAGTTAGGCTATCAATAAAGAGGGTCATAACTCCCTTGCGGGATGTTAGAGGTGCCTTAATTCCCTCTAATTTTTCCTTAATTCCCTCTAACCTTTTACAAGTAAAAATGAACTAATGAATGAAAACCAAACCATATTTTATTTATTCACGTTATTACTTATTACAAATAAATGTACAATTTTGAAATGTTCCCTGAAAATTACTTCCGCTACTGGAAAGTATTTCTTCTTTTGTATGGAGCTTCTGTTCACTACAGTCGAGGTACCTGCTCTTCTAATGTCAAAGTACACAACATACGCGCCGTTTTATTTCTTAATTCGATGCTTCTTCTTCTTCTTATGGTGCCTTATCCTTAAGGACGTTGGCTATTACATTTGCCCATTTGATCTTATTTGTAGCTGTCCTGAACAGTTCTATGGATGTCATATTTGTCCATTGTCGTAGGTTTTTAAGCCATGCTATCCTCCAAATACCCCTCCGCTACCGTGGAACTTTTCCAACCTCCGTGTCTTTTTAAGTTAGTTATAGTTGCTCCTGCATTGGCTAGAGCAGTAGCAGAAGTGCGACGAAAGCAATGTCCGGTATAGGAAGATGGGTTTGGCAATCCTACATACCTTGCGATAATGCTGGGGATTTTCCCAAACATGTTTTTTCCAATTGGCCGAGATATACATATCTATATTTTTTCGAAGGTTCAAAAAAAATCGTCCAATACCCTCAGGATGCAAGGACATATAAAGTCTTAATAAACGTAAAGCAGAGAAATCTTTTTCATCCATAACTGTAAATTTCTTGGATACACCGGTTTTACTTTCCGATATGTTCACTACCGTAACGGAATCCCGGTCCTTTATATCCGATATCTTTATATTTAAAAGTTCCTGAGTTCTGGATTCTCCAAAATAACCCATAATATAATTAAAACAACCTATAACAAATAAAAGAAAAAAAAGAAAAATAAGAAAAAATTACCTTATGCAATAAATGAATTTGATTAGGAGCGTCCTCTGATGAGATCTTTAGGAGAAAAAACAGCAGACTTTTTCGGCTTGTAACACTTACTCTTCCGTTTCAAAAAAGCCTCTATTTCATTGAACTTGGTGATATCTCGTTTCTCATGTATAGTCGCCATCGACTTTAGCATTGACCATTTAGTCCATAAAGTATTTGGACTATACGTTACTGACTGCACCGAATAAACACAACTACTACCAAATCTACCGAAAAACATTGAAAATGCCTTACCATTTCTTGAAAATATACCAGAAAGACAGTTTCATCGGCATCTTTTGGCATAACATTTCTTTGTGTCAGCCAATTCAGAACCTTGTATTCTTTTTGGTATATGGGCCCTTATAATTCCCTTGGTACATAAATTACTATTATTATTTAGGTTAGTTAAATATGTTGGATATTTTCTACTAATTTAGAAATTCTTTAATAGTTTAAAATCACTGGTGAGTGACAAAAGCTGTGGATCATTATCAGCAATTGATTTTTTTTGATATTCCAGATATTTAAAAATCTCGATAGTGATGTATTTTGTAATGGATTAAATTTTAATAAGTGATATGTAGTATTGCCCCAATAGGTAATTATAATCGCTTTTAAGCAGTAACCGAACCTCAACAGTGTCACGTTAAAATTGAATTGAATACCTGTCCGTCCTCATCTATCCGGACATCCAATTATTTCTTCACGAATCCAAATATCGGATTCCGGGCTTTGCGTTGTCTGCCGCTACAATATACCGCGCCACCTATTGTTTCGCGATGCAGGTATCTAATTAATGGAGATCCAGGCTGGCGTTGTAACGCCAGCGATTACAATGGGCCGACAATGGCCCACCAGAAATTGGATATCGGAATAGTATCCGGCTGAAAGTGGATGTCTGACGGCTGACAGTCGGGCGAAATGCTGGGCAATCCGCCGGCTGCTCTACACTGGCCGCTGGGAATCCGGAAACGACTCGGGAAGCGTCTACTTTCATTGCTAATTGTCAGATCTCGGATGTATATGTTTGCATGGACGTTGGCGATTAATTTTTCAACTGGGCTTTTAAAAAATCAACCAACTGTAGAAATATCTAATAATTTTTGCAGTTAAAAGTATCATTTTTATCTTTCTATCACTCTACTCAGTAAATGTTTTTATTTCCTATTCCTCAGATGATGTTTCAACAAAAAATATGTACCACATCTGGAGCACGTTGTACTGATAGTGAAACTATGAAATTCTTAAGACATCAGTTAGTGAATTACATATACCCAAATTAGACTCATTGGCTTTCACCAGTTTCGAAAAAATAGTGACATTACATCTAGTGACTTCGAAAATTCAATTGAATATTTCACAACGCCTCCTACCTCTTTCAATCGCCGTCACAACATTCAGTATTACCAACAGAACAAAAGCCGGATTTAACGCCAACAAACCCTTCAAAAACTAAATTCATGCGGAATAGGCTCTGGACATTCTAGCCCGGTTCGCAGCAGGCCGTGTTTCGGCCTCGCCTACTTCGATATTATTAATATTAGTGGCATCAGCGCTGACTGGGATGGTGATTGAAGAGTTTTGTTCCGCGGATCAAATGACTGTCGACTGTCAGTCTCAGTGAATGGAAAGAAACGGGAAGCGGATCAACTGCCGAATCTCAGTAGGCCTTTGTTCTCCACGGGGGTTTCGGGGAACTGGATTCGAGAGAGAGAGTGAGAGGGGTTTATTATGAATTAAATTATTTTTACGCCTTTGTATTGTGGTTTATAAGATTAAATTACCTTAAGTTTCTGCTTCGTCAGGTTGAAATAAAAATAATAAATTTAATGGCCATTATGATCATTATATATGTCTCGTCTTTTCTGACAAGATAAATGAATTATTTGCAAGCAAAAGTTCAGACGAAAGTAATTTATTGCTTAACACATTCAATGTTGTCACCACGTGGTGATATCTTGTATTCATCATCGGCAGCACTGTATACCAAGATGCAATACAGCGTTCACTATTTGCAACAAGTATCTGCTTTCATTCTTTTGTAAGCGAAATTCATCAGGGCCATTCAAAAGATAGCTTGGATATTCACCAAAAAATATTCGTTAGTTATGTCACAAGAGATGAATATTTTTTTGAATATACTTTGACATGTTTGTCCCGACAGCCAAGCTGGATATATTTGAAAAATAATTTTTGTCGAGTACATTTTAACAGAGAGTTTGTGGAAAAATGTCACAGTAGGTATGTTCTAAAAAAATATTAATCTCGAGTGGTATATGCTGATATCATATATGCTTCGCTATATACGGCATCCTATAGTGTTTGTTTGGATCTAGAGTGATAAAGACGAGAGGGGGTGAAGGGGCAATACCGTACTATGATACAGTGGCGTACCATTTGGAATATTTTGGTACAGTGTAATATATTTTCATATTTATACAACACATATTTCAATTTCATTTTCTATGATGGGTGACTTCCATATAGGTTACAGTAAAATACTACGAAAACTGTTTGGAATGGGAATAATTTTCGTGCGCTTCTGTTTATTTCAAATGCTATATCATATAATATGTTTTATGTATCTAGTATTAATTTTGTAGATGTTATGTTTATGCCATACATAATTGTATTATTCATTTGGTAGCCAGCAGTAGACCCATATATTTGAAAATAATCATACATTCTATTCACGTTGTGACTAAATTTTCTTGGCTAATTTTATCATGATATCAATAATCGTCTTTATTGGTTTCAAATCATCATTGACAACAATAATTAAACCTAGCAATTATGTCAATTCAATCAACAACTCAAATATTTTTTATAGCAAATTAAAAATCCCATTGATTATAAAGAGAAAAAACAAAATGAAAAGTTGGTAGGTATATTAATACAAAAGATACGTCAAAATGTACCTTCGTATAGATTGGGTTGAGTAATAAATGAAAAATTTGCTGTTTATTTTAATAAAACATAAATTAACATCCAATAGATATATTTAAACAATTCATTTACAATTCAAATAAAGTATACATAATTTACGTTTACTTCTTATTATCACTTGATGTCCTATCCAACAGCACGCCCATGGAATACATACCTATGAAAAGATCTGGCAGCACCTTTCTCAAATTTGATGCTGTACACTTAACAAGACTTTGGCATTTTGTTGAGAACTAATTGTACATAGCAAAAACTTTCAAAAAACTATAAAAATACACAAGATTAGCACAATAATTCCCAAAAAACAAAATATCTGACATCTGTCAAACTTTACAATACAAGCGGGTATCGTCGAAATTTGAAATCGACCAATCAGTGGATTAGTACTCTAAACTCCACCCTGGTCACCAAAACAAATAATCTGAGTACCTTATCTAGCGTAGCATATGTGATCTAAGAGTATATGTCAAGACTATATCCCGAGAAATAAATAATTACTAGTGGTATCTACTAGTTTTATACATAATTATATAAATTTATATACTTTATTACGTATAATAATATTCATATTATTATAATTTAACATCAGGAAATCAAATCATCAATATAAATAAGGAAAAACATGATTAGTAAGAGTACTAATTTTTGTAATAATAATTATTAAACACACAATCATTGTAAACAGAAGCTGCTTCTTGGTGTTGATGCTGGAAATTGTTTATCTAAGGAAATGCATCCAAAACGAGCTGAAGTCATTTTGACAACTGTTTAATATTAAAGCCAAAATAATGTCACTTTGGCATTGCATTGATAGTAGTAGTTGAAATGTCTGGTACGCGTGCAATATTCACTAAGAAGAAAAATATCTGCTGATATACAGCGCTGATTGGTCCAAAATATGCATTTCATCGTTTAAAAGGTGATTGAGGGATATAGTCAGTAGTAATATCACAAGAGCTTCGAAAATAATCGATTATACTTCCGAGTCGCGAGACGTATTTGGCGAGACACCACGAGAGCGGAGCTCGAGTGGTGTTTTAAAAGAAATACGTCGAGCGAGGAGAAGTATAATCGATTATTTTCGCATGCTCGCGTGATATTCGATACGATTATACAACTCATCTTAAATTTAGCCAATAGCAGTTGCAATTTTTACTTATTTACCATGTATTGATAAGCGAATATACCCTTGACGACGTTGTATAACCGTTTTTGATTTTCACATCCTTCCATCTTGAAAAGTTTGTCATAGTAACAATACGTTTGACGTTTATAATGAGCAAACGTCACCAAAAATAATTATATAATTCGTTATATAATCGTATCGAATATCACGCGAGCATACGAAAATAATCGATTATACTTCCTCCTCGCTCGAAGTATTTCTTTGAAAACACCACTCGAGCTCCGCTCTCGTGGTGTTTCGCCAAATACGTCTCGTGACTCGGAAGTATAATCGATTATTTTCGAAGCTCTTGTGATATTACTACTGATTATATAACGAATTATATAATTATTTTTGGTGACGTTTGCTCATTATAAACGTCAAACGTATTGTTACTATGACAAACTTTTCAAGATGGAAGGATGCGAAAATCAAAAACGGTTATACAACGTCGTCAAGGGTATATTCGCTTATCAATACATGGTAACTAAGTAAAAATTGCAACTGCCATTGGCTAAATTTATGATGAGTTGTATAATCATATATAGAATCGTAGGAGACATTGAAGAAGTATAAAAAATAACTATTAAAATAACCTTCAAACCACATTCCATTTATTGTAGAAGGACAAAATATTAAAAGGGATTTTTGAAATGAAGTAGATAAAATTAACCCAAATTTTAAAAAATGTAACAGGTTTAAGATGAATAAAACTAAATAATTTTTTCTTAAACTTCGCTGGAAAGTCGTCGTTCATATGTATACGTACTATGGAGACAAATGCTTGCTGGGTACGTTTACAACATCTAAATATTCTTAAATCAGTGGTTTTAATAGACTACCTAGTTGGCTGGTAAATTTCTTAATACTGAGTTGATTGACACTTCATTTTTGGTACGGGACTCTCTTGAAATACTTTCTTTCTCTTGTTCTACGTAATCATTTTTTTTTCTTCAATCTTTCGCTTTTTAACCTTCAAAGTACGTCTATGTGGATGTTTCAGTAGCGATGCCGAAAAGGTGATTAAGAATAATTTATGAATTTAATTGGGTAGGGAATAGGCCTAAAATTGTATAAGTGAAATTTGTTACTATGGGGATAGATCCTTGGTTCAGCTGTAATCAAGAAACTTGGCAGATAATTTACAGACAATTGGCTGCAACTGTGGTTTAGTACCCATTTCAAATAACAATCTTTGGATGTGGATCTCAATTATCAAAACTTTACTACACTAGGTACATGAATTTACAGAGGAACGTTTCGATTTCATGATATTTCTTTTTAAATTTTCGTTCTCGTCACATTTATTTGGCAGGTAGGATTGTAAGACGGTTTGATAAAAATAACTCATCTAAGTGTAAATTATTTCAAAAGACAGTAAAAGATTTGCTAGAGGGAATTTTTGTTGGAGAAAAATTAATTTATTTTTCATAAATTAATTATTTTATTTGGTACAAGAATTAAATTGAAAACTCAATTTCTGCATTTCAATTAACCCATCTTTCCGTAATGAAACATCATGACCAGCGTTTCGAAGGTTTTTAGCCGAGTTTCGTCGTTTTTCGCCTTATCTTTTACAGTCCAGTCAACAGAAACAGAAAAAAGATCAAATGATGGGTGTGGGTGAGATGTGTCACTCTAGCATAGTAGGAATAAATGCTGGTGGGTAAATTTCCTTAATAATCTTCATAATGAAGCTGCATTAGTGTCTTAACGAAAAAATTCAATCATTTCCCATAATTTTACTCTTTAATCTATTACGCCACCAATTATATATAACAGAGAGAAGATTTGACATTGAGATTTGTTATAATTTTTCAATAGTTTTCATTTTTTTGCATTTTCCAATAATATTCACTCCCTCTTTTAACTAATATTTTTTTCTATATTGTTAATCGATTATTTTTCTAAAATAACACTCTTTGTGTGGATTTTTATGTTGATACGATTTTCGTAATGCGATATTTATAGTTTTTTATGAAAAATATTAGGAAAATTCTTCAAAGACCTGCTATTTAGATAATTGGACATCAGTATTTTTCAATTCAGTACCGATAGGCTATATGCTCTTATATTACCTAGACGTTCCAGATGCTCTAATCATTGTCTTTTTGTTTTTGTTATTTTATCCATTTGAAGCTCATTAAAAAGTTCATAAATTTACTCGTTCGTCTTTTCCAATCCTCATTTATTTTTTTGTCCTCATATATTCTCAGCCGTATTTTCTCTCCCATATTTCAATTTTCTTTTGTTTATTACCCAAGTTTCACTTTCGTTAATAAGTATAAGTCGTCATAGAATTATTTTATAATATATTTTCTCGACGGCCACTACTTAATATAGTTATTCTGAAACCACTTATAATAACAAAAAAGAAACATTCTCGCTCATTTTACTATATTTAATTTCTACTTTCTGTGGCCGTGGAGAAAGTACAGTCTGTTACTCTGTTGGAATGAAACCTTGTTACAGAATAAACTATTTCACATTTGGACTGCATCTGTTATGTCACTTATTGGTAATTCACTAACTTTTGTTTTGACTGTAATCATGTTAACGGATACCGTGACTCATCCACAGTGATCCGAGACTCTAAAGATAAACATATATTGTAGCCTGACGGATCAGAGCCAGTAGGCTTCAGCGCTATCGGAGATCTTAGATCAGACGGGACCAGGAAGAAAAAAAAGCTTGACGCCTGAAATTAGATAAAAGTAAAACTTCACAGATTTCTTTAGGTTCAATATCTGAAAGAACGATTTACTCAGTGTAAATTGTTTCTGATTTATTCTTACCCTTCTGTAATAAATGTTGTCTTTGATCCTCGAAACTATCTCAGATATGCAAGATCCTGTTTCGCATTTATTCACTGAGCTATATTTTCTTCTTTTCTTTCTTACTGTGTTTGAGTTTTCAGGCAAAAGATGGGAAATTGCAATTAGAATTTCGGCAAACTCGATAAAGAAGAAAACGGTGTCACAGAAAAGCTTATTTAGCGGCAACTCTGTTTTAAATTAAATTTCTTTTGACAATGAGGACTTCCCGATTTTATATTTGCGGTATTAAATTTGGTCGGTAATAATTTTAATAAAGCACTAGAAAGAGTATTTACCTTAAATGTTTTTGAGCATATTAAAATTTTATTAAGTGAATTTTCCCGTAATATCCCACCAAAAACTTTTCGTCGGGCTAATATGTTAACAATCAAAAGGTTTTCAATCTAAAAATCCTTTTGCTGAAACGAACTCTCTATCCAGTGTTTTTTTTTTTTAACAAGAACGGAATGAGACGAATTTTGAAATAGATGCAGTCATTCATACCTCGTTTATATAAACCACTCTGTATAATTATCGAATTAATCTCCCATTATTATTATTAAAGAAACCTTCAACCATCGCTACCGGAAACTTCATGTAATTTATTTATAATTCATTACCCAAAGTAAATTAATCCATACCATTTTTAGACTAACCATTTTCCCATAACACATTTGTACTTTCGATTAACAAAAAATAATAGTAATTCGATTATAAATAGTTCTTTCCCAACTCTCCATTTTTTTTATGCATTATTTGTAAGTAGTTTATTCCTTATTTGTAGCTTCTAATTTCTACAGCCAAGACGAACTGATGGGCAATAAAAATGATGAGTTCATTCCTATTTCAGAAACCATTACTTAGAAATTTTTCGTTGTTGCTTTCGAACCGTTGAAAAAAAATTGGGCATTGCTCAAGATATAAAAAAAAATTCGTTAAAGTCCGATAACTTTACCTTTAAGAATAATTTCGACATCATCAGTTATTTCTTTAAAATTTTATATTCTTCGTTAGAAATTTATCTATTTATTTATTTATTTTATACATACACGGGAAAGCCCCATTATTACAATCGAAATTTTTCACATCAAAAGTGGTAAATTGGTAATTTAACTAACACTCAGACTAAAATTATGGACTAACTAAATCCAAGATAGAATTAACATAACATAACAAAACAAACGTTTCAACTACAATACTGAAATTGGTTGCAGTGGGATGAATAAAAAACTTAGTTATTACAATAACACTACTTTCAGTGAATTCTTGAGCTCTGAACAGATCCACCAAAAACATTCAAATTCAATTCATTATTTTCAAAGTTCTATCTAGTGGAGCGTTACCATAGTTAGTTGAGTGGTGTGGTATGTGAAATGTACAATTGTACAAGACTGTCTCAGAGTTCTGCTCGGAACATTCAAGTTAATGTTTTTGAGAATATCTGGACTATCCATTCAGGAGTTGGAATACAGCAGCACACCATTAAGAAGCCCGGCTTGAGCGCGGTCGTCCCTCAAGGGGAAAAATCGTGATTTTTTCCTCTTGAGAGAAGGCCATGCCCAAACACTCCACATACCCCCCGGAATTTTTCAGTTCCGGGTCTTCTTACATTTATCCCGCTGAAGGCAGTTATAATTGCTATCAATCAAGTTTTTAGGGATAGCGATAAGCGCTTTTCTCCCTATATCTCAGTGTCGTGTCTTGGTGTGCCTTTGTCAGTTAGTCTGGTCCTGTGTGGCGGTTGGTTTTGGTTTTTGTGCCCCCCCCCCCCGTCCCTTCCTTCGTGTTTCCCCTCCACCCTTACCCCCTTGCCCTTCTGTGTGTCCCTCTCTCCCCCCTTATCCTTTCCCTTCCCCTTTCTCTCCCCTTACCTCCCCCCCCCCCTTTTTTTTTTTGTGGCCGTGGCCTTTTTTTTTTTTTTTTTTTTTACCGCCGCTTCTCTTCCTTGCTGTTACTCCTGTAACAGCCGCCGTTGGTTAGGGTAGTCCGGAGTTGTACGTCGATCCATATCTTCGGGACCCCCTCGTCGTTCGCATGTGGGTTCCTCAATTTCACAAAAATTAGATCAACTTGTGATGACTTTGGCAATCAATCGTAGTGTTAGTGTTGAGGCGTTGCCTCCTCGGTCTCTTACCGAGTTGGAATACTAGAGTAATATCTCCTTATATTCTTCTTTTTACTAGAGTATCTAACTTTAAATGTTCTAATATATTGTTACTTACCGTCTACTCGGTCAACGAACGTGTTCTTGACGAGAATTTTAATTTTGTTACAGTAAATAACTTTCAAAAAAAAACTATTATTTTATTATTAGATCTGATGGATAAATTCTAGACTCTAATTTTTAATAATTTTTTTTTTTTTTTTTTTTTGTTAGATTATTTTTTATTTTGTTCCGTTCCGACGTAACCTTAGTCAGAACGTAATCAATTTTCGCCCGGCGCCATCTCTAGCCCAGCAGAGAAAATGAGTCTCCTAGTTCCAGTTGTGTTTCAAAAATTGGCCGCAAAATTGTAAGATCGATAATAATGAATTAAGACTTTATAAATGTTTATTAAAGAGAAAAAAATGGCTGATTATGCAGTTATTGTAAAAAATTTGTTTATTAGAAAAAGGTAAGCATAATTTCCTTTTTATATTTTGCATCTATAATATTTTACATTATGATACGCATTTGAGAACTCTAATGTTTCATTAGAGTACGCAACTTTTTGTGTTATACGGTTGGTAATATGAATCAACAAATGACATGAATTGATATTTGTCTTGTTATCTATGTCTAATAAATCTGTCAAATTTTAAAAATTCTACAACAGTGCTACCAACTCATTTTTTTTTAAAGTAAACTTCTCTATAATATGCAAAGTATAAATTTATTAAAAAATGAATAAAATGGCAAAATATAAAAAGTATTATAAGCAACTTATTTCATATGGCTGTTATGACATTCGTCTTGGACTCTTGTCATAACAGAATGCCATATTAAAATTAGTAATTACTATCAACTTGATAAATTATTCTCTTCTAGTTAATTATTATTTTGGCCTTTTATTTATCATTATGGTTTCAAATATCGATATTTAAAATAGGTATCTTTAATGTTTAATCTTTTAGATATCTTTATTTATCTACTTTCCCAAAATCGACGATACAACAAATTAGATCTTCCAAGATCCAAATCAGGAATACTGGATAAAATTCTTCGGAATGTATTTGGAACAGGATACAAACATCGGAAAAACAGGATACTGGATAAAGTACAAATTAGGAATACTGGATAAAATTCTTCTTAGTATAGTTGGAACAGAATATAGGATATTCTTCAGGTGCAAATGATGAAATGTTGTTTGTATTTCGTTTAGTTATTTACTTATACGAATTTGCTCTTGAATATCAATTCTTACCTCACTTGTGAATTTTGACAGGTAAAACTTTTATAATTATTATTTTTTCAATCAAGGTGGCTTTGACTTGATTCTTTTTTGTTTTTACAACACACTGATGTGAACTCGATGAAGGATTTTAAGCAAAAGCCTCGCTTGACAGCGAAAATTGGTTTTTATAAACCACCATTTCAAAGCCGCCTAGATCGTAATCTGACGTAAATTTCACTAAAATTATTTCTAAATTCAAAATTTTTTAAATTTTATTGCAATTTAACTATTACCAAATCATTCCTTAGGTAAAAAGAATGATTTTGGTATAATTTATTTCTTAATTAAACTCATATTAACTGTACATTAAGCCTTTTTATTTTCACTATTATCGATTATCTGATTTGCATTAAAGTTAATTATCAATGCTTTTTTTACAATGCAACTTTGATTTTGGATATCTCCACCCTTTATTCTTTAGATTTCTTATAATTCCCATAAATTTCCATCGAATTACATTGTTGAATTTTGATGTTATATTTTGAGGTTAAGTTGATAATTTATTTCTTTTCTAATACTTAAAAAAATAACATTTTTTTTGATGCTTGCAGACTTATCTACAAATAATTTGTCTTGACTTATATTGTTTAATTGTTCGCTAAAATGTTTATAACTACTGTATAATCGTCGATGTAAATTCTTTATGGGATTACCACGTTAAAGTTTATTATTAGAAATTTGGTATTTTATCGTATGGTTCTTGTTCTAAAATTAGTTCTAACTTTATCCTATTGATTTCGTTCTGCCTAATGATTATCTGGACTGAAATAAATAGTTATTTATGATTTTTTAATTTAATTTTTTTTTTAATTCATTAATTTTGTTTAATAATTTCTTTGTCATCGAATAAACCTGTAGTATTCCCTTTGTTTGGCTATTCACATTTGTTAACCGTTACAATATATTTGGATATTCATGACAATGGTAGGTTATATTGGCTTTCAATGAACATTTTGGACCTTTTCTAAAGATTTACCATGTGCTTCATAAAATGGGGACCATATCATTGAGCCATATTCGAGTTTCGACTTAACTAGAGAAGTATAAACTGATTTAATAGAGTTAATAGAAAATGTATGTAATTTGATGCAATACCAGCAAATCTGTTGAAACTGCCAAACCTAAATCTATTTAACTCAATTTTGAAATATGTGAGACATTTTTTTCAACACCGAAAAAAAATATTAGCTTTTATTAATACCCTGCGTATTTTCCCTTAAAAAAACTCTCGATTTAATAAAAATCCTGTTCAGAATTCAGCGTTCAAATAAACCATCACTTAATTTTTAAGAAGTCGATTAGAATTCCCGAAGTAAAATCAGGGTTGCATTGTTAGATTTCATCAATGAGGCGAAGACGAGGACAATTGTAGCCGTAGCTCAAGAAAAACTGTGCTCAATGGTGCCTCGTTATATGGACAAAAATTGAAACCTAGGTTAGAGTTAAATTTGGTCTTATTTTCTCAATTTTTTTTTACTGGAAATAGATATTTTTTATAAAAATAAAATTTCTTAAAAAAAAAATAAAATTGTGTCACCGGAGTGGTGTCGAATTAATGGCATTTTGATAACAGTTGAAATATTTGCAAAAAGTAATTTGGGTGAACCAAAATTTACAGCTTTTAATAGATAATAACTTACTAAGAGACTCAAAAAAGGCTAATAAAATATCCAATTATTTTTTTTAAATATTTAATATTTTTTTCGCACATTCCTTCATATAAAGTATTCTTTGAACAAATAAGTTTTGTCCACCTGAGATATTTTAAGATCCACAGGAGCAGGTCGAAATCCATTTATCCCTCTTCAGATGAAACACAAGTCTCTGATCCATCTTTAAGAGTTCATTATTCACAGTCGACTATATCTGGGCATGAATATTCAACAGTGCGGCTGATCGGGTCCAAATTCCAAATCAAATGAGACGACGCTTTCTTGGAATTTGGAATTTCCAACTTAACACTGATGATGGCATCTCGCCTCGCTCTCTCTTTTCGCCTTAATTGTCACTAAGTTTCAGCCATGGAAATGATTAGGAAAAGTTCCAGATCGGGCCCATTCCTTTCTTGTTTTTGTTACCGCAATCTGTCGCCAGGTTATTCTTTATTAAGTTTTCGTTAACGAAATTAATGAGGAATTGCAAATTAAGGCAAACATTTCGATTTTATATTTTGTTTGCATTCTCTCCCTTAAATTTTTCAATGATTTATATATAATTGATTCTATAATACGTAGTTATGAAAGAAAAAAGCGAAAAGTTCAACTTTATATTTTATTATTAGGTACTAACTTAATCTGTCACTACTTTTATCTATCCAGTATATCAAAATAGTACATTTTGATACGAGCCTAAATGATTTTTTTCTACTCCTGTACTTTAAATTACATATTAAATGTGCGCTATTCGTTTGTTATTCTTTTTCATTATAACATCGATTTTGACCAATAGAATAGCACATTTTTCAGTATAAAACTGATTTTGACCAATAGAAACCCCTGCTTTCTACTATAAAATTGACTTTGCACCAATAGAAATTTCTACGTTGTAATCAAGTAGGTTGTTGGTATATTTTAGATATTATATTGACAGTTCTGTGAAAGCTAATGTCAAAATTATTCTTGTTGTGTCAAATGTATCAAATAAATTATTAGTTTTCAGTTAAAGTACTTTATATTTTTTCTCCCTTACACTTACCTTAAGCTCGTGTATTAATAGCTATCATTACATGATCGTTGCATAATATATTACTAATAAATACAATAAAAAATCTAATAAATATGTCTACTTGTATGAGTTGGAGGCACTTATCTAAGGGGCAGACCCATAAACGCTTTTGGCAAAACAAAATAAAAATAGAGACGCCGTTCACATCAACCCCCTCGCATTTAAGATTAATATATTTCATGGCAGTTTCAGCAAAACACGATAAATTTCCTAATTTCATGAACATAAAAAGCCTTGAGTCCAAGTTTGGAATTGTTTATATTACGCAACAACTGGCGACGAGCCAGAGAAGTTTGTGGTGTTTGTGGGCTGTCTTTTGAACCATTGAAAAACGGGTAGTGTTAAGTTGGCTAGTCAGTGACGTGCCAGAACAACTTAAAACTAGTTTCATCTTTTCCTGCAAGACAATAGTCATTTATATGACTGAAAATTTGATATTTCTATTTAATTGAGATTTTAAGAAGCTAAACCTGAGAAGCAATAACCTATAATAACCTATATTTCCAAGTTTCTTCATAAATATTTCACACTTGATTGAAAGTTTGCTTTAATTGGCATCTTTTAATTATTATCTGTTCTTTGATGTCCACGAATGAATATCCTTAAAGTTCAATATTTGCTGGGATTAATTATTTTCATATGAAAGCATAAAGCCAATAAAGTCAAGATAAACTCTAAATTAAGTCTGAGTTTATACAGCCCACGCAGGAGTAATCATGTTTGTATACAGCGGTACAGAAAAATCTCCAAAGACGCGAGCTAACGCCAAGGAAAAAAGAAAAAGAAAAGCGAAAATAACAACTGAGGATTAATTAACTTCTTTTATTCGCGAGTTTTGTGAGAACTTCCAACTTTAAGTGCAGGGCAGGTTTTAGACGCTAGGCCTCCGAAAGTGTATCATTTGAGATATATGGATTCTATTTTATTTGCCAGTTTTGTAGAAATATTTGTAGATACATTTTGCTTTTTTGGGATATGACTTAGTTGTCTCTATGACCCAACTACTTCAAAACTGCTTGAAGTGGAAACTTGTAATTTGGAAAAATTATGAATAAAATATGTGGAAATGTTTTCTAGAGCACTGAATTTTGAAAAATTGTTTGGTTTCTAATTGGCTAGGTGTCAAAATAGAAATGTACTTTTTAAGTTATTTGACATACTCTTTAAAATTAACTAATTAATTATTTTGTCTGTAATAATCTATTTACTGCGTTTCTAAACAGATCAACAGATGACAATCCAAACCACTGGCGCAGGTTGTGCATCCATGAATGTCGTCTTCTTCCTGGTCCCCTCTTTAGTTGTAGAGAAATCTTTGCTGGTAAATAGTTTCTTCATGTTGTTAAACGTAGCTCGAGCCTTTTCTATTCGTGATCGTATTTCTGATGCCTGGTCCCATTTCGCGTTAACCGTGGTTCCGAGATATGTGTATGTTTCCACCTGATCTATGTCCTGGCCGTTTATCGTCAGACGCATTGGAGGATGTTGACTTTTGCTAACGAGCATATGTTTTGTTTTTGATATATTCAGGGAGAGTCCATATTCTTCACTTGCTGCGTGTATGTTTTGCATAATTCTTTGTAGTTCTTCATTGTTGTTTGCTATGATTACTGTGTCATCATCATACCTAATGTTGTTGATTGCTTCTCCATTTATTTTAATACCATCCAGTGATTCTAGTGCTTTTTTAAAGATTTATTCAGAGTGTATGTTGAATAAGAGAGGTGATAAAATGCAACCTTGTCGTACTCCCTTTCTGATTACATTTCCGCTGCTGAGCAAATTATCTACTTTTATTTTAGCCATTTGGTTCCAATACATATTAGCGAATAATCTAGCGTTCTGTATTGTTTGACAACGAACTTTTAAATTTTAATCTTGATCTTATTTTTTATATCTATATATTGTGTTCTTGATGCAAATAAATTATTATATTATTCCAAATTACATTTATGACTTATATTTTTAAATCAGAATGATCTGTAGTTGTAGGTAAATACTCTTCTCGTTAAAGCACTTTTTTGACATAAGCTACAAAAGTAGCTTAATTTCATTTTATGCAGATTACCCTTGACTCGAACCGACCCTGGCCCCTTTCCCCACTTTGCGAAAAAAAAAACCCGACAGAATTTACGGGTACTAAATGAAATTGCTTGAAACAAATTAATGATTTAAAAGTTGATTCGAGGATATAAAAGGCATTTAATTACCTTGAGACATAATTAAAACAAAGTTTCTGTACAGATGGTTGAATAAAAAATCAACGAGCTGGCTATGATCCCGTCCAGGTAGAACACGAACGTTAAAGTTAATGGAAAAGTTTTTTGAATAAAAATAAAAAAAATAAAAATTGGTAAATTATCTACAGAAATTTTTATCTACAAAATACACCTATACATTTTTACAGATTGCTATTATCGGGGCATATTTATAAATATTTAAGAAATTTTTCAATAATTTTACTTTTTCAATTATTGAATGTATATATAAATAAATAAATAAATAAATAAATAAATAAATAAATAAATAAATAAATAAATAAATAAATAAATAAATAAATAAATAAATAAATAAATAAATAAATAAATAAATAAATAAATAAATAAATAAATAAATAAATAAATAAATAAATAAATAAATAAATAAATAAATAAATAAATAAATAAATAAATAAATAAATAAATAAATAAATAAATAAATAAATAAATAAATAAATAAATAAATAAATAAATAAATAAATTTCTATATTTTATCTCAAAACTGACTTTTTCCCCAAATGACTTAGTTTTTTCACCAAAATTTACTTTATTATTTTTCTCAAAAACTTACTTTAACCCACAAAATTTTACTCCGATTAATTAAGGTAATTACTTTTAAAGCAAACAGGTTATCCATATCTCAAATGTGGCCAAAGTGTAAAAGTAAAACTTCAAAATCAATGTCGGTACCACATATACTTAGGTTAAAAATGGGAAAATTATAAACAAAGGCGACTAGTTTCGGCTATTAGCCATCATCAGGCCTACAAATAATTACAAGAAAATAGTAACACGATTACAATGACAATATTTTTAACTACTTACCCTAGGGTAATAAATTAAAAAATGAAGAGTTTAACAGATTTATGTAAATGACAACGTTAAAACATTATTTTAAAAAATGTTTTAAAACTGACCAACAAGTTAAAAACCTGGAGGGGGAGGAAATGCCCTAATGCGCAAACACTTAAACGGCTTGAGCTAGCGGAAATGGGCTCTAGTCCAGAGTCATTCCGCATTCGAACAACCCTCCACCGCAATGATTTCAACCATGTGGGGATCAACTTGAATTTATAATTACAATCAAAGCGAAAACCTCCACGTTCTAAACGCAATGTAGAGCGTGTAGGTGAACCCTCCAAACCGGAGGGTTCATCAAAATAAAAAAATAGCAAAAAGCACCAACGGTAAAAAACATCAATAAGCGGTTTACAAAATGGCGAATGAATCAGCTTGACATTAGCAACACATTGAAGGAAATTAACAAATTTTTTTTAATTAATTACTTTTGTTTTAGATAAACAATCTGATTTTTAAGAAAGAAATCTATTTGACCATTATTAAACTCACAATATGCGTTCAAAAACCAACACCGTCTCCCCCATTTAGGCACATGATCCCGATTTAAGGGCTGTATCTGTATATATACTATTTCCCAGGCATCCTCGCTCGTCGCCAAAGGGCCAGGGAGAAAGAGAAGGAGAAACACACGACAATGTGGCGATTACGTTCCGTCGTCTGATGTGCAAAGCCCTTTGGATCACCCTAGAATCTCCCTAGGATCTCCCGTAGATATCCTTTGGAGCTCGTGAATGCACGCAACATGTCTTTGCCAATTCCCTTATGGGGATTTATTCTTTGAAAATCGGACAAACATCCCTTAGAAAGTACAGAAAGAAAGAAATAAAGGAGGAGATGATGTGATGCGTGATACGCCCTGAGGAGGCTGCGTGTATTTATCTTTATTTAATTAATAATATGTTGTCAATAGAACTAGTTTTGGTCTTTTTAAAATCAACTATGAAAATATAAATAATTGTTTAATATTTATGGACACCTATATTTCATTCCCTTGTTTTTTTTATTGAATTATTCGATCTGGTAAAATTTTCGTTGGAGTCCCGCCGAAGTGTCTTTGTCCCATAATAAAACCATTGCGTAGTATTTTTCCAATTATAATGAAGCAGAGCTCGATTTCCTTTTATTGGTGCACATCTGCAAATTCCTTCGTTTCGCATTACGAGCTTCCCTACTAGACTTGAAGATAATATCTTTAAATGGATCAAAAATTATTTTCCTCTTCATAAAATACATATCTTGCATTGACGTATGGGTTTTAACGGTATCGTACGGTAGGTACACTTTTCTCAAGCGACTTATTTTCACTACATAAGCTGACTAGCACTGTTTAAAAATAATATTATATCAGAAAAATTGTTTAGCGTCGTCCTAGGAGACCATAATTACTTGTTATCAAAGGTATTGTAATTTTTGGTGACAACAGCTGTCAAGTTTGGCCGCATGTAAACTCGAAAAAACTGCTGACAGGAGCTGTCATATAGTTTTTCCACCTAGAAACCATTTATATTTCAAAATTGCGCGTTTGTGATTGGTGGAAATTAAGTTTCTTTATATACCTCCAGCTTGTTTATCTAAAACCAACCATTATGGAACATAAAACAATAGTAAAGCTCTGTGACTTATACCTACTAGATTATTGGTAACAAAAATAAATAGCGAACTTGTACATACAGAAATTAATTTTTCAGTTGAGAAAATTGTACACGTCACAACATTTTTCTGATGCACTGCTTTATCTGTGATTCATCATAATACGATTATCAGATAACCTCTCCATGGCCTTCTTTAATTTCATTACCTAAATATCCCTAAAGATCTATGATCCATGAAATGAAATTTTGACAGACTTTTACGATCGCATAGAAATTGTTATAGGACAATGGGTATAAGTCAGCGGGGTAGATTTACAGGGTGGCTCATCTACGTTTGTAATTTTAATTGATTTCGATGTAAAAAGTGTCCTATTTTGTGGATAAAAATGATTCGTTTGGAAAAAAATACAGAAAATATATAAAATTGTTTAATAAAAAAGGTAATGAGTTTGATAAAATGGGGGTTGCCCAAAATAACATAGAAATAAAATATACATGTAGGCAGCATTCTCACGGACTAATAGATGCCGTAATACCAAAATTCATAAAATTATTATAATTCCAATAATAATTTTCGCAGTTGAAACAATAAAACTTGATATATATACAAAAGAATGTATTAGATCTAGGAAATCCCTCGAAAAAATAACGATTAGGGTGTAAATCTATAGAAAAATGAATATTATCAAAGTAAATTAATTTCTGTTATTGGCCACCCTGTATGATTAGGCGAGTGCCGGACTCCATGCAGTGGCCCTTTTGTGGCGTGTCGCTGGGCCTCCGTTTCGCCATTGATTGGCTCTAACGTCGAGAGGACACGTGTGTGATCAACCCGTTAAGTGATATTGGCTGGGGTCGGGGAAAATACTCATAATGTCAAACTCAAATTGATTATGCGGAGCACTACGATATATGTTAATCAAAATTTCAAGGTTTAATAGATGTTGACAATATGGATTAGGAGTATTGGCGAGTGCAGCGAATAGGAGCGCTCTATGCAGGAAGAAATGTGAACGGATCGATATATAAACACTTTTTATACGACAACTACAAGTTAAAACTTTAACGAACGGTGCGGTCGTGCATAACTAAAACCTTTTATCAGCAGCATACATTTTACGACACAATATAGATCCAGTTGAGCGTTGTACTAAATCAACCAAATTTAATGTTCAAATGACTTGGAACAGATTCAAATATATTGCTAGCGATCTTAATAATACTACTTTCAAAACTGTATTGACTTCAAGAAGCGACGGATAATACCAGAATAATAAACTTTCTATGAAGATGAGCTCTTTTTCTTTCTCCACTATTTTTAACCTTACAGGCGTCGATATACGCTTTGAGTTTCCTAAGACTCTATCAAATAATCCAAAAGTTGTAAAGGGAACAATTTCCTGAAGTTAAAATTAGGATGATAACCAGGTAGATGAATTGTATAAGGACGAAATACAAATAGATGATGATGAATATGACTAATAACACTCCTCCTTATCGGCACCTTCTTCATACTCTAGATAGTAATCTAGCGTCACCTATAGATGATATGACCATTTTTTCCAGGCTTGCTTTTATCCACTGATACAAAACGAGTCATACTTTTTTTGTATCAGAGCATTAATTAATCATATAGATTTCGTAGGGACATTTTTCAATGCTTCCTTAATATTAACATCGTCCAGTATCAGTTCTAATGAATTTCCTGGTTAATATCCATCACTAAGGATATTCTTTTTCAGCATTAATTCCAACTCAGATTGAATTTAACTTTATTTTATCAAAATTTTAAACTTTATAACTATTTAATGTACACGACTATTTTGTTATTAATCGTTAATGAACCACTGCCGTTGTTGCGATTGATTTGTAAGTACATTGGAAAAAAAATGTTATTTTCAAATAAAATCTCTCTAATAATAATTCGTTTTAAAATAATTATGTAATTAAAAACGTGATTGGAATTAAAAAAATACACAAAACAATGTAAACCTCTCAGTGGGGCGCCGTTCATTAAGTCGATAATTAGTTCGTCCTGAGCTTTCATTATTTTTTCAAAAGACTTCCTTCTAAATATTGTAATACAAAGGCGGATGAATTCATTAAACAGCATAAATGCAAGACAAACAACTTGGGACTTTATTTCAACGTTGGTCTAGGTTAGTCGAGACGTTAGTACGGTCCCACAAGTTACGAAAATTTCAGTTAATGTAATTTACTTTATTATTTTTTATTTTTCTAATGTATTTGTTTATTATTGAAATAGAGCGGTAGATGGCTCTAGCAGTCTAAATAATTAAGTTGGTTCCAAAAATAACACCAATATACTTACGTTACACTATTTTTGATATATTCTAACGCTCACAGTATTTTTTGGACCACTACAAATACTTAATAGTCATAAAACTTTATGAGAAATCGAATGAGAGTAGTTTCAATATCATATAGTTTTTTAAGCTTACGTTTTCCAGTTTTCCTGCAATAAAGCAAAAGCGACGTCGCGCTGGAATGTAGGAATCCTCCCAGTTAAAATATGTCTCAAGCATAAAAGTGCGATGTTCACCTGACCACTGTCCTTATGAATAATGAGGATTAGTAATGAAATTTTTTTATTGGCCCATATGAAACTGTATGGCCAGTAGAATACATTTCCAAAATTATTCCGCTTCATTATTAAAGGGGACGTAGGAAATTAAATTTAAATTTATGAATCGTGACGTGGACCAATGAAATAATTCCAGTTGCCACATTTCTATAGTTTTTTTCCGTTGGCATCATCTTTTTCTATTTAATAGAAAGAGCGAAATAGATACTTCAAAAGTAGTCGTAGCTAACACTAGACTACTTTTAACAGAAACATATGACTATTAATCATGTTTGTGGATTCCCGAAAAAGGTAGCGTTACATGATGTTAAACTTTATATTTGTAGGCAAAATACCCAAGAAAGTTTATAGAATATTACTAAAATTGTTCTTATTAATTCAATAGGTATCAGAGATAAAAAATTATGTCCATTGTACCCTATTAATGTGTGCAATTATAAGTATTATAATCAAAAAATTTAAAACTGTTGAGTACGTTTCAAGTCAAGACTTTTGAAATATAAAAGCTAAACCTTCAAACTATGTTGTTTGTTAATTTTAACGTCTCTTTTCTGACATAATGGCCTAAACTGGACTGGACCTACAGCTTATCGTGGGCTCCGAACCACGATCCTCAATCACCTTAAACCCAGGACTATGCCTTTGTCATACAGGTGATCTACCGACTAACAAGTGTGTAATTGTGTCACCAACCCCTATCAGTTCCACGAGATATCCGATCTCATCCGGCCTGTCCGGCGTGAATGAAACTGCGTATGACACAAATACCTTTTTGCACTTGCCAAAGTCTTATCTGATTTTAATTCCACTTGAATGCGGCAGGATTCGAACCTACTCTCCGAACACTGACCAAGCTGAATTGGCAGACGCCTTACCAACTAGGTCACCGTGTCCGATAATCTTCAAACTAAAATTATAAAGTTATTTACTAATCTCTTTCTCGGAACCTTTTTGTAGAAAGTACAACATTGATTAAGAACCAACCAGACACTGACATGAATCTGAATCAGCTGACGGCCGTGACATTTAGATGTAAATATAACCTCATTTATTTCTAATCAGTTCCACGAGATATCCGATCTCATCCGGCCTGTCCGGCGTGAATGAAACTGCGTATGACACAAATACCTTTTTGCACTTGCCAAAGTCTTATCTGATTTTAATTCCACTTGAATGCGGCAGGATTCGAACCTACTCTCCGAACACTGACCAAGCTGAATTGGCAGACGCCTTACCAACTAGGTCACCGTGTCCGATAATCTTCAAACTAAAATTATAAAGTTATTTACTAATCTCTTTCTCGGAACCTTTTTGTAGAAAGTACAACATTGATTAAGAACCAACCAGACACTGACATGAATCTGAATCAGCTGACGGCCGTGACATTTAGATGTAAATATAACCTCATTTATTTCTAATGTTATTTCGAAATACTGTGAGTTAAGTTTTTTCAGAAAATTTAAGCAAATAATTACACTAAAATCACACAAATAGTGTCAAGAAATAAAATTACACGGCAAACAGCAATTCAGAATTTCACATTCGACAATAACAAATAAGTAATCAACACTTCCTATGACAGACTTACGTCGAACTGGTGACTGGTGTAAGCACGTGCTAAGAGAATTTAACCCAGAAATGACAACATCAACGAAATTAATCGCATGAGATCGCCGCGCCATTGGTTAGATTTACCCTGGAGATTTAATACTAATTATTCTTTAAATTGCAATTTTTCTGAAAACGGGTAATTATATCTTGAGATATTTTTACCTAGAAACACTAAATCCCCTTCTTTATCGTTTTCATTTAGAATTTCCGACCTAGTGATAAGCCTCATTATATTATAATTTAATTCAAGCCATTTTATAAGTTTAAAACTCTAATGCCGAATCACGAATACATGTTTTCTAATTCAAGTACAGAAAAAAAAACTTCTAGACTGGCCTAGAAAACGACAGTCTTTCTTCGTCGGCAAATAAACAAGTAAAATATAAAATGTAAGCAGAGACGAAATTAAAAGCCTACAATACTACGAAAGTTTTGATGAGGAAAAAAAGCTGGAGGCGTTCCGTGCCACTCAGAACTCAAACTTGCGCTAAGGTTTTGAATCTTGCATATGCAATAAAAGAATAAAGTGGTCTGGCGGAAAGTTTTCCAGGAAAAAACTCCTTTACCGACGGAGAAGAGTCGTTCTGTAATTATCCTTGCAGGTGAGGATGGAATTACTAGAGTCGTTAGGACATTTTGAGGTAATTTTTGTAAGGACTTATATGCCTCTGGATATTTTTTAATTACTATTTAAAGAAAAAGCCAAAGGTATAGTTTGAGTATACTAAGGCATTGATTGTCTGAAACACCAGAATGATTTTAATTTTTAAGAAACAAAAATAATTTAACAGTCAAAAACTAAAAAACTGATATTGTTAAAAAAATTGAATAGAAAATGAAAAAAATGAACATTTCCAATCCTATTGGTGATACATTGTAACGTGTAAATTTGGTTTTAGGCTTTCTCATTTATTTAGTGATTTTAAATACCTTATGCAGTTGATTCTCCTTTTATTTCGGTTCTTAAAACATGTTTTTTAGCTTCTTGGTTCATAGAAATCATCTTTTATGATTAGGAAACGTTTCACTTCGACTTTTAACTAGTGATTATGTCTTCTTATAGGTTTGTTTGGGGTAAATGTGCTAAAAATATGTGAAGATTAGTAGCGTGTCGTAGGTTTATTAATCGATCAAATTATCGGTTTGTTTACAACGGAACATTCTGACTTCAGGCTCTTCTTCTAGTTGAGACTCGTCGATCTTATATTTATGTTGGTAAACAGCTCGGGATGTGACGTTTTCTGGAGTAAATCATGCGCGTAGGGATTTTTTCGATTTTTGGAGAGGATCGGTTGATACATTTTATATCTTTCAGATCATAGCTATGGTATTTTTGAAGTATGCGAAACTTTAGTATTTTTTAATTTTTAATAGATCTCCATTAACTAAACGAAAGTGTGTTAGAGGATTATAACCTCGGCAATCAAACATCTACTACTACCCTTTTGGTAACTCGAATCCTGCGAACAACAACAAATTTGCATTCTACACTCAATTTGCAACTTGAAGTCGCACGTGCACAATGGAATCTTCGAGGCCGCTATCCACAACATCATGGCGATGATACGGGAGGGGACTGTTAATGAGGACGAGCTGCCCCCTCGCTGACATTCAATTGCCACCCCGGATAATCTAAAAAGCGGAGCGTGTAATTCGAGAGGCAGAAGGGTTGGTGCCGATCCCAGACGAGACGCTGGAGCTTGTTACGAGATAGCATGTCATGTTTAGTACGTGTGCAATCGACAAAAAATGTACCTTCGGTGAGGTTAAGTTAAAAAAAATCGAAAAACTCATGTCTGGACGGATTGCGGTTGCTCAAATGGCTTTAAAATTTGCTGGCATAAATGTTCCGTTATTTATTTATTTTTATTAAACACCCATGAGACACGCATCTAATTTATTTACATCTAGGATTGCTGGCAATTCTTGTTGGTGTTGCAAGAGACAATTAGCCTTCCATTCCATTATTTTAAAATTAGCCATTCCTCTGCTTTGGAATAGCTCCTTTGGCACTGAACGAGTTAATCATTCATCAAATTTTTGGAATAACTGGTCTTGTTTCTTAAGTTGTTGTAAGATCAATTGTAAAGTCGGGTCAGTAGGTGCTTTAATTTGTGTTCTAACATTATTGTTTGTACTGGCATTTGATGGTCCTGCAACAGCTTGGTTGTAAGAAGATGGCCTATTTTCATTTTTTTAAACTTGATTTCCGTTATTCCCTCTTTGTACTGAAAAGTCAGTTCTTACCTGTTGTACTTGTCGTACTGGTTGTCTAGGTAAAGATGGTTTCTTCATAGTATCAGCTCTAATTTTTTGTATTTGTTTAGGAATGATACACCCTCGATAATTCGCAGGATGGTTACCGCTGCAATGAATGCATTTTGGCTGTACATTTTCGGGCTTTGTACGATCTTTGGTATAGTGTTTTTCAGTACATTGACACATCTTGGTTTAGCACAGAAACCTTGTGTGTGTCTATAGCCCTTACATTGGGGAACTAATTTTGTTTTTTAATTGGTTTAATTTCAACCCTGATTCCCAGTATATCCATAATACTATAGATTTTAGTTACATCTTCATCTTGTTTAAATAACAACATAAACATATTTAGCGGTTGCTTAGTTTTAAACTTAAGTGGCTTTCATACCTTATAAACCCTTCTTCGAAGGTCATCTACAATTGCATTTGGGTCACATTCATTCTGTAATTTATTAGCAATAACTCTGATTTGTCTCTTCTGTTTGTTCTCATAGGTATACCAAGAATACCCATTATCTCCAAGCATTTTTGATACTTTTCTATAAAATTTTTCATCTGGTACATTAATTTTGATATTATCATTACTGATAATTTTGATTTGATAACCTGTCACCATTCTGTTTAATTCCTCGTGAAGGTTTTTTTGGCTTTTATCTGTTGATTAAAACTTGGGTTAGACAGCCCTTAAATGTAAATTTAATGTTGATGTGACTCATAACATTAAACAAAATGCAACACGTTGAATATCAATGCCCCATAAATGATAAAATGTTAAATTTAAACCCCCTAGTGCCCCTTAGTAACCGTATAGGCAATTCTGAAACAAGTGGATTCTAAGACCCAGTTTAAATTAATTGAATCTGATATAAAGGCTCATAAACGGGGACCTTCCATGCTAATCGTCTCTCAGTAGTGCCAACAAAATAAATCTAAATTCCCATTTGTAATATATGCTCGTTCGGTTCCGCTTTCAAACTAAAGCATACGTTTCGGGTGGACCTATATCACGATCTCCGGGAAGAAATCACTTACAGAGTGGCTCACAAAAATTGGGAATTAAATTGCATTTCTGTACTTAACAATGTAGAAGTAAAATTTTATGAAAAATCGAATAAAAGGAGTTGCGTACGATTTTTTTTGGAAGAAAAGAGTCATTTGCAATTTTTTTACAAAGTGTCAGGCTTCATAAAAATTGAGTAGGTACTACCAAGTGAAAAAAAAATTATAACCACAGAAACCATTATGATGCTCTTGTGTACGTTTTTCCTATTTGATCAGCTATTCATTTATTAATTCAAATATATAATAATACAATGTTTGATTTGAAGTGAATTGGACACCCTATATAACTCTATATCCCCATCCACGACACCCCAAAGCGACTACGGGGCCGTACGAAAAGCAATAAATTAATTAGGGTCTATTCGTGTGTCGGTGGCCCAGATACAATTTCTAGATGATGCTGCAGATAGGAATAGGGAAATAGGGGTGACATTACGTTTGATACATAAATTCGGTTATAGTATCGGGCATGGGTGTTGATTCTGTTGTTCTATGATTTCTGTAATGAAGTCAGGAATCCGAGGAAGGAAGATCATCAGGATTTGATTAAAAGGGATGGGAGAACATATGGTTTTTGATTGATTAGATGAATGAATTTTATGCTCGTTGAATTAGATTATTTTAGCTTTGGATAAGAAGATTGAAATTGATTATTTTGGACCATAAAGTAGTGTATTCTTTTTAATTTCGAATAACAACGTAGTAAACTAAAATTGTTTTAGGTGTTTAATTCCAGACAATATCGATCTTTCCTCTAAAATTACCAATAAACCCGAATTGAAAGGAAAGGCATCGAAGTAAACAAAATTAGCGTCATTCGCTCTCATCTTCGAACCCATTCTCCGTATCGTTTCTGTTCCATTTCCTTAAAGATATTGAAAAGATTCAAGGGACGTGAAATGTCTTAGACAAACCGATGTTCGCCGCAAAAGAATAAATAACTCTAAACTAGAACCGTTTGCCACAAGTTTGAAGTGCTCCTAGCCCGAGACATACCAGACAGTTGTACCAACATTGATAAATTGTTATCGGGCTTGTGCTGTTGCGAAGAAAAATGTCGAGCGACGGGGAAAAGAATGTCTATATAACAAGTTTATCCATTTTTTCCGGACTTCGAACTGTTTTTTTATTGCTAAGGAAACGCAATTTTTTATTAGAGTAGTGGAAGTTATTTTTAAAGTTTGCTGTTACTCTATATAATAGCGTTAATGAATTTATTAGCAGTTCCAGTTTGTACTTTATAAAAAATATTGACGTTACTTGAAACTTCTTAAAAATACAGTAGCTGATTGCTTTATAAGTTAATTTAGAAGACTGACTCATTGTTCATCTTCAGCGAGATACCCTTTTGCAACTGCTTCCAAGGTCAGCCGATGCAAGTTTTTTGCTATATTGTCGCCTTTTTAAACATTGTTTGAGGATGATACAAAGTGGACTGTATAACTTTCGTTTTTCCAGAAAAACTCCAAATAAAACACACAGGTTTCGTTAAACAAGTTTATTAAACTTTTAACGATTGAAGAAAAAACGTAACAAATAAAAATACTACATAGGTAATACTACCAACATTAACTAGTAACAATAAATGACTATAAAATGATTCTGTTACTAATAGTGACTCAGATTGAACTTGTATTTTTATAACATTTTGTGAAAAGAAATATTTTTACGTTAAGTAACGGAGATGCAGTCAGTTGAACAGTCAAAGTCACACTATTGTAATGCTGCACTGTCGAAGCACTTGAATTTAAAATATATTTTTTTGCCGCACCAGCGGGCACTTGATTTTGTCAGAGAATTTGTAAGAAACGTTCTAATTATTGGGCATATAATATCCCGATACCTAGCATGGCGCCAAAGGGAGATGTTTCACCATAGAAATCATCTAGGTCAGAGAAATATTGACGAGGTTTCGTTACCCCGGAGTGATGGGCTCATGATGGGAGCTCGATGCACACTGAATAAAATAATGTTCTCGCAGTTGTGTTAAATACCGCTCAGATTGGTTCAAGAATGCAGATGCGTGGAAGAATTCGATGCAGGAAACGGAAGCTTGAGATGCTTAAATGGAGTTCGTCTATCTCAAAGTTGGCGATTTCGTCTCACGTCAACTCGTATAGAATGAAAGATTTTTAACTTTATTTTATCGTATAATTCATACATATCTGGCAAGTTACCGGTAGCACGGTTGCCAATACTGACTGTTGTCAGTGTCGCGGTTGCCAATTTGTTTATTAAATATGAATAAAATTGGAAATTAAACACTCATAAGTGTGTTTTATAGAAATTATTGTTCCACTTCGAACTCTCTTACCTGATCCATAAAGATTATTTTCATCAAAATAGTTTAATACTTGAAACGTATGATAGTTGACAGACAATACAGTTATTTATAAATTAGTTAACATTTTCGATATATTGTGAACAAATAATAAATTCTAAACTCAATTTTACATAAAGGGACAAAAGAGCAGAAAATATTCGGTAATAAATCACTAGATCCTAAAGTTTTAAAATGAAAACGACCAAAGTTTTACAAACTAACCGGAGGAAAATTTAAACAGTTTTACTCCTCTGATTTTTGGGGACTAACTTTTAAATAGAGATAACGTCGAACAGCCTTCAATAAACCTATTCTGTCATGTTACAAATGGGAAACTACATTCATTCAAAATTCATTATAAAACTCTAATAAAATTGTTCAATATTATAAGAAAAATTACACAAAATTCCACACTTTATATTACTCGACTTCACACTTAATATATTTCAGTTTTAACAAAATTTTCAGGGTTTTACATCCCCTTTCAATATTGATCACTTTGCAAGGCAAACTTGATTACGGCACACACACCTGCCGCAATATAATATCATTGACATCCTGGTTTGCCATGAACGACTCAACCAGCGCCGCGTGTAACTGAATTTCCAGTGGAGAGAAATTTGCCATGAAATTTCCACGTCAAATTTTACTTATCCGACCTGATGTCTCTAGCTGACTGACAGGGATATATGGATATTGTTTTCGTACCCATATAACAAGTTACCGCTTACTTTGGCTTATATTCGGGATGGATGCGTGGAATGAAATGAAACAGGAGTAATATTTTGTTTTGCATTCTATTATTTGCTTGGATTTATTTTGTTTTATGCAATTTTATTAGCGTAAGTACGATAGTTTATTATTTTACATCAACTTGCAAGCCGTTTTATTTAATAATTTATATATAATTTATAATTAAATGTTTCTTAAGAAAAAACCAATTCTTTTAATTAAAATAATCAACGGGGTTACAATCAGGACACCTAGTTGGCTATGAAGTGTTGAAATTACATCATTCGGTTACCTCTATTGGTAAGTAAGTATGGAAAAATATTAAAGTAAACTGCTCCAGTTAATAACCCACCAAAAAATTTAAAGACCTATTAGCTGGTTATTGTTTTTCGTGACTAAACCTGTCACACTTTGGAGAAATTCTGACATGAAAATCGTTTATAACTTTGAGAAACAAGATTATATAACTTCCGAACCATTTTTATTCGATTTCTCAGAAATTTATAGATGAGTTATATTCCAAATTAAAAAGTTTAAATAAATTATTTACTACCGGAGACATTGTTTTATTTATTTTTGAAATGTATTGTATATATGGGGAGGCATCACGAATGTGTACCTAGAAAAATTAAAGACACTTCAAAAATATTTCTTAAAAATCATATTAAAAAAGGAAAGAACTTACCCATCAGATAACTTATACAAAGAAGCTAGGATGCTAGATATTCGACAGATTTTCTTTCTCAAAGCAGTGTGTTTTTTACACAAGTATAGGAAACACTGACTTTCTTTCACATAATTACCCAACAAGGGCTAAATATTCAAATAAGGTAAAAACCCCTTCAGCTAATAAAACAGTGGGTACCAAATGTCTTGCGTTTCTAGGACCAAGATTCATAAATATCATTTCAGAAAGTTACCTTATCAACGTCTCCAATTCTGAAACATATTATAGGAATAAGGTCAAGTTATTTTTACTAAGTAATCAGAGACAACTTTTACATTATTTCTTTAACTAAAAAAGCCAAGATAATTATATGTCCATCTACTCATTAATGTTTCTATCTAGCTATTCCTTTGTTTTAATATATGTGTGCTTTAATATATGTATTATTATGGTTTGATATATTTTGTTTTATTTTCAATTTCTTTTATAATTACATTTATAGTTCGTATTTTGTTTGTTAAGGCATTATTACACAACCTCAAATTATTACTTACCAAAAACTCTGAAAACCTTAGATTTAAATTAGATTCTTTCTTTTTACCAGAATTTGTAATTTTGTTTAGGGCACCATCTCTTCGATTAATAGCAGAGCAAGAGAAACTCTAACCTCAAGTAGGGATCAACTAATTTTACGAATGTCAGTTCAGTAACAATGGAACACTCTTTATTAAATAAATAAATAACTCAAGTTAATAAACAATCAACAATAAAAAAATAAATTTTAACTATGAACGGTAAGTATACCTTTATCTCTCAATATTCAGTTGAGAGTCAATTTTTCTTAGTCTGTTATGAAATTTTAGTCGTCTTCTTTTTTATTTTTATTGACATAAAACAAAACTTAACCTAAAATTATTCAATTAAGTAATTAATTTTAATTTGTCTAGATAAAATGTTTAATGGCCTTTTTTTGATTTTTTAGTTTATAAGTTTTCGTAGTCTTTAAATTTCAAATAACTAGTTATTGTTGTAGGTACCTTTTTAATTGACGCACTAACTTACAACTGTAAATTTAGGAGAACACATCAATCATTATGGATTCTACGGGATACAGGAACTATTCAGGAAACTGGCAGGATTGGACCATTGGGTAACAATTATCAGGAAATTTCATTTTCATCCTGAATAACATCTTCAAATATGGTAAACAAAACTTCCAACTACTGGTAAATCTTTTCAATTCTTCTACGTAACCTTTTACTTTTTAGTTCACCTTCGATTGTTTTCGATTGTTTGACACAACGTGTGTCTCGTACAACAGATATAATAAAAGCCTCGAAACTTCGGTGATATGGCTTTTATTGAACTGTCAAGTCATAGCACACTCTGTTAAAAATCAACAAGATTTCTAGAAATTTCACATAATTTCTTAAATTTAAAGAATTTTTTTATATAAATTTAATTATTACATTGGATACAATAATAAAAAAGAACACTTTTGATAAATAATATTCAACTTCGATTATTATTAATTCCATATGATGACTTTAAACCTCCAATATTATTGATTTTTAAAATGTAAGAAAATTTAATTAATGAGTTCTTTCTTTATGAATTTATAGAACTATTATAAAGAGTACTCTAGTTTTTTTTTATTTTCAATAGGATCTTCTACCTAACAGTCTTTTATTTTTGATTTACACTGAAATCTAAGTTTGAGGTTAATTGAAATGTTATTTTTTTAATAGCAATAATTGATATAATTTATGGCTCAGTCTTATCTATTGATAGCTTACTTTAATTTTATTAACTCATTTTTGGTTACAAACTTGTGCTAAATGTGTTAAAATTGCATTAAAAGTACTCTTATGGAACCACCCATGATAAATTTGATATACTTAATTTATAGAGATTCTATAATGTTATATTTTATTCTTAATTTGACCTAACTTCAGTTTTCAGAGCCTAGTAGTGTATAAATTCAACCAATTTGAAAATCTTTTCGTTTAATTTTTATATTTGTTTCATGTAATTTTTCTTTGCAAACTATTGATGTACGATCCTAATTTACTAAATTTGATACCGTTACAGTATAAGTATGTGTCTTATTAAATCTTTTTTGTAATTAATTGTTAAGATTCTCATGTCACACATGAATAAATAAATGAGATATGTTTGTGTCAGAATATTATGTCTAATTCATTATTATTATTATTATTATTATTATTATTATTATTATTATTATTATTATTATTATTATTATTATTATTATTATTATTATTATTATTATTATTATTATTATTATTATTATTATTATTATTATTATTATTATTATTATTATTATTATTATTATTATTATTATTATTACTATTATTATTATTATTATTATTATTATTTTATTTTTTTTTTTTACTTCAGTGTCAACGGCATCGACTACTCTGATCATTAGCCTCGTGTTCTGTGTAGGCTTTATTACTATTATTATTATTGTATTCTTGATACAAATGAATTATTATAAAAATTATTATTATACTATTTACATTTTTATTAAATCGTTACAAGCTATAACCAATCGCAATACAAACTAAATAAAATTAGAATTTTTATATCCGGTATGCAAAACATTCCCTTAATGACATCATTAATTTAGTCTGCAGCATCCTCTGGAAAAATTCTTGAAAATCCCTCTCGAGCATTTCCTTTAATTATTTCGAAAGGAAATCCTTTTAAAAGTTTTTCCATAAATCAACTAATTGAAAACCTATAGACGTTCTGCCTTTTATGACGGAATTTATTCGGGAGCACGAAAAAGGCATTAAACATTGGTTTAAATATTTATTAAGATTAGGCGGTTTTCCCTTTTAAATGGAAAAATAATTTTCATGGGTATTTCAACTGTTTTCATATATATTTTTTTCGACAACCACAAAAGAGTTGAGTTTAGATTGTTTAAATTATAATAACACGAGTACCATGCCAAAACTTATTAGAAACCGATTAAATATTTTCTTTCCCTAATAATTAATAATAATAAAATCAAAGTTATTGTTAAATCTTAAGACTGTAACAGATAATCGAATTAAAAATCTGCAGATAAATATAAAACTATTATCAAACTCTAACGAGATCAGGAATAAAATTACTACTGGGCATTGCAGTAAACAATAAGTTAACACTCAATTCTATGTTTCTACTACATTTTTACCGAACAAATTTATCCTCTGCGGTTTGATCGAGATTGGTATATCGTGTCAAGGCTATGCAGATGACATAGTCATAATCGCGAGAGGCAAATTCGAGAATACCCTCTGCGATATAGTTCAAATAGGGCGTCTACAGTAAAGAATGGTGTCAATCGATGGGACTTAGCGTCAACCCCATCAAGACTACCTTAGTTGCCTTTACACGGAAAAGAAACATTAACCTCAAAACTATCGAATTGGATGGGAAAGCTATTGAATGGAAGCAAGAAGTCAAATATTTGGTACTAATACTAGATAACAAACTCAACTGGAATAAGCACGTAAAAGAAGTAATCAACAAAGCCACGAAAGGAAAAAACTGGGGATGTAACCCAAAGACCCTGTAGTGGATGAACACATCAATAGTGAGATCGGCCATCACTTATGGAGCAGTAGTCTGGGACACAGAACTAAGCTGGCCAGTACAAAGGCAAATCTAGCGAAAATCCAAAGACTAGCTTGCGTATGCATAACAAGTGCAATGAGAACGTGCCCATTGGCCGCCATGGAGGTAATCCTAAGCCTTACACCCCTCCATATAGTAGTGGAGAGTATAGCGATAAGGAAAACCTACAGAATGACCAGAAAAGGATCCACCAAACGCAAGTTTAGAACCAAACGCAAGTTTAGACTCCATCCTGGAAATTACCAAACCTGGGACATGCCCCAAGACGAGATGGCAAAGAATTTTACCTTTGTGAGAGAATTCGACACAAAGCTAAGTAACAAAAGCGAATGGGACAAAGACACAATCCCAAAACTTAAGAGAAGTGCCATTAAATGGTACACAGATGGTTCTAGAACAACAGAAGGAACAGGAATAGGAGTATATGGGCCTGGAACCAGATATTCCGAAAGTCTAGGCAAATCTATGAGCACTGTTACCCTCCTATGGGTTCCGGGACACACTGGAGTGGAGAGGGAGATCTACCTAACCTGAAGCCTACCGACATCCTGAACTTTTTGAAAGCAGGGGGAGGAACTGCTCCTTAACGAATGGGCAGCAGAAGGACGCACAATAGATCTTATAGGTCGCAGTTTATCAACACCCCCATCAAGAGATAGATGAACTCTAATAAGTGCATGAATAAAATTACTACTGGGCATTGCAGCAAACAAAAATTTAAAAATTTAACACTCAATTCTATGTTTCTACTGCATTTTTACCGAACAAATTTGTTTAGTAAGTAAGAATAGTAAGTCTATGGATACAACGGCTGCGGCTGCTACTTTTTATCTCGTAGTCTTCTTTATATCGTTTGCGTTCTGGCTACCAAGTTTCCTTCGTAGTTGATTTCTAGGCTTTGTAATTTACTTCTTACTACCATTATAAACTTTTATCACCATTTCCTGCAGTACGTTTACTCAGCCATATTTTCTCGTTATTTTTGATGCATTTTCTCATAAACGTTCTCAGGTTTTACATCATATTTACTTAACTATCATCACTATCTAAACGCAAAAATGCAAATTTAAATTTATCGCAATTTGTAGAGGTTATTTATTAGAAACTTATAGATCATCATGTTTAACCGTTTGTCGCGAACTGAATGCTATACTCATCTCAAAGAAGATAATTAAATTGTGTCACTCATGACTGTTTGATTTATTCGTCGTTCAAAAGGAGTTTCAAATAATTGTTTCCGTAACAGTCGTTCTGTGTATGTATCCGTCGTGATCACGAACAACAATCGCCTGAAAGGAATTCCCATAGAAAAATTCGGTCAGGAAGACACCGAAAGAAATTCTAGAAATATTTCGAGAAACGGAGTCAATGGCAGGGACGTTTCGAGGAGGTGTTGGGAGGTGAAGTAGTGTGGCTTAATATCAGTCATAACAAACATTACAAAAATTTTGTAAAACGTGTGACTCCAGCTTTATTACCGCAATTACTCAAATTCCTATAAAATTTTAAAACGCATCTGTTGGTTTTTAAATACTGTATAGATAAAGACACAATCCACAAAGATCTTCTTAACTTCCCATTTTCAATTCAACAGAAAATAATATTTTAGAAGAATGTCCCAAAAATATTGTTTTACTTTTTCGGGGTTATATGTTTCAAATATTAAATATCCCTAGAGAAATGAAGTTACAAAAGTTGTTATTTGCTTAAAAAATATGTATAAATAATAAGAAATAGATTGCCAATATTCTGTACACCCATAAAAGTATTTGAAATAATTCTTGATAACAGACTCAGAGGCATAGAGTGTTTTTTTTGTTTTTATCCTTGAGAAAGGCCTTTTATAGAATTCCTCAGCAAAAAATATGGGAAAGCCTTCATAGAATCAATAAAATCGGAGGCATTTTCATAGAGATAGAGAATGTGGTTTTAAGCCTTCTACTAGTTGATAGCGTAATAGATGACATAAATATCAAAAGCTCCAAAAAAACCAAATAAATAATAATTGGCTATAAAAGTGTAGCAATTTCCGAAGGTGCGTGTTCTGATGATGTCATGATGATGTGATTACTAGAGAGAATAGAGAAAAACTATTGCATACAGATAGGTGAAAGGGTTATACGAAGATATCAGAAGGCAGTGTATTTATCCATAGGAATAAAGAAACTCGGATTAGTAGAGGAAGAAAAATGCAGATTTTGCGAGGAAGAGGGCGAAACCTCTATCCACATTCTCTCAGAATGCATTACCCTGCAAAATCCAAGGGTAATATCAAATAGAAGAGGGACCTGAAGCTGACATTCTGAACTTTTTGAAAGCAATAGGACTGGAGGAACTGTTCTAATCGTTGAGGCATCCTTAACGAATGGGCAGCAGAAGGGCATAATAGATCTTATAGGTCGCAGTATATCGACACCCCATCAACAGATAGATAGATAGATATCCGTAGGAAAGCTCTATTTCGAAGTAGGTTCCACGTTTTCTCACAGTCAACGCGCTGTTTGAAGCAATAAGATGAATTTTTACATGCGGTATGTAACAATGGAAGAAACATGGATCCATCACTATACTCCAAAGATAAATCGGCAGTTAGCTGAGTGGAAAGCCATCGGGAAAAGCTGCCCAAAACGACCCAAATAAAGAAGACAAAAGTGCTCTTTCACCAAGAGAATGCACCCTGTGACAAGTTGATCGCAACAATGGCAAAATTGCAAGAATTGTACTTTCATCCACCGTAATCTCTAGATCTGGCTTGCAGCAACTACTACCTGTTTGCAAATATAAAAAGACCGCTCCAGGGAAACAGATTTGGCTCTAATGAAGAAGTGACTTATTGAGTGACCGAGTCAATATTTCAAAATATATTTCAGTTATTTTTCAATATATACATTTTAAAAATCTACAACTGTTCTTCCTATGTAATTCGATTTGCTGAACACGAATCTGATGTCTGTTTAGCTCCATTACACTCCGATTTAATAAAAACTACTAAAACTCAGCAGGTTATGAATGCACTGAAAACTTCAAGACTTAAACATTCCTATCAATCTGCATTCAAAGGGCTTTTTGCTCTTGAAACGGTTCTGAATAGCCAGCACAATTCTACGTTCTGCGTCCCTATAGATCCGGTGCAATTTCGTGTCTAACCTACGTTATTTTAGCAAGAACAGTTACAGACTTAGAGATAGAAATCTTTCTCTTTGCTTTAAACTGACATTTAATATGAAATAATAAATTCTTTCTTCTTATACCGTCACGTTATATTGCTGAGGCTTGAAACAAATCTGACCTCAGCGGGATTATATCTTTCAGTTATGTGTCACGATTTTCCCGATTTGGCAGTTTTTTTAACAGTTGTTTTCTTTATTAAAACAACACGTCATGTCAATCAGAAAAGTAAACAAAAAAGTTAATATTACAGAACAACGTATCAAAACAAGATATTAATTATGCCTTGTGTATCTTCAAACAATAAAAAAAAATCGAGTAATATTTATTTACAAAAAGAAACAAAAACTCCCGTGATATCTAATTATTTCCCTTCAAACCCACAAGCAAACTCGGTTCCAATTTTTTGCCATTTGCAGCTGAAATAAAACAATCGTCGCATAGCTCTGAGCTATCTGCAAACTGAAAAGGTCTCTTTATAAATGAAATCACTATTTCCAGCATTTTCAAGAAGCGAACAGAGAAAAAGAAGCTGTTCGTTAATTAAGCCAAAATACTTCATTAGTTCTACAATTCAATTCGAACAAAAATAAAGTAAATAAAAAAAAATCTAATGAAAAACCACCATAGTTAGTTGTGGATAAGAACAGAAGCTTGTTTTTATAAGGACCGGACTTTTGAATTCACATCAAAAATGGATTTTTAATTCGTTAATTGTCTATATGAGGTGTTCCACGAGACACAGCTTTCGACCTTTAGTGCTTGTAAATGTGGAAACATCGAATTATCTCGAAAATAGAGCACTCTAAGAGTTATTGATTGGAAGACAGGATACATTGAATAGTCTGCAGGGTCACTTGATATAAATCAAACCAGAGAATGTCTATGTCAATCAATTTGTATTCTACATATTGGTCGCTTATTAGTAGTTGAATATTTCAACCCTTAGGACACTTTTGTTATTTTTAAGAGCAATAGTGCTATGGTTTAATATTCCTAGAATCTTAATAGTTATACGCACAAACTATTATATTTTACAATCGTTACGGAAGGGACACAGGAATTCAGCTCTCTCCTAAACCACCCCTGTATCTTTCTAATTGAGTATGGCAGGCAAATAGAATCCCGTCGATGCAGTTTTCTCGGAAAACTTAATGGAAATTTGCCCTTATTTAAAAATAAATTTAAAGAATTCTCTGGAGACTTTGTCAGAAGACTTACTTGCAGCAATTGAAAGCAGGAAATTGAGAAAGGTGATTTTGATGGTCGCTTAATTTCTATTTCATCGGCATTATTAGCATATTTCGAATTAAAAACTCAGGCAAACTCAAAAGCGTTATAATTGGAAAGGTTTAAGGATTGACTCTATTAAATTTTGCGGGAAGTTAAGAAAATATCATGGAAAAAGGAAAATCAAAATAATAGCCAGTTTTTAATTTACTGGGACATGGTAGACCGGGTTTTACATTACGTTGGACAATGAAGTCGTTGTTGTGGATAATTATTTTTCTTGCAAAAAAATTTTTTTGATTGATCAACAAAAATAGGTCTTAGGTTTTTCGCTTTTTACTTCAATAACAAGCATTGGAATCAACAAGTTGTTATACTGATTCATAAAGAACGATACATATTTTGTTTTTGACAATGTTTTGGTTATTTAAACTTGTGAATTTAAATAAACGTACAAGATGGCGTTGATCTCTCACCTTTATCCACCTTTTAAAAGCAACAAAAACTATCATAGATTATTTGTTTGCTGTCTTTTATACTTAAGTGGTTTTTTGTTCGCTAAAAGCACTTTCTTATCCTGTCAGTTTTTCTTGACACTCAAACAACTCTTGTCGAACATGCAAAGTAATTTAAAACAGCATTGTTAATCCACTGTTTATCAATTCTCAATAAACACACATATTTTATTACCTGAAAAGTATCAGAAACAAGCAACCCAAATCATTGGCGTCACTTACATGTGCTTCTGCTTGTGTTAATGTTAAAAATATTTTTTTAAATTGAGGATTCAGATTCAGAGAAACGCACTATAAATATTGAGGTTCCTCAAGGTTCAGTCTTGGGACCGCTATAACCGCTACTGTTTGTCAATGGTTCGTCATAACATATTAGAAGAATTATTTTGAAATTTTGTCGTCTGTTTTGACATGGCCAATAGTTTTTTCAACATGGATAGCCCGTCAGCTTCTGCAGATTCTATAATTTTTATTATTTTTAAGTGCAAAATTCCCCAAATTTTCTTTCTTTTATTGTTACATTGTCCGTTAGTATTCCCTAAAAAACCTCGGAACGTGCAGCCTAGCATGCTATAAAATTTCCACCTTTTTCGATTTCTGACATATTTGTACTTATTGATTGATTAATTGATTGATTGATTAAGACGATGTACCTGACTGATGTTTATAAATGCCTCAATACTGCAGCCTTAAGACTTATTGTACTATGTCAGTTATATCGTTATGTTCAGGTGAAGAGGTTTGTTACCTTTATCAGGCTAAGTAGACTTTTCACCACATTTTCTTTTGGAAAGTTCTCCTGTGGGTTTACCGGCCCCAGTAGGTTATACCTCCAGTGCGTGAGTGCCTGGCACTCTAGTATGATATGAGAGGCTGTTTCATCCTCCTCATTGCATAGTCTACATATCAGTTCATCTTGAAAGATGCCCATTTTATGTATGTGTTCCCTAAGGTGAAAATGTCCGGTTATTAGTCCCGTGACATGCCTTATTTGTTTTCTGCATAGATTCAGAATATCACCTATCAGTACTTTTGACGGCGCTTTAACCATTCGTTTACTGTTTTCTTAGCCCGGCACGAGATCCCAGCGTGACCAGTAAAAACGGTCGCTGAGGCTTTCCTTGCCGGGGCGTCTGCTTCCTCGTTACCTTTTATCCCTTTATGCCCTGGGACCCATCTAAGTGTTACCTTATTTTGGTTGGCCAGAACGAGCAGGGTTTGTAGGCAGTTCCAGACCAATTTTGATCTGATTTTGTTACATGATAAGGCCTGTAGGGCAGCTTGACTGTCAGAGTAAATGGGGAAATTGTTTTCCCTCTATTGATTAACCACTAATTTCTCCCAAAATAAGCTGAAAAATATGTAAACGTCCCTACCACTAGTTTTTTCAACCTTGATAACAGATTTGGATGTACGAAATAGAACTATTCTAAAACACTGATTTCAAAAGATTCTTTGTACATTAATCAAAGCCCACTCCATCAGGCGCCAAAAGCAGGGGCGTATCGAGCC